>JASGCC010000049.1:1200000-1800000 GCA_030067915.1 Hydractinia echinata | reverse complement strand
GAAACGATGAATTTAGCGTTGCTTGGCGAGAGAAACTGGTGAATGTAATAACAAGAGATCGTGTCATTGACAAGTCCTTAAGATCGCAAATCGAAAAACGTTGCTTACATGTATGTGAACTTCTTGCGACTATGATTCACCTAATATTGGAAAAGAGTGAAAATAATGGAAAGCTAAACCAGTTAACAGAAAAATATCATCACGCAAATAAAGATGTTCTGTCTTTCCATAATCCATACCACCATGGCTACGTTGGCACCTACATAAGAAAAAAACAAACGGAAATTTCGATAGCGTGACATTGTATATATCTAATAATAGAACACAGTTCTGCAAGATATATTTATAACATTTGCATAATGGCGAACAGCCGGTGAAATGTTTTCTGTCTATGATATATTTTTATCTCGTTCACAAAATAGATTTTCGCAATTAATAGCTATCTGAGAATTGAAGTTGTTAATCTTGTTTGTTGAATAGCACATATTAATTATTTCCGAGCATTTTCCCATGCTAAAGTCCATCACTTGTGTCGTTATTAGATCATGTGCGGACAAATTAACAGTCTATGTATTTCAAAAATATTTTACGGCTTTATAATTTCATAAGGACAGGAATTTCAAGTCATCTGATGTGCGTGTTCGCATTTTTCACAACTTTTCGCTATTTTGGTGGTCGAACTACTGTAGAATTCAGAGAATAATCTTATCGTTAAACTGGAGTACATTGAAATATTCAAGTTCTGGAAAATTCGTCCAAATAGCTAATGCTCTGTTGGAACCCTCGCTGTTTCAGATTTTACATTCTTTGCCATTTATATTGCTGTGAGCGAAAAAGCATTTTTGGCATTAAAAGAGACTTATCGAAAAATTGCAAAATAAAAAAAACTTTTTTTTTACTTTGCATTGAGAATCAAGCTCTCGAAGGCAAGATATTTTTTAGTTGTTCATTTTCGTAATGCGGTGTCATGTCAATATTGGAAAACAACGGAGTGAGTTGGTTGGGATCAACGCTCAAATATCAGACAATTCATCAAAGAGAAATATTGCAGTGTCGACTAAAAGAACTTAGTGAATTTGATAATTTCTTGTTATCACAGCTAAAATGTAATTCCAATTGTGCTTTTACTTTGTCCTTTCTTCAGACTTTCATTTCTTAGAAATATCAAGGTTCGCCGAAGAAATATTAGCAAAATAAAAATGCTGCTAGATGCATAGGTTGTCATATCAATATAAGTAAATAAACAGAGTAGCCACTCTTTTTTATAAACTCAAATTTGAGAAGGTTTCAGGACTTTCAAGCTTTTTTAAGGACGGTAACAATCGAGGACAATTTTTATTTTTTCCCAGAGAAGTCGATAATATTTGAGGAGGTTCCAAAGGTAACAAGTGAAAAACAAATTATTTTTTAACCCATATATATAGCATTTCTATGCATTTTAAAAATATGTGACAAACCATTATCGTTTTTTAAAAGGAAAATTGAACAGAAAAGTTGCTAAAAAATCTGCTTCGAGAGTGGCGAACAAGATGGATTTATTTTTCAAAGTTAGGAATAATTGAAACGTTGGTATGTAATTATGTCCCAAAGTCAATACCACCCTGAGTACAGTATGACAATTCACTTCCTGTATACTTTCTTCCTCAGTAAATTGCATCTAATTAATCTACTCATAACTATTATTTTTTATTGTATGTATATTTATTATCAAATGCTGTGTGTGACGTGTCACGACTAACTTTAAGCCCCTAATTAAGAACAATTAAACAGATCAGCAAAGAGAAATATCTGAGAATGGTTGACAGAAAAAAAGAAACCAAAGTCCGTATAGTGATATTTTCTCACGCATTTCAATGCGTAGCGTGGGTTCTACTTACTTGTGCACGTCGTGTGAGTTCTTCTTCTGTGAATAAAATTATGAATCGTTTTGTGGATAGCTAGTGAATATCGTAACGTTGTTTCAGGTTTGTTGTGACCATGCGCTCTCTCACTTTAACTCGAATACCATATATTATGAACTTTGTGCTCTCAAATATACACGCCTCGGTCTCTTTCTGTTATAATTTAAGTTAATTATCTTTCTTCTTCAACAACTTTTACTAAAGCAAACAAATGTAGAGAAATATAAATATATATATAAGCTAAGTTTACTCTTAATCATCCACCCGCAACCAAAATGCTCTGTCGAATAAGTTTAAATATTCGATATGGAATAATCGATTTTTTTTGGCTAAAAAAAACACCCTTCCGTGTTATGTTACTGTGATCATATTACAAAAGAGCAGTTCTAAGTAAATAAGAGAAAAAAACACACGCTTTTTTCATAGTTTTTAGGAGCAAGAAAAAAACGTACAATATTTTTCGGTAACTAACAATCGTGTACGAGTTTAGGTAAAGTATTGTTATAACGCAAGATGGGTCGTTATTGATAGCTTACGAATGTGTTGGGGACACGGACTAAATTATTTCGACTTTACTTCCAGGGTGTCTAATCCGAATGGTCGCCTTAATTTCAAAAAATATACAAGATATACCGCAAGGACGACCAAACTATATTGTGCTAAACATGTCATGCGACTTTGAGAAAGTTATTACGTATGAGAAGGATTACGTTCAAAGTCCTCAGGGTTGCTTACGCCAATTGGTGTGATTATTTGCAGTGATATGACAAAGGCGTTGTCATGGATCTTAGTGGTTTTAACTCCTGCACTTTTTGCGGGAGACCAGGGTTCGAGCCGTGATGGAAATTGGGGAGATTCACACTGAGTGAGCCGTTGGATGTTGCAGGAAGTTTTCTGGTAGAGCGCAAACCCTGATTGGGTCTGCGGAGCTCAAAATGAGCATTAAATACTCTAGAACTCCCCATCTCCCACCATAAATACCATCTCCCCACCATGGCTTCTCCTGGAAATAATAATGTAAAATATGCACATATTTCTATCTATCGCGCCAGACAAGTACATCTTGCTTCTACTGAATATTGGACATAAATGGTAACCACGCATTTAGAACGGAGACAGATTTCGTTGGCCGCATGTCTTTAGTTCTTTTCTCATCCTCTGCTTTGTTTTGTTTTGTTGTGATATATTTATCCTATTTTTATTTATTTAACTACGAAATTTGTTAACGTAATTGTTTAGCGTAGCTACAGGTATAGCTGCTATCTCTGTGCATGTAGCTAGCATATGCATATCTATCTATCTATCTTGCAGAAGAGATGGCAAGCGACTTTGTGTGTGGACCAGAAGCAGTCCCGGAAAACAAGACTGCTAACTAAGCGAACACTGGTAATTTGACGTACTGCTCCTAACTAGCAATGTATTGAAATCTAATTTGGGTAGTGAATGTCTAATTAAGTTTCACAAAAATATAATCATTATTTCGGGTCAAAAGGCACGTAGCCATATAATCACCCTTATCGAAAAAAATTAACATATACATTTTTTTTATTATTTCAAAGTTCAGACGGAGTTATGACTTTCCTTAAAATTTGAGCATATAAAACTTACTAAAAATGGAAATAATGATACTTTAATATCTTGAATTTATTGGGTTTTTTTCAGGCCGCCATACTTATAACGATCTTGTTAATCTCTTATTCCCGTCTAATAAGCGGGTCGTCGCAAAATGTTCGTGTGAAACCGTTGGTAAACAAACGGCCTTAACTTTAAATGAGCACCGAGATCGAGTTCGATAAAATTTTCTCTTTATTCTATTCGCTATAGACCTTTTTGAATGTTTACATTTTCCGCGGTAAGCCCTTTCGGCTTTAACAATTGCGTGGCAGGCAAAAAGATGCGGGCGCTAGATGAAGTGAGGTCCTTTTTAGTCTGTTTCTTTGCACGACGGTATCATTACGACTTTATATGAATATATGTCAATCAGAAATTATCCATCTACACTCGATAATAGTTTAAAGCATCAAAAATGTTTCCGTAGAAAGAAATGGGCTGAAAAAGACCTTTCTTCAGCAAGCTTCCGCATCTTTCTGCCTGCCACACAGTTGTTAGAGCCAGAAGGGCTTACCGCGGAAAATGTAAACATTCAAAAAGGTCTATTGTTTTTGGAGACCAGACAAAACAAAACAAAACAGAAAGAAGAAATCACAGCATTGTCTCGTGGTTATTAATTATGATAATTAATGCTTATCACGCTCTTTCTTCCTTTATTAGCATGACCGGGATTATTGCATATTACAAGCAAAAAACCCAACAGGGGAAAATGCTCATTGTGATAGTTGAAGATCTATGGAGATAATTAAATTTAGAGCATAAAAGGGGAAATTCTGAAAATTTAGGTATTCTAATTGTCTAGATCTGATACTGTCTCCATAAGGAAACGACTAACTGTTTGAACAAAGGAAAATAATCAAAAAGTAAGACAGCTAGCGAGGCGAAGCTGTCTTCAGAAACAACAACAAGAAGAGGTCGGTGTTGCAAAGAAGTCTGATTTCAGTAAGGTAAAACGTTTAAATAATACAAAATAACACAGAAACTTTGATTGATTTATCTGATTTATATCATGTTCGGAACTTTGTTGATACATTTATAAAAGCATTACGATGGAAACACAGCTACAGATGCTCTCCCTCATTTATTATTTTTTCTGTATTGGCATGAATCCAGCAACCATGTGATCGATTTTGCTGTGCGTTTATTATCGCATGATTTGTGCAATGAAATGCAATGGCGGTTCTGTAGGCGAAGATAAATTGGGGTGAGTTTGTTATTTCTATGAAACATTTGAACATGTTCTGGTTGTCAGTTTTCAATAAAATTTTCAGGATAATGTTTTCTCATGTATATCTTTCAATTTTTGCAATAAAATAGGCACCTCAAAAAAATTTGCCAACAGGGTGATTACGCGCCTTTAATATAGATGAATTCGTTTCGTAGCTGTTTCGTAGTGGACAGAACTGCTACAAAAATACCCTCTCAGTTAAAACAGAATATCTTAAGAACAAAATAAGATTTTTATATTCTGTAAAAAGAATATTAATCTCAGATAAATTGTCCATATTATATAATAACCCTTTATAAGCTATAACCTTTATAAAATGAAGTTAAGAAAACAGTTTTTTATACAGGCCATTTCGTAAGATTTTAATTCCACGCGTGCAGTGCGCGTTTGATCTTAAAAAATTATATTTTCAAGAAGCAAAAGTACGAACAAAATTGATAAATGCTGTTAAAAAACAGTAAAAAATGTAACAGTTTAGCTTTAATGATATTCTTTCTTTTCTTTTTTATATTCGCTACTTTCAAACAACAGGTGGCCACAAAAAATGTGGAAAAAAAAATTAAAAATACAATTAATAAGACACATGAAACTTTGTCCTCCCCATTACTGCCACTCATTTTATTATGCACACTATGATTGGTATGATGAAAATGGATAATAAAATTATAAAAACATGAGAAAGAATCTTCCGTACATCGTTGTTACAGACGATCTGTAATAATTCATTATTTTGTTTCTGCATTTTAACAACGCAGTTTTCTACGTACATGAAAAAGATTTAAGTTAACGATAAGGGTTGTAAAGCCTTCGTAAAGCCTACATAAAGAAAACAAAATTTGGATGTGCGATTAATTGCACGCCTAAACAAATCTGCTTGTGTGTGGGGGGTCCACGTGCGATCGCACGCCTCTCACGAAATGGTTGGTTTATAGTTCATAGGTTAGGTAAAATATCTGCGATAAAAATAACTTAAATAACTTTAGTGCTGTCCAAAATTGTCGAAAGGGTTATTTTTAGGCGAAATGTGAGAAATACGTGGAAAACAGTATTTAGAGCCATAATGTATGCTTAAACTTGGTTTATTAACTGATTAAAAAACATTACTTTAAATTCTCAGGCTAATAAGGATGGTGTAGATGAAATATTAATCTGTTCAAAAGTGTCCAAAAGGTTTTTTGGGCCAAATATGTGCCATATTTGCCCAAAAGGGTTTTTTTAGGAATGGGGGGGGGGGGGGGGGTGGGGGCAAGCTCTTTAAAACAGAATGATATGTGATGTTTATTGACGTAAATGTAACTCTACATGTTGCAGATGATTTGGTTCTCATAGCAGAGTCGATGGAAGAATTAGTTGAGAAGTTTGAGAAGTGGAAGAAAGGACTAGAAGAGAAAGGGCTAAGGGTGAACACAGCAAAGTCTAAAGTCATGATTAGTAGCATTGCAGCCAAGTGTGACGTTGTAGTTGGAAAGTGGCCTTGTGGAGTTTGCAGGAAAGGGGTTGGTAGTAACTCAATTTTTTGTCAGACTGGCAAGCATTGGGTACATAAGAAGTGCAGTAGTATTGGTGGAAGGTTAAGAGCTGACATTCAGTTTGTATGCAAGCGTTGCAAAGGTGAGATTATAGAGAATGAAGTATTTCCAGCTTTAATGATGTACAACAGTGGCTCGTTAGAGATACTTGAGAACTTCTGTTACTTAGGTGATATGTTGGGCAGTGAAGGGGGTGTTGGAAGAAGTGTTGCATGCAGGATAGGTTCTGCTTGGAAAAAGTTCAGAGAGTTACTTCCTTTGTTGACTAGCAGAGTCTTGTCAATTGAGGTAAAAGTAGGTTGTATGAGGCCTGTGTAAGAAGTGTTATGTTGTACGGTAGTGAGACATGGGCAGTGAAGCAGGAAGATCTTGACCGTTTAGAAAGGAATGATATGAGAATGGTTAGGTGGATGTGTAACATCAGTCTGAGAGACAGAAAGAGTTCAGATGAGCTAAGAAGCAGGCTAAGTATCCGTAGAATTAAAGATGTTATCCAGATAAGAAGATTGAATTGGCTGGGGCGCTTGGAAAGAATGGAGGAGGATAATTGGGTAAGAAAGTGTAGAGACTTGATAGTTCCTGGGGCAAAGCCCAGAGGCAGACAGAGAAAGATTTTAACCCTTTGTGAAAGCCTTAAAATCATTGTATTTCATTCTAAAGTAACAAGAAAACATCTCATTGTACAGTAAAGTCCGAATGTAAGCTTCCGCATACGCACAACTTGCATAAATAATGACTTTTATAATAGATTTCATAATATTGTCTTTTAGAGAAAATAATTACACCGCAAAAAATTAAAAAGATCAGGGAAACTTATTGTTCAAATAAGAATTACCTGCATGTGATGATGTTGAGAATACTTTCGGCACAAAGTCTATAGAATTTGTAAACAAAAGCAATTGAAAATATAAAAATAAACTTTACTGTACTATCTTCTTGAAGTAAGGCGACTCCAACTAACTTACGGTCGGTCGGTCGGCAAAATAAAAATAATTTTATTGAGAATGTATGGTCGGAACAACAAAAAAATAAAAATAACACAAAATTCATCTCCCTAATTCTAATTATTCTTCTCCCACTTAAAATAATAAAAACCTCAGAAAAGTTGATTTTGATAAAAAATGTTAGTCTTCTTTTAATGTTTTTTGCACAGTCTTATAAGAAAATCTAAATTTAATTGAAGAATCTTTTTAGGGACTATAGTTTAGTTGACAATGTTTAAAGTCTTACGCAGCATTAAAATTATTTATATAAAATTTATAGCGGAGGAGGGTGTTAGACAAGCGTATTCTACCTTGTTTTTATTAATTTTCCTGAATGGTATCGTCTAAAAGTCTTGCAGTATTACATTTTAGATAGTGTAATTTCAAACATATATAATAAGCATAACGAAGGAGGGTGTTACGACAATAATAATCTGTCTTGTTTTACACTTGTGTTATAACTATTTTATCGAAAGTAGCTAATTTTTGTTATAAATCACATAAAAATTTAACTTTTGTTTAACCACATAACTATTTTTGTGATTACAAAATTAGTGCATTGCGCATTTTAGTTTCATCGCAACAAATTACCATGAACAAAGAATCAACTACAAGTGGCCTTAATAACGGTGGTCCTAAAGTAACGTTATTGATTCACTTTGTTTAATATAATTGTAGATTGACATTCAACCAACAAAAAATAACATCATTGATTATCTTCTAAGCTCATTATATTTTCACGAGATGTGATGAGAAAATTTTTTTTTTTCAAATTTTTTTTCTTTAAAACTTTTTGCTTGATATTTTTTTTGTTTTGTTTTCATGAAAATTAGGGTCGGTCGGGCCTGTAGAACAACTAATTAAGTTGGAGTCGCCTAATATCAGAACACGTTTAAGTACATCGTTTATTATATACATTGCTTTAAAACAATCTATATTTTTGTAAAACTATAACTTGCGTAAGTAATCATACGCCAATCTGAAAAGACTCGAGAAAAACAAACAAGATACACATTATTGTCGTAACTCCCTCCTTCGTTATGATTATTATAATATTATCATATATTACATAATGGTGAAATACGTTTGCTAGCCAAAATATAATACTACTGACTATGGCTTAAATAGTCTGCTATATAGGAAAAGCAATATAAAAAAACATTGCAATACGTTTGTCGTAACATCCTCCTCTGTTATGATATTACACAATTTTTCCAACTATACTATATTCTTTAAAAAAATTTGCATGTGGGAAGATTTTTTATAGGTGAGACTTGCAATAACTTGCTGTATAAATTTCCAAACAAAACAATCTTTACTTGCTGTATAACTTTCGAAACAACACATATTCTGTATAACTTTTGAAACAGCAAAGATTAATTCTTGCGGTATAACTTTCAAACAGCACAAGAAAACTTCTAGCTCCATAACTTTAAAAAAAAAGTTTTTGAGCAAATATGCTTGTCATTACACCCTCCTTCGTTGTAGAGCAGTAATTCAAGAATTGAAAATCGCCTGCCTTGACACCATAGAGACACTTTTGGGCATGCGGTAGAACAAGGTGGAAGAGCCTGGAAGTAAATGGAAAGTTTTACTAGCTAAAAATACTTTCATGCACAAAGACTTGTTTTTAAAGTTATACAGTGAGAATTTTTCTTGTGTTGTTTAGAAAGTTATACAGCAAGAATTATTCTTGTGCTGTATTGAAAGTTATACAGCAAGATATACTTGCGCTGTTTCGTAATTTATACAGCAAGTCATTCTCCTCCCACTTAAAATAAAAGAAAAAACAGGAAAAAAATTTTTTTATAAAAAATTTTAGTGTTCTTTTAATGTTGTTTGCACAGTCATATATGAAAATCAAAATCTAAGTTCGAAATTATTTTACGGACTATAGTTTAGTTGACAATATTTGAAGTCTTTTGCAGCATTAAAATTATATTTTGAAAATAATAACGGAGGAGGGTGTTACGACAAGCGTATTCTACCTTATTTTTATGATATTTTCTAAATGGTATCGACGAAGTCATGCAGTATTAAATTTTAGCTAGCGTAATTTCAAACATATATAATAATCATAACGAAGGAGAGTGTTACGACAATAATAATGTCTTGTTTTTCACTTGTATACATTATAACTATTTTAGCGAAAGTAGCTAATTTTTGTTTTAAATGACATAAAAATTTAACTTTTGTTAGTTTTGTTTAGTTACGTGCAATTATGCTGGTACTTTTGAATTTAGTTCAAAGTTCATATCATTTTTCCGTATGATAAAAAACTCTGTTTAATTCTTTTGTTTCTGGTTTTGTATTGAAATAATTATGCGCAATTACACCGGTACTTTTGGATTTCGTTTTAATTTCTTATAGCAATTTACTTCGTTCAAAGTTCGAATTATTTTTTTTTCGTATGATAAAAAAACTTAGTTTAAGTTTGTATCATGTTTTAAAAAAGTTTGTTTGAACTTCATTTATATTTTTTATTTTAAACGAAGCACTTCGTATGACATTCGTTTAACGAAACGAAGTACTTTGTAGCGTTCGTATAATGATACAAAAAAAACATACAAACGAGACGATCCCTAAAATTGGATTAATCACCATTAAGGGTTGTCCCACCACCTCCACCGCTTAACGTATTCCCCCAATTTCATTATTCCTCTTGGATTTATTTTTTATCTACTATCTTAATTTCATGATTCTCTTTTTTCACATAATTAGTTTTTATGGTACAGCTAATTTATGGCCGATCAACAAATGCAGTTAAAGGGAAGGGCTGTAAACACATCAATGTATCACAGTTATTATAACAAAGTTACTTTTAGGTATGCAAGACTAAAAAGTAAACTAATGAATTACAATGAAACAAACAAAATCGAAAGATGATAACACATCTGTTGAGAAACCAAGAAGAAAAAGTAGTCGAAGTTCTGACAGCACTACCAAAACTATGAAAATGGATGAAATAAAGAATTTGAGTGAAGAAACAAAAGCAGCTGTTGTGAGTGTGTTTTTGAAGTTAGACAAAGCAATTTCCCAAGACATTTCACAAGTCTCTAGGTAATGATGCTAATAATGACATAATTCTGTAATAAATACTGTATTTTTAAGGTAAAGAAACCAACTGAGGTCGAAGACAAGAAAGTTCTTCTTTATGAAGAAGAATTGGCTATGTCAAGAGATTCCGCTTCAGACTTAGAAGAATTCTGTACCACCTGCTCCAACATTGAAGGATTTATATCAGAAATAAACAACTTAAAGAAGAAAAGCAATGAGTCTGACAATGTGAAGGTTAATATAAAAAATCTTTAAATTTACTTCTTGAAGTTTTTGCTGTTTTAAATGAGAATATTTTTATTTTTGTTTCTAAAAGGAGGAGATTCTGGAAAAAAGACTTGATGCTATTGTGCTTACAACAAATTTAAAAAAACTTAATCGACTGGCACAAATTCGAGGAAAAAAAGCGAAGGAAAACACAAATGAGGTAATTCTATAAAGTTTGTTTTCGTATAAAAAAATTTAAAATCTTATTTTTTGGTAGTTTTGAGGTGCATGTTCGATGCATAGTTTATAAGGATTATTAATTTATTTTTGTGCGATACATGTTCCATAAGTTAATGTACATTATACTGCCATTAACATATAACTGTTCATTTATTTAAAACTATTAAACATGAGTGCGTGAGAGAGAGGTTAGTAGCAAAAGAATATAAAAGCACATACATTTACATATGTATGCGTTTTTGCAGAAATATTCAGCCTTGTACCTTGATAGCTTAACTTTTATACAATTTTTTTAAACAATGTGTATGCACAACGTTTTATCAACAGAAGTTTAAACGAATAATGAGTATGTTTTATTTATGAAAATATATTTTGATCTCATGTGATTATTTTTAGGTCTAAACAGCATAAAACTAGATTATAAGTCCATGATAAAATAGACTCTTACAGTTAAAAACAAATAAAAAGCTCCAAAAAATCAGGTGAAAAGCCCTACGAAAGCAACTGAAAAAAAAAATATATATATATATTAAACTTAATAACTGAGTGTGAGAGAACACCGTAACGTCTAGGAGTTTAAAAAGAATAAAATTCATATTTTATTTTTACATTTTTGATTAAATTAATAAGGTGCAACTTTTAAACTTGTCTGTAGTGTCTACCTGCAGATGTAATTGATTAATTATAAAACTTCAAGGGACATTAAATGGTTTACTGATTTTGACTTTGATTTTAAAATTAGAGTTGGAGTTAGAAATATAAAGTCAGTTCACAAAAAATTGCTACCATAGAGAAGAAAACCTCCTTGCAACTGTGGTCTGGAAGTACTGTGAGTCACTTGCCTATGAACCCTTGTTAATGGTTGTTTTGTTGCAAAAACCGTTATAGACACAGGTGATAAAAACAATTGATGAAAAAAAGCATTCATAGTTTTACATTTTGATTCGCGATTGCCAAACCTGAAAATGATAACGTCATCCATTGAAAGAGAATGTTGACAGGTCCCATTTTAATACCAACCAGCACATATCTTCTCCTATGTTCTCTAATTTTAGTGATCACATGTCAGCACTTTTGGCTGACATAACACGAATTGCATCTTGGACATGCAATTTCGTATACAACACCACATCTCAGAGATTTTTTTACAAACAACTTTAGTAACAGTAAAATCTTAATTTCTTCAAAGTGAAAATAACCCTACAGAGGGCGTTCAATTTGGAAAGAAAACTTTTACAGGCCTTGCCATGAGCAAATAACCTCCCGAGCAATTAATTGCTCGCGTCAGAGTGTCCACGCGAGCAATTCTGCTCGCCATATTTTTCGCTAAAAAAACTTTACATTTAGTCTCTCAGGGCATCTTTTTCAGGAGAGGCGTGCGCCTTGGCACACACCTAAATCGTTTCAGGCGTGTGATTAAAACGTACGCCACGTTTCCAGTTTGGTCGGACATGTCCGTAGCTCGTTTCGAACTTTCGTCGGTTAAAACGTCCGATAGATTTCCGTCTTGGTCGGACACTTTTAGATCTCAGAATTATTGAATAGTCCTGGCCCTTTAAATCCACGAGCAAGCCTATTCATAGCCAACCTGACCATCCTAGCTAATTCACCGACTCCTGACTTAGTTAAAAGAACTACGTAGACATAAATCTCTTTTGCCTGGCCCCTTCGTCGTTGGTAACCAGGTCTTACACAAGAAATCAAGCCATGCGGTTCTTAACTAATGCGGAGGTGAACGCCGACGGAGCACGGATGAAGCAAGTCTGCAAAACTGCACTTACAGGCGGAACAGACAATTTATCATGGATTTAATTGTAGATAATTTCTTCATTTGACGAAACAATTGGAAACCATAGCAGGTCCAAATTTAATGGATTATTTTCTTTATGCCGCAACTGTTATTCAAACAATTTTAAAAACGAAACCCACGTGCGGTATAATTTTTTTTCTGTATAAATTTTATGTACCTGACGTGTACCTTTTAAAAAGAGATTTTATTTATTAGTTTTATTTATACCACGCGGATAAAGATTTTTTTCAATTTGAAAACGAAGCATATTTTTCCTATTTGCTTGTGATGACCTGGAAATAAATTTATGAAAACGACAGTATTAGTCATGCATACTATTTCGGACATGTAGAAAAGGAAGTTAAGATTGAGAGAGTCGCTATACCAGTAGACGCTCGATCATCGTGTTTGGGGTTCACGATTAAAAACGTCCCCCACTTTTCTACTGCAAAATTAATGCGCAACAAAGATTAACCTTAATGCCCGTATCGCACGCGTTTTATAAAATGGCGAATGAACTGTTGCCTGATGGGTGGAAAATAATCACACCAAATATCTTTTCAGTTTCACTTAAAAGACCAATCAATTCTTGAGAAAAACGTTTACACTTATCTCAAAATGTTAATATTTACGCGAGCAATAGAATGCTCGGGTAACGAGCATTTACGCGAGCACTACGCGGGCGCGAGCAATTGCTCGCGACTCATGGCAAGGCCTGTTTTAAATTGGTCTGAAATATTCCCTCTGTATTCAATTAATAACATTTTCTTATCCTCTTCTTCTTACTTTTCCTTAGACTCAACACTTTGAATACTGATTTTTCTCAGGAATCGTTTTCACTCGCTGTAGACTTTTGTAAAGGGTTTTATTTTTTGACATAAAAGTTAATTAGCTAGTATCAGTTGTCTGTAAGGAAATTTCTAAGAAGTGGTGTTGTATGCAATTTGTGCTATGTCAGCTGAACGCGCCAACATTATGATCACTAAAATTAAAAACATTGGAGAGAAAATGCGTCATAGCTATTCACATGGGGTCCTGTCAACATTCCCCTTTAATGGATGATGTCATCATTTTAAGATCAAAGTCAAAATCAATAAACCATCTGATGAACCTCAACTAAACAGTATAGACAAGTATAAAAAGTTTGACCTTAGTTATCAAGTTTTAATAGATACATATTATTTTTCCAGTTGCTTTTTCTTGGGCTTTGCATTTAATTTTTTGTTGTCGCTTTTATTTTTAACTGTTAGAGTATATTTTATCATGTATATCATATATTTTAGACCTGAAGATGATGTCGTAAGATTAAAATTTATTGTCATAAGATTAAAATTTATTGTCATAAATGAAAATACTTGTTGTTGGTTTAAATTCTGTTGATATTGATTTTCACAACAATAGTTTTAGCAAAACACTATGTTTTTTTGGTTATTTCTTTAATATTTATAAACAGTTCTTAATATTGCTGTACCAAAAAGGCATTGGTTACCCCAACTGAGAAACAAAAGTCATAGAGGTCATTCCACAATATCATATTACTCATGAAAAAAAGAACACATTTTCTTATTTTTTAAAAATTGTCATTTCAAGGTTGGCAAAGTAATATTGTCTACATCTTTATTTTAATATTCCGGTGTATACATTAACATTCATTTTTTCTTACTAAAAGAACAAAAGTGGAGGCTACACACTTGTGGATGGTACGTTTTGGAAAAAAAAACTGTGAGCACTGAATACGATGTTTATGTTAGAACTGTTTTTGTTTCAGGTTAAAAGCAAAGTGGATGGTTTGCATTTAGAATTGCAAAATCTCCTTTACGAAGTAATGCACATGAAGAAAGAAATACAGCAATGCATGAATTTTTCGTATGCTTTGTTCTTTATTCTGTATTTCGCCAATTGTTTGTTTGTTTGTTTTTTCTCTTTTGATTATTTGTTTGCGTTTTTTAGATCTAAAGATGAAGATATTGACTTACTTGATGTAGAAAAATTTTATACTGAAGCTTCAAAGGAGATTTCCAAACCGGTAATTGTTACTTACGCCATTGAAAAGCAATTGTAATTAACACAAACAGGTTGAATAATTAATATGAAACACATCAACATATACCAATATTAAGGAAATATTGTCAAGAAAATGTAATTCCATTTCTAATAGTTAGTTATAATGAATTCCTCAGGTTTACCTGTGATGATAGTTGAGATGGACAAAATATTTTAGCTATAAATAAATATAGCTAATGAAAGACATTGAAAACTCCCTGATTAGAAATGTACCAACCCTTTACGTATTGATCGACTGATGAACTGATGATGAGGGGACAAATTCGGCAACAGAGACTTTTCAACTGGCATACATTAATAATCGATGAAAATTTCAATTGTTTTAATATTTAATCAGGGAATCACATTGACAAGCAGACGAACAAATTGACTTACAATTTTTTTAGACTTTTCGACCTTAGGTAACCCTGTTTATTATTTATTTTTTCTCTCTTAGGAAATTACCAAAACAGATTCACATCAGCAGATGTTGGCAAGACTAGATTTTGAGCTAAAACGTAGAAAAGAGTAAGTAAAATGGGTGATCTAATCAATAGTTACTGCACTAAGTGATCAAAAGTTGCTTCCGTGGCTTTAATCTTCTAAACTCACCACTCAGTTAGCTTAAATAGGTGCCTTAAATACTTTAGGAATTCTTTTGGAAAATAACAATAACATTACTGAACCAAACTGAAGATGTAGTCCTATATTGCTGATCACGATCTATAGTGCTGATCACGTCCTATAGTGCTGATTACGTCCTATAGTGCTGATCACGATCTATAGTGCTGATCACGTCCTATAGTGCTGATCACGATCAAAGCTACACATGTGCAAGGGCACGGTAAAGAAATTAAAGTGCAAATAATTTACTGTTGAGTACAATGAAAGTACAATTAAGTCATATTACTTGCATTTTTGTTAAACGTACTCTAAATGAATGTTATTATTTTACTCGCGAGTGTACTCACATAAGTATCGTTTCTTAAAGTAAAACTATGTTTCCCTTAACTATATGTAATTGTGCGTAAACACATAAATGTGATCAACCTTTTTTTATTTTGCAGAATATGTTTCCCTGAAAGTTCAAAAATTAATCATGATTGACACCTGTATGAGTGCTTAGGACAGGTAAACCATGTCACACTAAGTCTGGTGATTTGGGTGGGGTTTTCCACCATTTTAATTTAATTCTCTTGTATTGCTTATAGGGCTTTAATACTGGTTTGCTTGGGGTTGTTATCTTGCATAAATATATGACCGTCTTGAGATCCTTTAGATATAAACGGTTTCTAAATGTTTTAAGTTTTCTTTAAAGTAAAACTCTTTGTCCATTATGCTGTTAAAAATTAAAATTAAAGATGTGCTTAATATGCATCCCAAAATGTTCAGCTTAAAGGGATGTTTTAGTTTTCCTTTTAATTTATCTGACTCCCGCCAGTGATGAAAAGATACCTTTCAGTTACTGTCCATTTGGATACTGGATACAACTGTCGTCTGTCCATAAAATGTTGCTAAAATCATTTTACATTTCTTGGACTTTCTTAGTGAAGATTAAGCCTGTTTTTGACGATTTTTTTCACTTGCAGGTTGGCAGTACTTTGTTCTGGTGGGATAACAACCTAGGCTATGTCTTTTTATTTTTATTTTTTGTTGAAAAGCTAATTAAATTGTTGAAATACAAGATGTCAATGATCGTTAGCAGTGAGAACGTCGTTTTTTTCCATGCAGGTGTCAATAAAATCGAGAATGGAGTTTTTAACATTTATTGGAGACTTTGGTTTTCTTAGATTTGTGATAGAATGATGTGTTGCCGACTTTACTAACGTTACTATCAATTCTTTCACTTGCATTTATTAATACTCATACTCATACTCATAAAAATTTGTAGCCTTACTCGCGGTCAGCACTGTAGAACAACAATACTAAAATCATAAAATGAAGAGAATTACCAAAATAAATTATTTTAGTAATTTTATGTAGGTTGTGCCATAATTTGGTTTTTACTAAAATATGACCAATACATGGCTAATTTATTGTCTATGCATTTTCCTTTAGTTTGGCGATCCAGAAAAATAAGTTTTTAGAAGAAAAAAAATTTGCTGAGGCTGAAATCAATAAAAAATCAGATTATTTAACAAATTTGAAACCAAGACTTGATCAGATTATCAAGGTATGTGTGTATTTTATCTGTGTTAAAATGACAGTGAATAAGAGTGAACAATTTCTAATGCATTCCCAATTTTGTTTTTAATAATTTCAGGCAACGATGCCTGTTCAAGAATATATGGGAATGCCTATTGAAGCCGAACGGTTATTATTTGAAAGAGCGCAATATTTACCTAGGTATTTAATCCTGTCTGTTGAATATGTTACTTTTGTGTTTATCAATGTTATTTGAAGTTGGGTTTGATGTTAAAATTGAATTTAAGTAGCACACGTAAATGTAATGTACTGTATTTTAGACCTCTGTACGTTTTGTACATTCAAGCTAAAGCATACAAAGATGTTTGTGGTATGACTGCTTTTTTAGTATACATTTTTCTGCAGTTCGCAGAAAAATGCATATGTAGACTTTTGTTTAGATAACCAGCTCTCTGTGGATATCGAGGGGGATTTACAAGTTGCAAAAACAGAATTTCTGGAAGATAAAATGCAACCAGGTTTGTGTAAAATAAATAAAAAAAAGTATATTTTGACTTCTACTAACAACGACGTTCATTGATGGAGAATAAAATGAAGCCACTTAACTATTTCAGCTGCCTATTTCAAGCCAGATTTTTTTCTTCATGTTTTGACCCTCCCGTATATATTGGTGAAAAAAATTCTGCCAGTAAATGTTTTATTTTCATCTTCTACACTATGTTTTTTTAAGTTGGGATTTCTGTGGCAAAGCAAATCAGTGTGTGAAATATACCAAAAAATTCTTGGTCAGATTTCGAACAAGGCAATATTTCTAATTTTGCTAACGACAGATTAGAAATCATTTAGTGACAGTAAGAAGTGGAATGTTAGCTTTAAGCGCATTGTTACAACCATACCATATCTTTACTCAGTGACTATCATTATTAAGCCTCCAATCCACAGAGAAAATGACTTCAAAAAGATTTTAACTATATTTGGGTTGTTATTGTTATTAGTACCGAATTTAATCTCAGCGTCTGGTGCTCTATCGTTACTAACAGTTATAAACCATTGAAAAAATTATTAGTGTAATAGCATTTTAAACACAGGGAAAAAAATATGATTTTCAATGTAGGTTCTGAGAGTAATTTATGCAGCAAGGTAAGTTTATGTAGAAAAAGAAATTGACAGTGCTGCAGGGGTGTTGGGATTAGTTAGGATTTACAAACAAGTATTTAAGTATGGCATGGTATATAGTTTTTGTTGCTTTTTATTTATAATATTCTTCTATTTAGTAGATAGCGATGATTCTGAAACTGAAGGAAATAATGATGGTGGAGAGTCTGATGGGAAAAGGGACAGACGGGTAGGGATTTGTCATTAAATGTGTTTATTTTGTACTTATCTTCAAAGCTAAGACGGATAAAGCAAGTTTGTAAACAAATTGTGATTACCAGTTTGTCTAAGTTGCGAAACATGAATATTTTTTTGTAAAGAAAGTGAAAAGTGAAAAAGGGAAGTCGCAATCAGAAAGTCAACGAAAACAATTACTTAAAAAGCATCCTCTGACTGTTCACATTAAACTGAAGTGTAAAGGTAACAATTTGCTATGTTGTGCTTTCTTGCATACGTTTATTGGCCCACTTTTATCGGTGTGGACGAACAGCTTACAATGTGTTGCTATAATATTTTTCTAAGAACAGACTAAAACAATGTTGATATAATGTTCATGTTAACATTTTGCAAAAATGTTGTAGGTAAATATGAAATAGCATTAAAGTTTCGTCACTTTCGCACCTTGTGTATAAACACAGTTAAAATCAAGCTCACTCTGTCAGATGAAGCAAAGACAACAGAAAACAGGTTTGGATTTTTAGATTCCTGAAGTTTGGATTCCTCCCAAAAACGTTATTTTTGTAAAGAAAGACTGAAATTACAAAACTCTTTATTTTATTTTTTATTTGGAATTTTTTATTTTATAACAGTTCCCTTCTATCCACTGATGCTTTGTTACAAGATTTACTATCTGCTGATATGGGAAAGGAATCACCAAACCCAGCCAACAAGTACCAGCTGGAAAAACTAGCCATGGGGCCGATGTCTTCACATGTAGCGTCTGTTGGTTATCCTTTTTACTGGGTGCAGTGGATATGTGGGATGAATTACCTACCAAATGAAGCTATCCATAGCTACGTGCCAGATTCTGCTGTAAATGTGAAACACTTTCAGTCAGTAATCAATGCTATTAGGGCTCGGATCGAGGCTCGCTTATCTTTACAAAAACAGTTATCCCAACTAGGTGTGCTTTTGACTATTTAGCAAAGTTGTAAGAACATTTATTTAGTCATTATTGCATTTTAATCTTTACTGTGTTTGTTTTAGAACAATTGATAATTCCATCTTATGCTAACAAACAAACAGCTGGCTCTCAAAAAGTTGTGTGTACTCTATCCAGTTGGAAAATGATTTACTTAGAAGATGTCTTGGTATCAAATTATTTCCAAAATATATTTTTTGACATTAATTGTTGTGTAATGTACTTACTCACTGCACGTTTTTGTGTGTTGATACCCAGTCCTGTAATTTGTAGTACTAGTCGGTGGCCTGTGGATAAATTCACGGGTTTGTCTGTCCTTTATTTACCGTATTTTGTGTGTCTCGCTACTGTGGTTACCATTTTGCGTGACAGGAAGACGTATACGGGTACTATAATTTGTAGTATAAATTTAATAAATTGCATAACATTCTATTCTTTGGTTTCAGAAATTTACATCAGCATCAGATTTGCTTGATTGTGGTTTGATATCAGAAGATTGTACTTTTTATGCAGCAAAATTGGCAAGGGAAGGTATGTGTGAGTGAATAAAAGGAAGACTTAGTGACTTGCGTTAAAATATTGCTGATCGAAAAAAAACAACGTTATTAGCATTTGTTGGTATTTGTTTTACTAT
The DNA here is from genome assembly GCA_030067915.1 of Hydractinia echinata. NCBI lineage: Eukaryota > Metazoa > Cnidaria > Hydrozoa > Anthoathecata > Hydractiniidae > Hydractinia > Hydractinia echinata. The sequence continues at coordinate 1,780,337 of JASGCC010000049.1, read as the reverse complement.
AAACTTTATAAATTATATTTTTAATTACATTTACTCATAGCTTTGCTGAGCTGCACTCTATTCAGCATATGTCTTGTATTGAACCTGTATGAAAGATTGTTCAATAATAAATATTATTTTGTAGAAACATTGAATGTTGCTGTTGCAATACATTCCAATTACCCGAGCCAAACACCTTTATTTTTGTTGTCGTTTGGTAGTGAAAAGTCTGATGTGAACTCAGTGGTTGATTTAATGGTATCGTTATTGGTTTTTATTATTATTCTTTTGTAAATCAGTTGAAACAACCTTAGCAAACTTAAGCTTCATAACTTGATGTATTTGTAAATCAGTTGAAACAACCTTAGCAAACTTAAACTTCATAACGTGATGTATTTGTAAATCAGTTGAAACAACCTTAGCAAACTTAAGCTTAATAACTTGATGTATTTGTAAATCAGTTGAAACAACCTTAGCAAACTTAAGCTTCATAACTTGATGTATTTGTAAATCAGTTGAAACAACCTTATCAAACTTAAGCTTCATAACTTGATGTATTTGTAAATCAGTTGAAACAACCTTAGCAAACTTAAGCTTCATAACTTGATGTATTTGTAAATCAGTTGAAACAACCTTAGCAAACTTAAGCTTCATAACTTGATGTATTTGTAAATCAGTTGAAACAACCTTAGCAAACTTAAGCTTCGTAACTTGATGTATTTGTAAATCAGTTGAAACAACCTTAGCAAACTTAAGCTTCATAACTTGATGTATTTGTAAATCAGTTGAAACAACCTTAGCAAACTTAAGCTTCATAACTTGATGTATTTGTAAATCAGTTGAAACAACCTTAGCAAACTTAAGCTTCATAACTTGATGTATTTGTAAATCAGTTGAAACAACCTTAGCAAACTTAAGCTTCGTAACTTGATGTATTTGTAAATCAGTTGAAACAACCTTAGCAAACTTTAACTTCATAACTTGATGTATTTGTAAATCAGTTGAAACAACCTTAGCAAACTTAAGCTTCATAACTTGATGTATTTGTAAATCAGTTGAAACAACCTTAGCAAACTTAAACTTCATAACGTGATGTATTTGTAAATCAGTTGAAACAACCTTAGCAAACTTAAGCTTAATAACTTGATGTATTTGTAAATCAGTTGAAACAACCTTAGCAAACTTCAGCTTCATAACTTGATGTATTTGTAAATCAGTTGAAACAACCTTATCAAACTTAAGCTTCATAACTTGATGTATTTGTAAATCAGTTGAAACAACCTTAGCAAACTTAAGCTTCATAACTTGATGTATTTGTAAATCAGTTGAAACAACCTTAGCAAACTTAAGCTTCATAACTTGATGTATTTGTAAATCAGTTGAAACAACCTTAGCAAACTTAAGCTTCATAACTTGATGTATTTGTAAATCAGTTGAAACAACCTTAGCAAACTTAAGCTTCATAACTTGATGTATTTGTAAATCAGTTGAAACAACCTTAGCAAACTTAAGCTTCATAACTTGATGTATTTGTAAATCAGTTGAAACAACCTTAGCAAACTTAAGCTTCATAACTTGATGTATTTGTAAATCAGTTGAAACAACCTTAGCAAACTTAAGCTTCATAACTTGATGTATTTGTAAATCAGTTGAAACAACCTTAGCAAACTTAAGCTTCTTAACTTGATGTATTTGTAAATCAGTTGAAACAACCTTAGCAAACTTAAGCTTCATAACTTGATGTATTTGTAAATCAGTTGAAACAACCTTAGCAAACTTAAGCTTCATAACTTGATGTATTTGTAAATCAGTTGAAACAACCTTAGCAAACTTAAGCTTCATAACTTGATGTATTTGTAAATCAGTTGAAACAACCTTAGCAAACTTAAGCTTCATAACTTGATGTATTACCTGGAGATCAGTTGAAACAACCTTAGCAAACTTAAGCTTCATAACTTGATGTATTACTGAGATCAGTTTGAAACAACCTTAGCAAACTTAAGCTTCGTAACTTGATGTATTTGTAAATCAGTTGAAACAACCTTAGCAAACTTTAACTTCATAACTTGATGTATTTGTAAATCAGTTGAAACAACCTTAGCAAACTTAAGCTTCATAACTTGATGTATTTGTAAATCAGTTGAAACAACCTTAAGCAAACTTAAACTTCATAACGTGATGTATTTGTAAATCAGTTGAAACAACCTTAGCAAACTTAAGCTTAATAACTTGATGTATTTGTAAATCAGTTGAAACAACCTTAGCAAACTTCAGCTTCATAACTTGATGTATTTGTAAATCAGTTGAAACAACCTTATCAAACTTAAGCTTCATAACTTGATGTATTTGTAAATCAGTTGAAACAACCTTAGCAAACTTAAGCTTCATAACTTGATGTATTTGTAAATCAGTTGAAACAACCTTAGCAAACTTAAGCTTCATAACTTGATGTATTTGTAAATCAGTTGAAACAACCTTAGCAAACTTAAGCTTCGTAACTTGATGTATTTGTAAATCAGTTGAAACAACCTTAGCAAACTTAAGCTTCATAACTTGATGTATTTGTAAATCAGTTGAAACAACCTTAGCAAACTTAAGCTTCATAACTTGATGTATTTGTAAATCAGTTGAAACAACCTTAGCAAACTTAAGCTTCATAACTTGATGTATTTGTAAATCAGTTGAAACAACCTTAGCAAACTTAAGCTTCGTAACTTGATGTATTTGTAAATCAGTTGAAACAACCTTAGCAAACTTAAGCTTCTTAACTTGATGTATTTGTAAATCAGTTGAAACAACCTTAGCAAACTTAAACTTCATAGCGTGATGTATTTGTAAATCAGTTGAAACAAACTTAGCAAACTTAAGCTTCATAACTTGATGTATTGTAATCAGTTGAACAACCTTAGCAAACTTAACTTCATAACTTGATGTATACCTGAGATCAGTTGAAACAACCTTAGCAAACTTAAGCTTCATAACTTGATGTATTACCTGAGATCAGTTGAAACAACCTTAGCAAACTTAAGCTTCATAACTTGATGTATTACCTGAGATCAGTTGAAACAACCTTAGCAAACTTAAGCTTCATAACTTGATGTATTACCTGAGATCAGTTGAAACAACCTTAGCAAACTTAAGCTTAATAACTTGATGTATTTGTAAATCAGTTGAAACAACCTTAGCAAACTTCAGCTTCATAACTTGATGTATTTGTAAATCAGTTGAAACAACCTTATCAAACTTAAGCTTCATAACTTGATGTATTTGTAAATCAGTTGAAACAACCTTAGCAAACTTAAGCTTCATAACTTGATGTATTTGTAAATCAGTTGAAACAACCTTAGCAAACTTAAGCTTCATAACTTGATGTATTTGTAAATCAGTTGAAACAACCTTAGCAAACTTAAGCTTCGTAACTTGATGTATTTGTAAATCAGTTGAAACAACCTTAGCAAACTTAAGCTTCATAACTTGATGTATTTGTAAATCAGTTGAAACAACCTTAGCAAACTTAAGCTTCATAACTTGATGTATTTGTAAATCAGTTGAAACAACCTTAGCAAACTTAAGCTTCATAACTTGATGTATTTGTAAATCAGTTGAAACAACCTTAGCAAACTTAAGCTTCGTAACTTGATGTATTTGTAAATCAGTTGAAACAACCTTAGCAAACTTAAGCTTCTTAACTTGATGTATTTGTAAATCAGTTGAAACAACCTTAGCAAACTTAAACTTCATAGCGTGATGTATTTGTAAATCAGTTGAAACAACCTTAGCAAACTTAAGCTTCATAACTTGATGTATTTGTAAATCAGTTGAAACAACCTTAGCAAACTTAAGCTTCATAACTTGATGTATTACCTGAGATCAGTTGAAACAACCTTAGCAAACTTAAGCTTCATAACTTGATGTATTACCTGAGATCAGTTGAAACAACCTTAGCAAACTTAAGCTTCATAACTTGATGTATTACCTGAGATCAGTTGAAACAACCTTAGCAAACTTAAGCTTCATAACTTGATGTATTACCTGAGATCAGTTGAAACAACCTTAGCAAACTTAAGCTTCATAACTTGATGTATTTGTAAATCAGTTGAAACAACCTTAGCAAACTTAAGCTTCATAACTTGATGTATTACCTGAGATCAGTTGAAACAACCTTAGCAAACTTAAACTTCATAACTTGATGTATTTGTAAATCAGTTGAAACAACCTTAGCAAACTTAAACTTCATAACGTGATGTATTTGTAAATCAGTTGAAACAACCTTAGCAAACTTAAACTTCATAACTTGATGTATTTGTAAATCAGTTGAAACAACCTTAGCAAACTTAAGCTTCGTAACTTGATGTATTTGTAAATCAGTTGAAACAACCTTAGCAAACTTAAGCTTCATAACTTGATGTATTACCTGAGATCAGTTGAAACAACCTTAGCAAACTTAAGCTTCATAACTTGATGTATTACCTGAGATCAGTTGAAACAACCTTAGCAAACTTAAGCTTCATAACTTGATGTATTACCTGAGATCAGTTGAAACAACCTTAGCAAACTTAAGCTTCATAACTTGATGTATTACCTGAGATCAGTTGAAACAACCTTAGCAAACTTAAGCTTCGTAACTTGATGTATTTGTAAATCAGTTGAAACAACCTTAGCAAACTTAAACTTCATAACTTGATGTATTTGTAAATCAGTTGAAACAACCTTAGCAAACTTAAACTTCATAACGTGATGTATTTGTAAATCAGTTGAAACAACCTTAGCAAACTTAAACTTCATAACTTGATGTATTTGTAAATCAGTTGAAACAACCTTAGCAAACTTAAGCTTCATAACTTGATGTATTTGTAAATCAGTTGAAACAACCTTAGCAAACTTAAACTGCATAACTTGATGTATTTGTAAATCAGTTGAAACAACCTTAGCAAACTTAAGCTTCATAACTTGATGTATTTGTAAATCAGTTGAAACAACCTTAGCAAACTTAAGCTTCATAACTTGATGTATTTGTAAATCAGTTGAAACAACCTTAGCAAACTTAAACTTCATAACGTGATGTATTTGTAAATCAGTTGAAACAACCTTAGCAAACTTAAACTTCATAACTTGATGTATTTGTAAATCAGTTGAAACAACCTTAGCAAACTTAAACTTCATAACGTGATGTATTTGTAAATCAGTTGAAACAACCTTAGCAAACTTAAACTTCATAACTTGATGTATTTGTAAATCAGTTGAAACAACCTTAGCAAACTTAAGCTTCATAACTTGATGTATTTGTAAATCAGTTGAAACAACCTTAGCAAACTTAAACTGCATAACTTGATGTATTTGTAAATCAGTTGAAACAACCTTAGCAAACTTAAGCTTCATAACTTGATGTATTTGTAAATCAGTTGAAACAACCTTAGCAAACTTAAGCTTCATAACTTGATGTATTTGTAAATCAGTTGAAACAACCTTAGCAAACTTAAGCTTCATAACTTGATGTATTTGTAAATCAGTTGAAACAACCTTAGCAAACTTAAACTTCATAACTTGATGTATTTGTAAATCAGTTGAAACAACCTTAGCAAACTTAAGCTTCATAACTTGATGTATTTGTAAATCAGTTGAAACAACCTTAGCAAACTTAAACTTCATAACTTGATGTATTTGTAAATCAGTTGAAACAACCTTAGCAAACTTAAGCTTCATAACTTGATGTATTTGTAAATCAGTTGAAACAACCTTAGCAAACTTAAACTTCATAACTTGATGTATTTGTAAATCAGTTGAAACAACCTTAGCAAACTTAAGCTTCATAACTTGATGTATTTGTAAATCAGTTGAAACAACCTTAGCAAACTTAAGCTTCATAACTTGATGTATTTGTAAATCAGTTGAAACAACCTTAGCAAACTTAAGCTTCATAACTTGATGTATTTGTAAATCAGTTGAAACAACCTTAGCAAACTTAAGCTTCATAACGTGATGTATTTGTAAATCAGTTGAAACAACCTTAGCAAACTTAAGCTTCATAACGTGATGTATTTGTAAATCAGTTGAAACAACCTTAGCAAACTTAAGCTTCATAACGTGATGTATTTGTAAATCAGTTGAAACAACCTTAGCAAACTTAAACTTCATAACTTGATGTATTACCTGAGTTTCTGTTTAACTTAGATTTGAACATTGGGTTTTTCCCCTCTAATTATTTGCCATATATAGTAATATTTTGCTTTTAGAGTGCGTTTTTATTTCATTGTTAAGGAGGGAGAATTTTTTGCAAGTAGGATATTGTCAATAAAATATAGCTAAGAATACTTAATGTCACTATGGCATTAGGATTATACTAGTGGCAATGGAGATATTTTGTACTAGTAACATAGGAAGGAGATCTTTCAGTGTCACCTATACTTTGTAAGCGTACCCTTCCTTTTAATCCTCATGAGACTTCTGATGTAATTACTGCATAAGAAAATGAGGTTGATAAAATTTGTTGCATGTTTGTAAACACTCCAGTATTTTTTACATTTCAGTGTTTAGAACGAGAGATAAATGCTTATGCTGAAGACATTTGTGCTGAAACATCTAATAAAAACATGATGCTTTCGGTCTTATTAAAGAAATTACAGGTAAAAGAGAACATTTCTTTGTTATTTATGATCTGCATGATTGATTGTTTTTGTTGATCTTTTGTTCAAAGCACCCTCAAAACCCAATCCAAAGTTAGTATTTATTTTACATTGTTGAACACCAATCTCAGTTTTTTGGCCAACCTATTTTCCAATTGTTTAGAACAAAAAAAGATTTTAATTCTGCATACACTACAGCAATTTTCGTATCGAAATGCTGTCTTTGTGAATCAGTCCTCCCCGACCACAGATGCAAGGAGGTTTTCTCTACAATCAGCACATTTTTGCGAACCAACTTTATATTTCTAATTCAAAACTTGCACTCGTACTGTGAATAATGTCAGAAATCAACACAAGCTACACCAGTACTTATGATGACCCCGCGCTACGCCTTCTAAAATATATTTTCTCTTAGATTTGTTATGACATGTTTATTGAAACTGGACCAAATCAATCTGCTAAAGAAAAATTATACACAAGAAAGACAAGGTTTTACAATTTACTATATTTACTATTTTCAAGTTATGTAAATGAATGAATGAGTGCCCTTCATCAATCTATTTGTGATTAAAAACCTCTGCTGAAAAGGGGGACCCTCTCTTATCTTGTAGGAAGACATTTATTCAAATAGAAAAAAAAGTGTCCTTTAAAACGGTTTTTTTATGAATATATGATTCTTCGTTTTTTCTGTTGTGATTTTTGCTAACTCAAAATCAGTGCCTCCTTTAAATGTTAAGATTTCTGATAAGCTCTCGTATTTATTTGGTTGTTAACAGTGATTTCATTGATATTTTTAGAGGCCGTGATCGTAACAGACCATATGTTTATCACCATGATGGCTATTTCACACACCGCTGATATTTGTATGGATTGATAAGAATAAACAAGAAAGACTGATTATTATAGACATCTTTTTTCTTTGAATTCAATAAAACTCAAACTAATTTCTTTTTTGCTTTGCATAGTTGAATAGCAGTATTTTAAATTTAAAATGTGGTTCTTGCCAATGATATATTATGATCTCTCAACAACAATTATCATGCTATGATGAAAGTTGAGTTCACAAGCGTTAACCTATTCACAAGTTACATATTGACAGAGGTGGTTGAAAATAAAAATTTTTTTTGGACCTTGCCTAATTTATTAACCGCTAAAGTCATTCTATTTTCAGGCTGTGTCAGAAGTAATGTTTTAACATGTGTAAAAAAATTAATTTAGGTTTTAGATAGCCAGCGTAAGAAAGTTTGAGAAGTTAACCGAAAAGCGCAGCTAAATATTTACTCTATATCTTGCACCATACATAAAAACCTTTCCAAAAAACACTCCATAAAATTGTTGATCATTTTGATCAGAAAATACTAAAACATGAGTACTGCATATCGTTATGGAGTTTGGTTTGTGAAAGGTATTCGTGAGTTCACAAAAGCTGGATACGATGTCGCATCAAAAAATTTCGAATCTCTTGATGGTATCTTTGTTAATGGAAGGTCTTATCTAATTACTGGTGCTAATAGTGGCATAGGTAAATATTAGTTAACTTCATTTAAATGTTTTAAAGTTTTATTGGCACATATTTGAACTATGAACCAAAAACAATAGCCTGCATGAGCTTCTAATGTATAGTTATGGCCGAAACTTTAAACGGGTGAATCAAGATATTCTGCTATGGACTTACTTATTGTACTAGGATCGATGCAACTTTCTGTACTTGCATTTTCTTGGCTCAAGAAAAAAATTTAAGTATGATATGATGCCCTTTGTAGGACTTTTATCGATAACAGCACTGAAGAAAAGATGAGATGTAGTAATAATACTACTACTATTCTTCTTCATGTTTTAATTTGTACAAAGCCTTTTTGCACTCAGGTAAAGAAACTGCAATGGAGATTGCTAAACGAGGAGGTACTGTTCATATGGTTTGTCGAAATGAAGTAAGAGGTAAAGAAGCTCAAGATGACATCAAAACACATTCTGGTAAGCAGTCCTATTGTCACGTTTAAATGTTTCCTATTCCTTTTTGAGTCTCTCTAATCATCGGTCTTTGATTTTTTCAGATCCGGAAATCTGAGAAGAATTTCACAGGTTACAGAATTTACCTGAAACGGACTTCTACAGCTGGCTAACTAAGTCATACTGTATTGTTATTTTCTAGATATGTTAAGTCCTGATTAAGAAAAAAGTATTTGAGAAGCTTGATTTAGGAAAGTGATTTGCACACACGTAAACAAAAAAACTCGTGATAAAACACAGGAGTAACAGGTTCTGAAAAAAGAGCTAGGAAGTTTGTGTGAAAAGTTAGCACTACAAATTGGGTTGTGTATAGTTCGTAATATCATTACATGTTATAATTTTTTTACATATCAGGGAACGAGGATGTCCACCTTCACATCTTGGACATGTCTGAACCGCAGAAGATCTATTTATTTGCAAAGCAGTTTGTTGAGACATCGAAACCACTTCATGTTATTATAAACAATGCTGGTTGTATGGAGAACACAAGAGTTTTGACTGAAGATGGTTTAGAAAAGAATTTTGCTACTAACACATTGGGAACATATATGCTGACGTCATCATTAATTGACCACATTAAAAAGTTTGACTCGCCCCAGGTTATAACTGTCACTTCAGGTGTTTGTGTTATTGTTGTTATTATTGATTTTGTTGTTATTATTGTTGTTGTTATGCCTTAATGGTGGTTGCTGCTAAATTATAACTGCTATATGACACCTTCAGCAGTAAAATATGGCCAATGAAAGAAAAGTTCAACCTTTTTTTTTTGAAAAAAACTTATTAAGATAAAGCCACAGCTTCTCCATTTATGGAATGGGGACAAACTCGATACAGCCTCCCCATTTAAGGACAGACCTACAAATTTTATCATTAACAGCATTAAGCTGAAATTTTCAAAATTTTAAGCGACTGTTGACAACACCTGCTTAAGTTTCGAATAAAGAGAACTGTGAAAACTTTCAATACCCCACAAAAAATATTTAGACAAGGTTTGAGAGTTAATACTTTCTACTAAACTGGTAAAATGGCCGAAAATATTTTTATGAGGGGTCGTAGAATAACCTTTCAGCTAAAGCGGGAGCTAGGGGACCTATAACCTCTAATCTATAAGCTAATCTATAAATAATCTTAATTAAGTGGTTTTTCTCATGTCTCACTTGTTCAATGAACTTTCCAGATTTGTGGAGAGTACTTAAAAAGTCACAAAATTTAAAATATGACCTTTGTAATGAAACAACTGTGTTTGATAATATTGCAAATATAACTGTACTTCATTTTTTGTAGTGAACGATAAATCTAAAACTTTATCAGAAACCGGCTCCACTGTATTCTGTTTGATGCAAATTTCGTCATCGTCTTGAAGTTCCCTGTCTTGATTTTGTGTTTTGTGAGACTTTCTTTAGATGCGAATTCGATAGGTTGTTAGAAGTTTGTATCACTATTACTATATTAACATCTGAGGCCTCTCCTTCCCATAGTCTTCATTGATTGACATTTGAACAACACTGTAACTGGAAAACTTTAAGCAGCACCGAAGCTAAAAAATTTATACCTATAAATAATAATAGGGAGACTGAAATAGTAGAGGGGGGGATGGAATAGTTGGGGTGGGGAAAGCTTTTTAATTTTTAATAGTAGGGAAGGGGTGAATGTTTTTAACATAAATCATAATATTTTTAAAGCGACCACAAGATGCTAGGCGTTAAAGCATTTGCCACCTACTTTTTGTTTCAGAAAAATAAACTAATATTAGGTAAACGATTTTCAAAAAACTTAGATTGTCCTGGATGGTAAAAACGTCAAATATTAATAGTAGGGGGTGTGAAATAAGAACGTCCTGGTTGGACAAAAACCGTAAAAATATAATGTGTGGGGGAGGACACTATAGGAGTTTCCAGAGTACCCGATAAAACAATGCTGTGAAAACCTGTATATGATGAATCATTTGAAATCTTCACAGAACGATTTAGCTGGAAATACAAACAAAAAGTGATGTGCAAATAACATTTCTCTCCTTCACAGGTGGTATGTTGTTGGTAAAACTTCAGTTGGACGACCTACAATTAGAAGAGATGAATCCCTTCGATGGAGCTGTTGCTTATTCTCTCAACAAACGTCAACAGGTTGTGATGACTGATCACTGGACGAAACAACACCCACAAATACAATTTACAACAATGCATCCAGGTGAGATACTCATAGCTAGATTCCTATTCCCAATGTCCCAATGAACGACCTTTTTGTATTTCTTTGCTATATAACCAAAATCAAAATGACGATGCACGTACTAAAATTCTTTGTCGTCGACGCTGCTTGAATAAATATATCTGATCAACAAAATCTATAGGTTTTTACAACTTTGATCTTCCTGCTTTAATGTCATGGTTATATTTGAACTGCTGTAAAAGATGCAAGATTGATGACGCATGACGTTTAAAAGTACTGCGTCTTTTATAGGATGGGCAGACACTCCCGCAGTGCGACTGTCATTACCAGATTTCCATCGCAGAATGGGAGACAGGTTGCGTACACCGTATCAGGGCGCGGATACCCTAATTTGGTTGTGTGTGTCAGAAACAGCTAGAAAGCTCCCTGGAGGAGGGTTTTATCAAGATCGAAAGAGTGTAAAAAAACATTTACCGTTAGCATGGACTAAATCTTCAACAGAAGAAGAAGAATTATTTGTGAAGAAATTGGAGGAAATATCGTCAAAATATGCACAGTGATTAATCTATAATTTATATTTCAACGAAGATGTCATCTGCCACTAAAACGGTCCTTGAATCTGGCGGCTGACTTAAAGGAAGAAAGTGTTTGCGGAAGAAAGTTTTGCGGTTCGGTCGAACCGCAAAATTTTTGCATTTTGCGGGAATTAACTTTTGCGGTTCGTGAAAATTAATCCTTTTCGCGGGAAAAAACTTTTGCGCTTGCCAAATGTGAGTAATATTTTTCGGAGTACCTTTACAGACCAGATTATGATTCAAACAAATGCTGTATCGAAAAGACTGAAATAAAGAATGAATCGTTAAAGCTGTTAATGTAGGAATGTCCCATCACATAGCTTGTTCCAGCTACAATTGTGCACAAAATTTGTGGGGTCAGTTCGGCAAAGTAAATCCTCTCTGAAATATTTCTTTGTACCAAAATTTCTTCCCTTTCACTGTATTTGTGTTAAAGGAATGGTTCACTTTAAAAAAAACATTTTTTCTTTCTTTCTGAATTAGATCACAAAAAGTCTATTAATATATAGAAAGTAATTTGGTTATTCAAAGGAATTCGGAGGAATTTCTCTTCTAATAATTAAGGAAAATGTTTTGGAAAAAACTTTTGCGGTTGGGATAATTATGAACATTTTGCGGGAAAAAACTTTTGCAGTTCACTAATATCACAACATTTTGCGGGAATAAACTTTTGCGATTCGAGCAAAAACCGCAAAACTTTCTTCCGCCAAAACCGCAAAACTTTCTTCCGCAAACACTTTCTTCCTTTAAAGTACACAGACTGGAAAGAATGTATATTTTTACAATAAAAAGGCAGAACGTTTTTGCTCTGTTTTTTGTACCATTACACCTTAAATGGGTTTCTATATAAGTAATAATTCTATAAATGTACATGTTACATTGTATCACTAGGCTTTGTTTTGACGGTTTAAGAATTAAAAAAAAAATACTTCTCTTCGTTGCGAGATTGAGTAATGTAGAAGTTTTTGGAAATAAGATAGTACGACCATACTTTATAAACATTTTGCACCCCTTGAACTGTTTAATGTTCTATGCTATGTTTTATATGCTAATGAAAATTTAGAAATTAGATTGTGTGAAATTATTTTTGTGGATATGTAATTGTGTTTTGTTTCAGTCAAATATATTTTTATACTCTGCTGTATTGTTGGAGGATAGTTTATTAAATTGATATTATAAAAAAAAAAACTATTTGTCTTAAAAATTATATTTTCACGGCCTGTATTATATAAATAGAATTTGTAACAGAAATATAAAAACTGATTTAAAAAAAATTATTCAAGAAATAGAAAAAGCTTCTCCCTTTTTTATATTTATTACCCACAAACTTTATTCGTTAAAAAAAGAGACTGTTATGGTGTGTTTACATGTGGGTTTTCTATGTTATATTTTATATTTAGCAGTGACCAAAAATGAGTTCAAAGTTTGCAACGCTGAACAAAAGATTGCTATCCAATCCACATTTTGCTGAAGGAGTAGTTGTGAAGGGGTTTGGACGTGGCAGCAAAGAACTTGGAATTCCCACAGCGAATTATCCAGAAGAAGTGGTTAACAATCTACCAGATGATATCGCCACTGGTGTTTATTATGGTTGGTCACGTGTTAATAATGGTGACATTTTCAAAATGGTGTTAAGTGTAGGCTGGAATCCATATTATAAAAATGAAAAGAAATCCATGGAAACTCATATTTTACACTCCTTCGCAGATGATTTTTACGGTTCAACGTTACATATCGCAATGACTGGTTATATAAGACCGGAGGAGAATTTCAACTCTCTTGATGAACTTATTAAAGCCATTCAAAGCGATATTAAAGTCGCTGACGAAGCTTTAGAAAAAGCTGAACATAAAGAAGTAAAGCAATATTTATTCCTAACCGCTGACAAATAGCTGATTTTGTGTTCAGCTATAGACGAGTTGTATTGTGACGTATCGTTTTGATTTCGCGCCAAAAACAATACCGTGCGCGCATGTCTATAGGTAGAAAGTATGAACAACTGTCCGCAACGATGAAAGAAATCAATTTTAAAAAAAGCTTTTGTTGAGCAAGCCTGCTATTAAAAAGGGAAGAGTATAGCTAGGAAAAACAATTAAGTTCCCTTAAGGTCTTGTATTCCTGAAAAATTCTTCTTTCTTTTTTTGCTTGGCTTGATGCGCGCGCATATACATCGCATATAACTTGTCTGTTACGTTTTGTTATTCTCTTTAAAGCATAACAAATATTCTAATCACTAGTTTATATGTACAATCTGGAAACGTGAATGAACTAAAAAATTGATATTTCTAATATAATTTTTAATTAGAGATGTTTTTATTAATATTTTATGATATCAATTTTATTATTTTATTATTTTATACTTTTAACTCGCCACAATAACAGAAATGCTTGAATTAGCGCCTCATTTGATTAAGCATGTTCCATCTTTTAACAGTTTTTTTTAAGTCTTCACTCGATAACTCGAATAAGTAGTAGAGTGCCCCTCTCGAATCTCGGATAAACATTTCTTATGATGAAAAATATTTGATAAGCGCTCACCTCGCATGAGCATCCTTTTAATCTAACATTTACAGTGAAAAGATTATGAAAAGATTATGATTTGAACAAGAAATGTAATTAAACTATATATACCACAGGAAATTTTTTTGGTGCAAATTTACCGACAAATGGTTTTGTTTCTCTTAACTTTTTGATCTAATATAAGATTTTAACATATTTTTGCTAATGCACGATGTATATTATACAAATTTAGTGATAGAATTTAAAACCACATAGAAAGTTTTTTCTCGTCTTGTGAACTTTCAATGTTGTATCTTGTATCAGCATCTATGTGTGAAATATCTTCGAAACATCTAGCGAAATCTTTCCATATTTTTAATTTTTTTTCTCTTTTTTAGATACAAAAATGTCACACTCTTCTTTTCGAGTCTTAAAAAAATCAGTACCATGGCTTAATCACCTAAGATCCAGAAGTAACGTTCAAAATAAATTTCCCCAAAATATTGGAGGTCTCTGCCATTGCAACCGAAGACAACACAGTAATTCGCACAGTAGAAACATTCGAACAGTCACTGCTGTATCACGTGATGTTCCACGTGTCATAACAAGTACTTACAAAAGAGGGTGCAGTCAAAATGCTAGTGAAAGTGTGGAAGAATGGACACATTTTGGTTATGAAAAGGTAAAAGAAGAACAGAAAGTAAATAAAGGTAAGTGCACGATTAAATTACTGCTTCCATCTGCTACAACAACATGATGTATGCCAGACCAGGAAAATCAGGAAAAAGCCAAGGAATTCACATACTTTCCAAAAATCATGGAAAATTGTTAAAATTTCTAAAACATCAGTGGAAAAACGTGTGCACAACTAATAGGACCCTTGTCAACTTGTATTTTAGCACAGGGGTGATAAATCTGATTTGCCACTTCGTCTCCAGGTTCGCTAAATAAAAAAGCGTGAGGGTAAACAATTAGTGAGATTCAATCTAATATTATGGTAGACACCGGGAACAATATTTGCATAATTATGTCTTGGTGAAAAGATGCTGTTTACTAATCGAGAAACTACTGAAATAGGTACTGCCCTTTTTTTCATAGTCCACGACGTGTTTGAGAATGTTGCAACATCTTATGATCTGATGAACGATTTAATGAGTGTTGGTACACATCGGCTGTGGAAAAATCATTTCGTTCATCAACTGAAATTGAAACATGGTTTGAAAATATTAGACATGGCTGGAGGAACAGGTTTGTTATGTGATTGCATCATTTATTCACTTATAATTTTTACAAAAAAATAACCCCGGAATTAATGTGGGTTGATTTATCTGTTATTATTATTATTATTATTATTATTATTATTATTATTATCATTATCATTATCATTATCATTATCATTATCATTATCATTATCATTATCATTATCATTATCATTATCATTATCATTATCATCATTATTATTTTTATTATTATTATTAAAAGAATATTTATACAGGTATAAAACTTCAGCTATGTATAACATATATACACACAACTGTTATCAATGTTTCTCCTGTACAATATTAGTAAATTAGTGAGAAGACTAAAAATGTATATGTATATATCATCAAAAAATAGAAAATAAAAACTCTTTGGTGCTAATACTAATATCCTTATTTCTTGTAATTACTTTAAATAGATATTTCGCGAATTTAAAGCATATTTGTGAATATTTGTTTGCCCGAAAATTGACTAAAAGATCATTTGGCGAAAATAAATTTTTGCGAAGTTACATTCGAATTTTTTTTTTTTTTTAAATTCTCTTGTGTTTCTCGAAAAATTTTCTTTTTTGTAAAATAA
This sequence comes from Hydractinia echinata, assembly GCA_030067915.1. Taxonomy (NCBI): domain Eukaryota; kingdom Metazoa; phylum Cnidaria; class Hydrozoa; order Anthoathecata; family Hydractiniidae; genus Hydractinia; species Hydractinia echinata. The sequence goes on along the minus strand of JASGCC010000049.1, from coordinate 1,764,646 downwards.
TAATAAAAATAATAGTCAGCCTCTGTTGATATGAGCGAGTTCAATCAAAGGCTACCTTATCTCAATAAATAGACCTGAAACGTAAACTTGTTAAAATAATTCTTCACAAAAAACCTCAAAATGGTTGATTCGCGAAATGCTAAACATGACTGATCCGCGAAAATTAATTTTCGCGAAATTTTATTCCACTTTTTAGGAGATATAGCCTTCAAAATGTTGGATAACATCATACATTCCTTACCGTCAACCAACTTCGAAGATACCAACACTGAAATTATTATTAGTGACATCAACCAAGCCATGTTAGATGTTGGAAAGCAACGTGCAGAGAAACTGGGGATAGAAAAAGGTACCATTTTGCATAAGAAACTCACATAAAAATTGATAGCCTTCGGGTAGTTATCTTTATAAAGATTTTTTATGTTGATCCTATAAGTAAGAGTAATCACACATGTAGCTCCACTTCCACCACTCAGGTAGCTCCACTTCCCCCACTCAGGTAGCTCCACTTCCACCACTCAGGTAGCTCCACTTCCACCACTCAGGTAGCCCCACTTCCACCACTCAGGTAGCTCCACTTCCACCACTCAGGTCAAAATTCCTTTAACCGGTTGTGAGGGAACCCTGGACAAATATCGGCACGGATTCTTAGAACTCAAGAAAGTTTGTCTGAAAAGTTAGTTATCCTGAGCGGCTTTTGTCACGACACGTATTTCTACATTGTGTTGATCTATACCCAAAAGGTGTTACAATTTCTGACAACTTGTAGCTTTTCAAGAAAGCGCACGTCTTTATCTAATTTTAGCTTTTCAGTGGAAGCAAGCAGATGCTGAACATTTACCTTTCCAAGATGAATCATTAGATTTGTATACAATTTCATTCGGAATAAGAAACACCACGCATATAGACAAGGTATATATAAGTTTATTTACGAGAGTAAAGATCGATACAACATTGAACCCACTCTGATGGGATGTTGCTGTGAGAAGAAGATATCCAAAAACTAACTGGTGTATTTTTCATTACTTAGGTTTTAGACGAAGCGTTTCGCGTTTTAAAAGTTGGTGGTCGTTTCAGTTGTTTAGAGTTTTCAACAGTTCAAAATCCTTTAATAAGCAGGTGAAAAATTCTTTTTTGAGATTGTCTTTGTCTCTTGTTTAGTATTTTGTTTATAATAGCATCCAAATTTCTGAGACAAAGCTTTGACTGTGAAACAATGTCGTGTGTTAATTTGCTTGTGTTTCAGTGTAAACTGTCTTTAAGACAGTTAACACAGAAAATGTGATATTTTTAACCCTAAAATTTTGAAAATGTTAGATCTAAAATAAATACCTATACAATGTGTAAATATAATCTGAGAAAATTCAGTGCAAAAAAGCAAGTTGCTAGTAGACAGATTGATAGGTAAGTTAATAATTAATCAGTTTTTTCAGTCTTCTTCATATTTTTTTTTTCTTAGTTTCTATGATTCATATTCCTTCCAAGTGATCCCAGTGCTTGGTCAAGTATTTGCAAACGACTGGAATTCATATCAATACTTAGTTGAAAGCATTAGACAGTTCCCTGATAAGGTTAGTTCTCACGACCTTTCTCTTATCAATACGTTTATACAGTAAATGCTAGTGCAACCTTACCACCTCATAATTTATTGGGTTTTATCTAATATTATCGAGGTCCGTAGTTTTTTAGCTTTTTTATTTTAGCACCAATTTTTCACGACACAATTCTTCGTGTATTTATTTAAGCCCGTGTCAATTACTATGAAGCATGTCACTCAAAAAAAACAAGATTTTAAAGACATTTTTGCGATTTTGCGCACCAATAATTTTCACGCGCGCAGAAACGCTATAAAAAGCTTTTTTGCGCAAAAATTTAAAGGGTTAAACAATTTGAAGGTGTTGGATAAAACCTTTAAGTTTCTCTACTTAAGAAAGTAGACGGAGCTGAAGAAGTACCGAATATTCTTTTCTTTTATTTAGAAAACCTTTGCTGACATGATTTACGACGCTGGTTTTAGTAACGTGATGGTTGAAGATATGACCTTTGGTGTAGTCTGCATACACGATGGTTTCAAAATATGACCTTCTGTAACAATAGAATAGTTTTGTAATGTTTTCAATTTCATATTAAATTAAAATTTTTATTATCTCTTCATTCATGTTAACTTAACACGAAGTTAACATGAAATATTTCGCGGGAGCAAAATAGTGGCAGCTGTACTTGACTGGACATAAATGTGGGGAAATTATCCGTTTTTAAGCTATTTCTTGAAAAGCAATTAGCATCACAAGCTGCAAAGGTTTTACTGTGGCAAGAGTGTAGGCCGAGTAACGAACGTCGAAAATGCGCCAGCTGCAACTTTCGCAATGTCCGCATTATGTAACAATCCGCTGCATGACCCAGGAAGGTCAGAAATATGGTCAAATAGAAGCTTGCTGATGTCAGTTAGCACCCTTTAATAAATTAGATCTCACCAAAATTCACTTATCCATGTTCACATCGGTCTTGAGTCCGATGTAAACATGGATAAGTGAACCTTGACAAATTTGGAACAACAGGATGGTTCTGAAATGTTTTTGGTACCGCAAATATACTTTTTTAATGCTTGTTTCGGAAATGTTCTTAAAGTTATAATTTTTTGACAAGCAAATCTTAGGTTAACTGAAAAATGAAATTTGATATTTGCAGGTCTCTGCTTGCTCGCTTCAGTGGCCCATGTTCTTTCGGCCACCCTGTACAAATCAAATTTTCGTCTATAGACTTTAAGTTTAAATCTAGATTTACCTTAAAAACTGGGGACAAGAGTGCCAGCATCAGGTACAGCGCGGAAAATGTTGCCATTGTGTTCCATCTACATGAATTCTTGCTTGATACTTATCGTCCTGGAAGTTGAACATACTACGAAAAATATAGCGGACACAAACAGTGCAAAAAAAAAATAATCCAGTAACTATTCGTGTTTATAACCGCGTTGTCTACGAAGTTTTAATCAAATTGGGGCACTAAGTTCTGCGAAAGATTTGCTTCAATTACGAAACTAAAGCCTTGGTAGAAAATTTTAAAGCCCATCTCTACAAGCAGAAATTTAGGTTTAAAATTACTTAATTTGAACTTGTCAGTGTTAACAGCGGTTTTAATCTTATTACCAAAAAGCTGCAGCAGAAGTCTTGCCTAGTTTTGGCCTTTTCATTCCCAGCCACCTACAGGGCGGTTGGTCTTAGTACCATTTTTAAAGTAGACTAATTTCTTACTCCGACATATTATTTTTACATGGAGGTTTTTTCATGTCAGCTTGTACTACACGCTTCTACTATTCAAATTATTTCTATTTTTACCGGAATTCTCTGTTCAACTTATTCATACCGTATTTCACCAGGACCATTCTTGAAATAGGTGACAAAAGTAAGGATATTTAAGAGAAATTTTTGCCATTTTTTAAGGAGGATTGGAGATTTTTTTTTAGAACACGTTATGTGAGGGGTAAAAATATCTTAGGTGAAGTTAAAATAAGGCACAAATTCTATAATTCTTTTAATTATAAAATAATACATAAAAATACAAAATATTTAAAAGTAAATATTTAAAAGTAAATATTTAAAAGTAAATATTTAAAAGTAAATATTTAAAAGTAAATATTTAAAAGTAAATATTTAAAAGTAAATATTTAAAAGTAAATATTTAAAAGTAAATATTTAAAGAGAGCTTGGTAATCTGTAGGGACAAACATATAGTCAATAGAAACATTGCATCAATGCCTTTGTCTTTATTTTCCGATACTAATGCATAACGTTGTCCCTACGGACAAACGTCACGTTGTATATATATATATCGAATTTTGTGGTGTTTGAACTTTGTACTTGATAATGGCCGTCGTACGCTAACCCTAACCCTAACGTCGTTAAGAAATATTTCACCAAAAGAGTTATTGTTCCTTTTTTTTTTTTTTAAATATCATTACACACTCAACCAATTGTTTAAAGTTTTACAAAATATTTATATTTTTTTTTGAAGTTGACAATCTATAGGTACTTCTCGCCAAGTCGAATGACCTCAAATAAGATCTAAACGAAAAAATCAATATAAAAATTGAATGAAGTTGAAAACGAACTTGTGTGTAGACTATTTATACCGAAGTCATACCGAAGTCATACCGAAAAAATATAGGATTCAGATTTACTTTCTAAAAAATGCAGAAGTTATACTAGCAGTTCAATAATTTATCCCATCCACAAACATCTCAATAGATGTTTGTGGATAAAAATATTTGCAAAAATAATTATCCATACAAATTTTATCCAATTTTGCAACGATTACCGCACATCTTGTGTCAGCATATTTTCAGCGTCGGGGGAGGAGTGCGATAAAAGAGAGTGTTCTTACCTCGATGGCGATTAGCACGATAATCATCCATTCTAAGCGATGTGAATGCTCATCGTTCAAGTGACTACGCAACATTTCAACTAACTCGGTGCATAGATTCAGTTTTTCATTCATCACCTAAAAAACATTCCACACAGATTTCGTTACTAAAATCAGTAAACTTCCAAATGGCTTTCACATACGTACTACTTTAAGAGAACTAATTGTGGAAGTAATGATAGCCGATGTAAAATTTCGAAACAGACTTGTAAAATTGCGAAAATAAGTAAAAAATATATCGTTGTTGACTAAATGTAATGGCTGAATCGTATTTTGCACAGGAATTGCAACTAATGGCGATTCCACGACATTCGCGAACATTAATTACGCTTTCTATTGTTGCGCTGTTTTCCTTTCAGAAGCACCTTGTCCATAATTACAAAAGATAGGATGATGGTAGAGAATCATTTCGGGAGAAAACGTTACTCAAAATCGTTGAATATACAAAAAAACCACATTATTATCCACGTCGCACAATATGTTCTTGACTTTATAGATAAAGGAATATGAGCATGGTCATACGTACACAAATAAATCATACCTTAGTTCTTTTCGAAATTTCTAAGTAAGTGCATGTCTTGAGATATAACATTTCCAAATCTTCTCTATCCCAATAAAAATCTGGAACAGCAAGAACATCCGAATATAAATTGATTTGGTGTCTAAAAATATTTTAAGTCATCACAAGATCAAAATGTTCATTCTGTACTTTCTGCAGATTTAATGCATACAAAAGCCGGAGAGTTTGGACACTGTTACATCAGTGATTAATTTTAACACCAATGTTGTAATTAGTTTTAAGGAACTTCCGCGGGGCGCAAAATTTGCGAAATGTTTAAAAGTTAATTTTTGTGATTGGCAAGAATTATTTGTCACGTGAAAAGTTTCAAAATTACAGTAAAATTACATGAAAAGAAAATCATAAGTTTTTTGCGTGTATATTTGAGGGAACAAACTTTTTAAATATATCCCAAGTATCGCCATTGACAAGTAAAACCAACTTTTCAAAAATGCTATCACTTTTTATTGCGCTTCTCCTCAGAGCTACTATCTTTGGCCCACAGACGGACAGACAGACGAAATATAGATATTTCCAACAGACTGAGTTATGGCAAGTGATAAACTGGCGAAAAATGTTTATTTCGCCACTCCGTAATTACCTTTTTTTAACAACGTCATTACCTTAACGTCAACAGCTCGCCGATCTTCTGCAAAACTTCACGTCTCGTCATAGCCACTTTATATCCACGTTTTAAAATCTATGTAAATAAAATACATTAAACTTTTTGGTCCTTTTTACGCCCGGGGATGTCATTTGCGTTGTTATAAGACATTAAAAATAAGGCGAAAAAAAGACGCAGTATTGTTAGTTTACAAAACCTGTTTTTCTGCTATTTATGCTATGTGTCGTTAAAACATGGCTCCGTTGATCCTTTTCTTGCAACAGCCTATCCAATGTCATTCCGAGTAGTACCAACTGCGAAATTTTATCTTGTCAAATTTAGATATCTTAACTTTCGGATTGACAAAAAAAGTTTTTCTTCTCACACTCGAAATAAATTGTTTTTTTATTTCTAATTATATCAACGGGAAAATTTCCTCTCGAAAAATTATACGACTTGCATGGGTTTACAAATGTTTACAAAACTTTGCACACTTTTTGTGCATGCGCACACATACTTGTAGGTATAAAAGCAGAACCATATAGATTAAAATGGCTATTATGGAAATTCACACATATTTTTTAAAAGCACATGATGCAAAAAGACATTTTTGTTTTATTATTTTCTCTTTTACTGAATTGGCCCTTGATGGCATGCACAACGAGGAAAAAAGATAAAGTTACCTCGGGAATATATCTTAATGAAACAGAAAACTTTTCGAGTGCTAACTCCCACATATCCAGTTTCACTACAAAACAAAGCATCGTAACATTCATCACAAGTAAAGACAAGTGTTCATGTGGCAAGGACATAAACGGTAGCAAAATAAATAAATAAATAAATACAATCAACAAATGCAATAAAACATGTTATCCACATTATATTCGTACTAATCCCATTTTTTTAAAGTTTACATGAAGTAGCCTTGTGCTAAAATTAATACGCGCGAAATTAAAGGACTGTTGCACGAATTTAAATTATAAAGGCATTTTCTGAGATCATTAATTTTAGACCTGCTAAGGGTACGAATTCGATCTCTAATGTATAAATATTATAGAGGAAAATTGATTAAATAAAAAAAATATTTTGGTTGCTCACCCCAGGCCTCCTAAGGTGTTGATGACGACACTATATTTGAAACGTACAGAAAATGATTATGCTTGAAAATATTTAAAATGTTAAATGCAACACCTAGGTCAAAGCTTGTTCATGACGTCATGCGCAACTAGTGGAGCTTTTAAGTCCACAATCTTAAGAACTAATCAAGAATTCTTAAAAAAATATATACAAATTTCTAGACAGCTTTCCAAGCTCTTTCATATGAAATTAACTTGCTTTTTTAGCGGGAGGGAAACTTCAAGAAAGATGCCTTGTTAAACAAGTGTTTAAGCTCTACAAAATAAGTTAAATAAGTTAGAATCCCTAGCCTGTTTCCCATTCACTGATTTGCAGAACACTGACTTCACGTACCAGATAAAGCCATAGCATTAGAAAAAGCCAACTTTTCCAAGACATGCTCATCGTCTGTCTTCTCGCCACTACTTAAGAATATGTCACCATTCAGTAACGAGGTCTTTCTGCTACGAAGGAAAAAAACAAGCCATTATCTTTGAAGTAATTCAGTACATTAATGCAAACACATAAACAAAATTCTGGAAGAGGGAGTGTTTAGGAGAGGGTTGGTAATTGGTTCCAAGTCGATAGTTTGGGAGGGTGTTCATAAATTAAAGTGTGTATCCATGATGAAGCTTAGACCTGAAATAGGGGAAAGGGAGTAGTTTTTAGCGTTAACCCTATAATACTCAACTTGATGTAGTTTAATAGCCATACTCCTCACTTACTCAGCTTGTATATAATTAAGTTGCTCATATTCTTCATCGATGATAGATGGTGCATATGAACCTCTCTCATGTTGTTTCAAAACATCGCGAACACATGCGATCTAAAAATAAGTTTGCTTGTCAAAACTAAAAACCCCCTGAAAGATAGCTGTAAGTTTTTAATTAGCAATCTATACTGTTACCAACTGCTGGCCTTATGGTAGAGCGTTCGCCTCCTGTTCGGAAGGTCTTGGGTTCAAACCCGACCGAGTCATGCCAAAAACTATAAAAATGTGAATAGGATTGATATCTTAGGCGGTTGTCTAGTGGAGTGGCTGTTGTGCTTGCACGACTTTCGTAGCTCAAATGGAAGCTTTAAATGCATTCGGACCCTTTCACAGGACCCTCATTAATAACAGTTCTATTAGGAACTGAAGAGGCTATCCTGGGTAAATAATAGTAATAATAATATAATAATAATAATAAATGTGTGAATAAAATTATCAAAAATGGAGCATAGTCTCGTAACTAATAATACATTTTTTATCAATCTGGCTATTAAAGTCTTTTTGATGTTGTTAAAACGCCAGAAGAAATTTAAGGAAATCGTTAGTTTTGTACAGTATTTAGCGCTGATTTCATCGCAACAAAAGCAACGAAAATTAAGAAAAAGAGATTGTCATGAATCACAAATATTTATTAGTGTATAAAATTTCTGATTCGCACAATTTACATAAGCAATCAAAAAAACTCTCGAGAATAATAACGCAGTTTCCCCAGTATACCAAGCCTTTTGGATGTTACGTCACTCAAACTGACAATTCCCGGATAAACCATAGTCATAAGAAAAAAAGATAGTCTAGAGGCAACGACCACCGACATTGGTTACGCAATGTATCCTTAACTTGGGTAGGACGACCCTCCGATACTGCACGAAAGTTAAACATGGCGGCATCAGCACAGGAAGATTACTTAGCTGGTGACGAACTTGATGACTTGTTTCAGTTACTTGATGGTGGTTTTCTTGACGATGATGCAATTTTTAATGCAGATTTGAACGCTGTAGTTACTGAAGTAATGGATAACGAAAAAAATAAAGCTGTTTATCGTTGTCAACATTGCGAAAAAATGTGTAAATCACAACGTGGTCTTACTAGGCATTGTAATGTTAAACATACATCAGCAACTATCACAACAAATTATTGTGACTCTAGTATTTCCATACCACAGCTGTCAAATGTTTGAAGAAATTTCACCCCTTAACTTTAAAATTAATTGTAAATGTGCTGATTCATGCTTTAAAAATTTGTGTTTGCCTGAAAATATTAGATGCTTGTTCTCGAAAGAAAAATTTTTATTTTCAACTGATGATGCTATTGAACTATGGAACAAGTTCAGACCAATGATTGAAAAATATTCTGGGGATGCTGAAGAGTTTTACATGTATTTTTATGGCATGTTGAAGGAAAATATCCTACCATCAAAATTTGAAGAAACACGATTTAGCAATATTTTACTTGCAGAAGTGGCAAATCATATGTTGACCCATTTATCAGGCATTGGTAAAGATACACCGAAAGACCTTCAGGTGGCAGAAATTTCAGAAAAAGAGCTCAAAAGTTTAGATTATCTTGGTTGATATATTCTTCACAAGCTACATTTTAGGTTTCGATTTTCAAAGGCTACTTTAACAAATCGCACACAATTTATTGCACTGCTGCAAGTATGTAAGGTTGATAGCGATGATTCTCAGACATCAGTGCCGCAACCACAATTTTAATAATGGGGGGGGGCCTATATAGAAAAATGAGATATATGAATTCGCTTTATATAGTGGCTATATATGGTGGGCGCCGAGTGGGAAATTTTTAAAATTTACATCTCTAGATTGGCGGAAAATGCACTTCCAGACGTCAACGATCTCATGGTTCAATGTTAAAAAAAATAATGAATGTTTCGATATTTTTGTAATTTAGAAAAGCTGCATTGTTTAATTGGCATCAAAATTTAGATAAAAATTTCAATCAGACACCAAAAGATAGAAAGAGATACATATTTACATTACACGACTACAATAATATAAGAAATGATAAGAACACTAGAAATTTTAAGAGTGCTGCCACTTTTTAGAAAATTTACATCGCATTTGGACTTTTTAAAACGTGCTGCCAGCCCCCTTAAAACATTCAGTGATTTTGACCATGAGTAGAACATCTGTTTTATGTTTTTCATTTCTCTCCGTCTCTCTGGCTCTGTCTCTTTTTCTCTGGCTCTCTTTCTCTCTTCCTTCCTTTCTTTCTTTCCTTTATTTCTTTCTTTCTTTCTTTCTTTCTCTCTTTCTTTCTTTCTTTTTTTTTTTAAGGAAAATTATTGGGGGGGCCTGTGCCCCCCTGCCCCCCTGCCCCCCCCGGCGGTTACGGCACTGGACATATATTAATATTCGTGATCGTGGAGGTTTGTGGAGGGTGAACCAAAAAATGCAAGCAGTTTTCGTTAAATGTGAACAAATATTTCGGTTATCAACTATTAATTTCCAAACCAAATTGGTATGTAACACCATAGTCCAAAGATGCTAGAAAACCCTTCAATTTTATCTAATTTTAAGAGTGCCTGTTATGAAGTGGAGCCACAAGTTGACGAAGAAGTTAGTTTAAACTTGTTGGAGCATATGTTAACATTGTTTACTAAAGTGAAAAACACAAGGCTGCTAAGCAGAATTAAAAAAAACGTGCTTTGAGAGTTGAACTAGAGAAAACAGCTAATACTAAAGAGCTGGGACATTAAATGTTTGCCAAGTCCTAGACATGGACTAAAAAAACTGTCAAAAAGGCTATTTTTATAGCCACAAATTTTCAAAAAAACATGTTTTGGCTTTAACTTATATGTTTTATTCTATATGCCTGATATATTTCTTTACATTGTTTATTTAAACTTTATTATTGTTAAGAAATCAATGGCAAATTCTTGCCTAACCTGTCTTAGACTGCCAAAATTAGGAACGACAGTTATTCACAGGTTTAGTCGATAACGCCAAATATTCTCCGTGAGCAATTCAAAACTTATAAATCACTGATTGTAATATTTTTTTTCAAATATTTTTCAATTTTAGAGTTACAAAAAGTTCCAGGTAAAGTAATTACCATGTGTACCTACAAAATTTTGTTTTCTGCTAAAACCCTCCAGTGCCCAGTATAAAGGGGACTAAAGAATGTGACCAGAAATATAGATAGACAGTGTAATGTTTTTTTTTTAAATTGTGGCTATAAAAATAGCCGGTTTGACAGTTTCCATGTTCGGGATGTAGCATCGAGAGTTTTTCTTTTCTATCATCAATAAGGTTACATTTGCTACTACCAGAGGCACAAACATTTCCAGCAATTGGTCGTACAGAAAATTGGCTTTTGATGGTGTTATCATTATAGCCTACATCTCTCACTGACGGGTTGTCACGGCGTGATCCAATAGCACGTTGGCTGCCAAAATAATTTTCTAAATCATCCTGGCAAAATCTTTCTGACAAAATATAACGTACGCCATGTTCAAGTAAGAATTTACAAGAGATTTACAATTTACTGCCAAGAGATAAACATATTCGATCTTGCCTGTGCAGTATAAGGATGATCATTGCGTTCTATAATCGATTCCTTCCACAATTGGAAATAAGAGAGAAAATCGTCCAGCCAGGTGAAACGGATATCGGATAGATTCATATGGTCTTAAAAATGTTTTTCTCTTCAATTCATGGTCAACAGTGTTTTTAACATTAAGACAGTCAAAAAACTTATCCATCATGATGCAAAATTGTGCAGTGCCAGCTGCTTCAGGTGGACCAAACTCATTAATTACATTTCCAACTGTTTCACTTAGTACTTGTGCAGCCAAACGGACTCTCATTTTAGAATAAGGTGTCAAATTTATGTGATCATTTGTCAACTTGTGCACTAACGTTAAGCCACTTTCAAGATCTTCATGATATAACTGAGATATGTGACTCCAAAGTACAAAAAACCCACTGTTCCACATGTACCGTGTTGCTCTACCAGAACCAGATTTGGACAGACAATTGCGAGCTGTTTTAATGAGATCAGCAAAAAAATATATAAAACGTTTATCTGTAGCATATATAATAACTTGTGCATTCTAAAAAAACGACGGTTTGGAGAAGCACCATCAGCTGTAGCAGCAATAACTTTTAAATTTATTTGCTCTAAATAAGAAACTGCTTTCCAAAAAATAGGCATGAGCTGAAATGAGGTAATACCAGTGGTAGCAAATGTCGCAAAACTGAATGACAATGGGTTTACGATGCTTTTAACAAGAAAAACGAGTACGTGAGGTGCTAATTCTTTTACATTTTTGAGTGTTGCAAAGTTTGTATTAATATCAACTAGGTCCACAAAACCAATTAGTTCACCTGTGTACTTATCCCACACCAAATCTTCCTGTATCTTCATCTCATTAAATAGTATGGTGACAAATCTCTCAGGTGCTGAAAATAATGCTGTTTTCTTAGAAAGATCTTCAATAATTTGATAGTTAAATCCTCTGGTTGGGCGAATGTAGTTTCGGTAATCTCGCAAAGTACGCAAACTGGGAAGGACTAATATTCCAGAACCAGTGTTCTGGAATATTAGTTCTGGAAATCGCAAGGCGGAATATGCAGAGGAAGATTTAGCAGCTAGATTCAGACAGTATTTGATGATCATAGGATGGTATCTGACACTATGTGGACTAGAAGATTGCACATACTTTTGTTGCTCCTCCCAAAGTAACTTCATAAAAGGTGGAACAGCCTCTCTGTCACAACCAGTAAAAATAGATATTAGATCTTTACTTAACGCAGGACTTACATTTTCAGAGTGACTTTCTAAAGCATTTTTTATTTCTGCAATTTCCTTTTCCAATCTCTTACAATTTAGTCTTTGATTTTGCAGAGTTAATTTCATCCTTTCAGGGGAGGTAAATTTAATTGGTGCCTTCAATTTCGCTGGCTCAAGCATCTTTTTTTTTTTCGAGTGTCATTATACATAACCTTTTCATTGGTGGATAGCAGCATCCTGCAATCATTAGACCGGTAGTATTCATCTTGGTGTAGATGAGTTTGAAATGACTGTTGTTGGAAGGAGAGGTAATTAAACTTTTTAGGTATGACACGTTTTTGATAGTTAAATTCTTTACCAGGATCAAGCATAGTAATACCTCCACATAATATATGTAGTTATTGGTTAATTCAAAAATAAAACTTGAAAGTGTAATGTTATAAAATGTTCGATTGTATAACAAATAAAAATCATTGTCATCAGGCAACATCCAACCATAAACCCTTATGGAAAATGCTAATGATTGGTCTATAAATACTTCATACTTTGGTAGGATATGATCTGTGGGAAAACATGTAACAATGACTAAAGTATCCTGCCCATCAACATGCCAACTTTCACTTAATGAAAGTTTCACGATGCGTTGTTTAAAATCAGAAAAACTTTTATAAATTGTGGAAGGAGATAGTGGCGGAGATAAATCTTGAAACACTAGGAATTCCTCACGCTTTTGTATAGAAGTGGTTGAACGACTTTCACTAATACTGGTGACAGTTTGAAAACTTTTTTTAGGAAGATTCAGATATGGTATTTCCCCTTCTTTTAATGACTTACGTGTAGGGTAAACATAAAATTGGTTAGGCAAGAAATGACGTTCGCAAATATATAACTTGAAGGTATCAATACGCTTTCTCAGCTGCTTATCAATCACACGATCCTTTGTTATGATGTTGATCAATTTCTCACCCCATGTCTTGTTGAAATCACTTGGCAAAGGAACTTTGAAAATACTTATATCCTTATGTCTTCTGGAAGTGGAACAACCAAAATATTGCACAATTTTCCCCAGGCATAATAGAATAAACATCAACTATTATGAAATCAAACCAAAACATACACACAATTATACGCCATTTTGAACTTCTGTGCAGGATCGGAGATCTGGGTGCAAGCTTCATTTGCTTGTAAAAACATAAAACAATAGGCCATTGTTTGTCATCAGACTATCTTTTTTTCTTATGACTATGGATAAACAAGCAACAAACACACGCACACTTTTTTTCATGAGCAACGCAGCTCAATGCTAAGGTTCTGTATGTTCTTAGGCTGGTGTCAAAATCAAATTGTTCATTACATTTTTTTATTATATGAAACTTGAAAGAATTTTAACACAAAGAAAGTCTCAAAAACTATTGGTGTTTTTATAATTCCTGTTGCGTTTTCTCCTTTTTTAACTTCGGGCTGGATTTTTAAGGATTTCAGCCGCAAACTTGTAAACGTTTTAAGAAAAAAGTTTCCCCTTTAGATTAAACTTTGTCTTGAATTTTTTCCTCCAAAATATTAAAATTTTTTAATATGTTATCGTTTTGTTATATTAAAAATATATTTGAATTATAATCTTACAAGTTTGAAATTCATTCGGTACGCTTTCTAATAAGCCCCCACTCTTAAAACCATTCCTGACAAATAATCAGTGTATTGATGGTAGTGACATACGAAAACAAAAAAACAAAGAATGAATGACATCCCACTAACCTCTTCTTCGGTTATATTCCAACATACAAAAGCTCCCAATCGTCTAAAAAACAACAACAAAAATAAAATGCCATTATTTTGAAATTATTGAAAATAAAAATTTATTTAACGAAATTTTACCTAAATAAAAAGATATCTCCTTTCTGTTCATCGTCATATTGTGATTTTGATATGTGTAACACATCAGAAGCATCTGGAACATGGAATAACAGAAATTGAATCATTCTCATAAAACGTTTTGCACATTTTTTAGAATGAAAAAGACTATTATCAAAACCTAAGAACAGCTTCCACTAGTAAGAATGTTATATACTTTTTGCTAATGAAAGCTCTTCGCTTTTCTGTTCGCACTATAGCTACAGTTCAGTTTTTCTAATAAAACACAGGTCAATGAATGTACAAGAAGCAGCCTGAAGAACTAAGAGGCCTCATGTCTATTATTATAATACCCGTATACAGCTGTCTGTCTGTCGCGCAAAATGGTACCGCAAGTAGCAAGACACACCCAATGCGGTATAAAAGAAACAAGCGAACCCAATTTTTCCACGGGCCACCAACTATTTATTTAAAAAAGAAGAAAGATTTTACATTTAAAAATTCAGACAAGTCATCGTAGGTAGAACTAGTAATTGTGCTCTCAAAAAATTTCGACAATGTAATGATAATTTAAAATTAACTCGTGGACTGGCTACAACTATCATATAATTTTTTTGTTTAAAAACATGTGCTTTTCAAAATATTGGTATTGGTCACCATATCACAAAGCTAAATTTAAAGTTTCAAACAATGAACTATATAATTCAAGAACTGTTTTGCTCATGTTAGAAATGATTGAAGATGATGACGATAAAAAAATAATATTATCCTTAATTGAGAACCAGGTCCGAAAGTAAGGTTTTTAAAAAAAAGACAAGGGACAAAAACATCTTTCCTTACCATTAGGTAAAATACCGACGGAATATTTATCGTGAACAGTAGTGAAATATTTTCGTATTTCTTCGAGATTGTATGATTCTCCAGTGCAATAAGCTGTACACGTTTTGAAATTCTAAAGAAACAAAATTATTTCTAAATGTTCTTCAGGGATATATTAAGAATAATATTATACATTTTATAAGCTATAAATTGTTTTGGAAAAATATAATTTGAAAAGATTTATTCCAGTAATTTCGAGATGTCGGATTTAAATAAGAGCACTTAAGCCACAAACCATCTTGAAGATCTTAACCTGATAATACATGTAATATTCGAACAAGAGATTAACATACAAATCTCCCATGGCCAAGTACTTGATTGAAGTTTTAGTCAGACAATAAAAAAAAGGTTTGAAACTTACATTTGTGTCAAGCTGCGTATTGGTGCTCTTTTTAATTCTTGATCTTCTGAGTATATCTGTAGGAAGAGGTTTGTGTGTAGAAAATGATCTTCTGAGTGGATTAGTAATAACAGGGTTGGGTAAAAATCTTTTCTGATTCTTTAAACAATAAAAACAAATGTTGATTAGTCTCATGTTTTATCTACGTCCTGTAAAATAAAGTTCATAAAAACAACAATGGTAGAAATTTTGAATTTCTCATACTTGTTTTTTATTTTTTTTTAGTTTTAACACCAAATGAAATTAAGTATGTTATTAGCTAATGACCAGTGACAGAATAAAATATAGCAGCAAGAAATTGTTGAACCAATTTGTGGCAGAGGTGTAAAACCTACCCTAACAAAGCGTAAACCTGTGTAACCTACACTAGTAGTGCACATCTAAACTGCTTATAAAAGTTCATTTAAGCCAGATGTGAAAAATCCAAATACAATCAATAACAATAACAATTTTTTCTTGTATAGAAATATTACAACAGCTATAAACATCAATTACCAAACTTACAAATTCGATTTCAAATTAGACATAATTTAATAACATATAAATATAACATAGGCAAACTAATATCATAATTATGCAATATAAAATACACATTTTCGTAAACTTTCTTAAAAATAAAAATAAAACGAAGAACTTCTCATTATACAATAAGCATATTGCATTTAAAGTTTCGTTGATTTTATGTTAGTCTCGTTTTCCTATTCAAAAGACATAAGTTATCCACAATGCATAATCCTTAATAAATAATTTTATAAATTTCAAAAATTATGACGTAATATTGTTCAATAAAATGTCTTGCTGATTCAAACAAGAAGTAATCTGTCAGCAGTAAAAACATATCAGTCAAGCAGACTCTTCAATTTAGTGATAACTGGGTTAACAAGACTCTTTACTGCTCTCTTTCTAACAAGTTTAGATCAGTAATCAATTCTTGCATTGCACTTTGTACCTAAAATAACAAATACATTTTTAAAAAAGGAAAAACAAGATCTTAAATCCGTTCTTTTTCCAAGTGCTCTTTTAGGTGGGTGCTTATTTCATATTTCAGCTTTAGAAGTTTTTTGAATATTATCAAGGAGTAATCAAGTTCAACAAATATCGATGAGAAAAAAAGTGACTCCAGGAGTAGTCGCCACCCTGGTTTGCCCTTAAATAATATAAATATATAATAATATAATATAATAATATATAATAAAATAGGTTGATATGTTCTCACATGGACTGATAATATCCTTAAACAGTCCAATATGTTCTTTTACATGGCTGCAGTCTTTAATTCATGTCAGCACAGAGCAAATACAGAGGTGAATGCTGAGATGATTTCAAAAAAACTAAGTTCATGTCGGCAAAATGTCGCAGAGGCAATTTTTTTTTCGCATATGACATTTTTCTTAAAAGTTTATAGAATCCTTCAATTGCCTTGAATCTACTCGTAAATGTATACTGATTATATCGTCGGTAGAGGGTATTTCTTACATGCAAGAATTAATAAAGATCATAAAGTGGTTGCTGAGCATTTTGATTATTTATCCTAAATAGAATAAAAGTAGTTTAAATATGAACAAGCTGACTTGGAAAAAAAAAGCTCAAATTTAAAATTTAAAAGGTAATTTACTGATGTCAGACACCGAAAAAATAGTTAATGCCACTGTTCTTGCTGACGTGAAATTATGGATTGCTGAGAAAAATAAAAAAAAAATGAAAATTCACGTCGGTATTTTGTTTGCCAATGTGAAATGGCAAAATGTTGACGCGAAACAGTATAATGAAGGTTTGGATCGGCATGAAAAAATTTGAATTACAAAAGGCTGTGACTGGATATCACCACACATAACATAAAAAGTTGATGCAATGACGACACCTTCTATAAATCAATTATCTTCTTACCTCTCCTCTGGCATTTTGTGAAAAATATTTAAGTTTTTCGACAGGTAACTAAAATATAAAAACAAGGTAAAAAAAACATGAACATCCTATGAAAAATTTAAGGAATAAACGAAATTTAATTTAGGATAATTTCTTATTTATTTTGGTATTTCTTTTTACTGCTTATTATTTACAACTACAGCACCATTCACTATTTCCTAGTTTCCTCCAAAACCTTTCAAACCGATTTCAAATTCCAAGAATAATGGTTAAAACCAGCAAAGAGCCCAAAATTAAAGTGTGAAAATTCTTCAAATAAGAAATAAATTTATTCTCACTTACCACTTCAAATACGGCATGAATTGCTTCAACACATTCTGGTTCTAATACAATCGACTGAATAAATCTAAACAAAAACATTTTCTAGTGAAAAATAACAGGCCCGAAACTGATGTTAAACGAAAGTTTAAATCTTACCTAACAGCCTGCAGTCTGTTATCAGCACATTTATCACCTAAAATAAACATAAATTTGAACCAAAGACTTGACAGATGTCTGCCTTGAAATTTATGAAATGCTGCAATCAAATATGAAGCTTGTAAAACATACCTTCAATAGCTGCAGAAAACATTTGAAATATTTCTTGCTTCGAACATAAGAACTTTAATCCCTTTTGGTTGATACTAAAAATGCGTGTGAAAATAAAAATAGTAAAATGATGTTAAAATTTGAAATAGGAAAAAGATAAAAAAGTAAGATTATAAAATAAAATAAATGAACAAACCTTGTATTGTACAGTGTCCTTAAAATCAGATTTCTAAGTTTCATCCAAATGTTGTCTTTCATTGGTAAATCTGACAGAAGCATGATCAATGCATTCAGCAATTCTTTTCCATGCTTACAAGAGATTAAATATTCACGACCGTATGCAGATGCTGTTATATTTGTGATGACACCAACCAGCGCTAGCACGAATCTCTGCTCATCATTTGCTTTGTCTAACTTGGCAACATTGTCGCTAAAAGCTGCTGAAAAGCTTTCCAGCGTATAATACGCCAACTGAATGAATTCCGTACCACAATCCTTAAAAAATATTTAATTTGGCATTTAGATATGCAGTTACAGGCATGTCTGGGTATAATCTTTTTATTTGCCTGCATCATAAAAGGATGTAAATATGCGATAGAATTTTTGAAGTAATAACTGTAATGTTAAGTATTTATTATACAAAAGATTTTCCTTAAAAATATTGCTACAAATCAAATTAAAGGCTTGCAATATGATTCTGTCAGTGAAGCATTCAGGTTTTGATATCATACAACTGCTATGGGTAAAACCTGTCTGAAATATTAGCTTGTAAGATGATTTCTTTAAAACAGCATACTATTTAAAGAGCTATTTGAATACTAAACTTAGAATCTCTTTTTTCAACATTTAAGTACACGAAACCAAAAATTGCCTGATAACTAATGTTTGTCTTTAGCACAGAGGAAAGTCCACATACTTTCTGATTTTACAGCTGACTAATTATAAGATTTAAAGTATTGTTATAAAAATCTCTGGAAGGCGGTGAAAAAAAAGAGAAGCAGTTGTAAAGAAAAATACCCCGTTCAACATTGTATGTATGCTACCATCTTGTTGTGATACTCTCCATAACAACGCGCAAGATGCACTGCCCAATTTTGCACAATATTCTGACTGTTCATTTGTAACTGCTGTTAATTCTGCAATTTGTTTCTAAATAACAGATATCTCATTGTGAATTATCTGTAATTTTTTTCAGGTTTGTTTCATTTTTGTTGCTAAACTTGTTTCTGTGATGCTTATAGTACGGAATGCAATAGGCTTTGACATAAATAGCAAATGAAAGAAGCAACAAAGAATGTTTTATTTCACTTACCCTAAGCTCCATGTTTTCCTAGAAAAAAATCACAGTAGACATATAACCAAACAGATAGATATGCAAGACAAAAAAGAAAAGAAAAACTAAATCCAAATACATATAACATTTTAGAACTTGTGAACCTAGTTTGTGGCAAAAGATGTTGCCAATAATCATAGTTACATCGCTTTTTATATTATTTTATTTGGTACAATTACTGAGAAAAAGCCTAAATATGTATGAAAACACGTCTCTTACAAACCATTTATAATCACTTATTCACTTGCACCTGTTTTTCTCTTTCAACTTCACTAAGAAGACACTCGTAACGTTTCTTTGTTATCTGAACTTCTCTTTCTAAACTTGTCTTTTCTGAATTAACTTTATGTATTTCTAAGTATAACAAATAGAATAATAAATAAATATAACCAAATGCCACTTTCCTATCTAACGTTTATCATGTACCTACACAACAATAATTCTAACTCGACTCTGTGGTATATATAAAAATAAAAGTATTCTAAAATTATTTGATTTAAATACAATTTATTTGACATACAAAAGCCTTATTTTGTGTATTTTTTGAAAATGCAGAAGTTCTCACCTATATCTTTTTCCTTTAACTTTAACGGTGCATTCAGTAATTCTTTATTCAGTGTCTAAAACAAGACCAAAAAAATGTGAAGCACATTTTATAAAATTCTTATAAAAATAGAAACTTGAGGTTATAAATACCTTAGGTAACACATCACGCATCATTTTGATTTCTTTAGCTAATCTATGCAAATCAGCTTGCTGAATAAGAAAATATTTTTTCTGCAAATTCTTGATCTTTGCCTATGGATGAAGATGAATCGTTTGAAGTCTTACTAAATAACTTTTCATATAATTTGTATGACGCTTTTTTTACAATATAAGGGTAAAAAAGTTGGTAAAAAAATAATAAGGATTTCAAGATGACTTCATCATCATCGTCATTCTCAAATGATGTTAAACTTATATTGTAGAGCTTTTTTATTCCCAATATTATTCACATTAAAAAATTCTGACAATAAATTTACCTGCATACCTTATTCCATGACATTAAGGAGGCACAAAAGGAAATTAAGAACTTACAAAAAGGAATAATTTAATGCAATTTAGGTGATCGCAATTACAAAAAGCATTCAAATAAACCCAACACAGGAAATAAGTTATCTTTGATATTATCTTTGAGAATGGGTTTACTTTATTTAATTTTGAAACCTTTACAATATTAACTGCCCTTCAGCATGCCCTACATGAGGCTAGTGAACTGTATCATTGTTTATTTCCTGGAATAAGCTAAATTAGGAATTATATTTACAGCACAGAAAAAGTTTTACTTAATATTGTTAGACTGTACAAGTATATGCAGTCTTTGTACATTGAAATTCCATTTTGCACACGTAAAAGCAACAAAATTCAAAAATGCGCTAGCTGCACTTTTGATAATGTCCACATTATGAAACAATCTACAACCTTGCCCAGATTGGTCCAAATTGAAGAATACAGGTGTGACGACGTACTATTTAAGATGATCTAACGAAATAACCCATATGATCCCTAGTTGCTGTGAACATTCACAATGCATGTTCCTTATATAGAAACAACATTCTCAATTTCTTGCTTTTACAATCATTGAAAACCCTCCTTTCTTTTATATTATGCTCTTGGGTTGTACTTTACTTGCAAATGGCTCCCAAATTTTCTTGATTACTCCATAACTTTGGATTCATTTGTTAGTTTCAGGAACAGAAATTTTCCTTAACTTAGACAACTGGGACAACTGTTTCTCATTCCAATATATAAAATCATCCAAACGAAAAACAATGCTAAAATCTGACCAAAATTGAGAGAAATGCTAATTTTGCCTGTGATTTAATACTACGCATATATTGGTGCATGTTACATGAAGCATTTTCATTAAACCATACAAAGCCTTCTACCTTTACCACCCCCAACTCAAATGACCCACTGAAAAATTATACAACGAAGCTTACCTCAATGTTTGGTACAGAAATGTCGCCAACACAACTTGACTCATTATCAGCAAAACGTTGAAACAAAGTTTGATAATCAGATATTACACCCTCAAGTTCTATCTTCATTTTTGGAACTAAGTTTTCCTGAAAACGAAAGAATAATGCAGAATAAATGTGTTGCAAAACGTGATTTGCAAGTCACTTCTGGCAAATGAAATGTTTCTACTAAAAATAATTGTAATAAATGACTTAAGCTTCAAAAATAAATTTGTCAGAAATCTTATAAGGAAATATGGTGATGTTCCAGCTTCATAAGAAAGCTTTTTAACAATTTTAAAATGAAATGTAGCAATGCAGAAATATTTTATAATAACATTTGAATAAGCTCTTGGACATCCTTCAACTTTAGAATAAAAATTGTTATTAGTTTAAAATTTGCAGATCACATTTCATATTTAATTCTAACCCTATAACGCAAAAACTTCACAATAATAATGAAACAACAGAGGAGTCTGTGCCTTCACAATGGGACAGTCAGCGAGCAGGTGTGCTACATATATATTGAACTGCCCAACAAGCCTTTCTCATTAAAGCATAATTTCTTGGTTACAGAAAAATAAAGTCAAGGGACTGCATATGCAAACCTGCTCGCTGCCAGGCAGTACGTTAGTGGTTTGCAAAATAGCTCTACTTTAATTTCAAAAAAATATTATTTTCTTATTTCAATGTGTGAGTTTTGTAAGTTTTTTTAAATAATTTTAAGCCTAATTCTTGTACATGATCATCATCATTCATCATTCTCGGCTTAACGTCCGTTTTCCATGCTAGCATGGGTTGGACGGGGTATATTAATGACCCTCTTCCAATCTGATCTAGACTGTGTTAGATCTAAACTCAACTTCCTCTGTGTCAAGTCTGTTCTTATAACCTCCTGCCAAGTCTTTCTCGGTCTGCCTCTGGGCTTTGCCCCAGAAACTATCAAGTCTCTACACTTTCTTACCCAATTATCCTCCTCCATTCTTTCCAAGTGCCCCAGCCAATTCAATCTTCTTATCTGGATAACATCTTTAATTCTACGGAGACTTAGCCTGCTTCTTAGCTCATCTGAACTCTTTCTGTCTCTCAGACTGGCGTTACACATCCACCTAACCATTCTCATATCATTCCTTTCTAAACGGTCAAGATCTTCCTGCTTCACGTGCATGTGCATGTGCATGATAAAAACTGCACACCTTGAACAAAAGTAGCAACGGATTTTGGCTTATTTATTGACGTGACGGAAATCGTAAACCCTTATTTTGAACCTCTTCATTGTTTTTAAATAATACTGTGTTGTTTTAGATGATGTCAGGTTGTTTTAGATGATGTCAGGTTGTTTTAGATGATGTCAGGTTGTTTTAGATGATGTCAGGTTTTTTAGATGATGTCAGGATGTTTTAGATGTTGTCAGGTTGTTTTAGATGATGTCAGGATGTTTTAGATGATGTCAGGTTGTTTTAGATGATGTCAGGTTGTTTTAGATCATTTCAGGATGTTTTAGATGATGTCAGGTCGTTTTAGATGATGTCAGGTTGTTTTAGATGATGTCAGGTTTTTTAGATGATGTCAGGATGTTTTAGATGTTGTCAGGTTGTTTTAGATGATGTCAGGATGTTTTAGATGATGTCAGGTTGTTTTAGATGATGTCAGGTTGTTTTAGATCATTTCAGATCGTTTTAGATGATGTCCAGGTTGTTTTAGATGATGTCAGGTTGTTTTAGATGATGTCAGGATGTTTTAGATGATGTCAGGTTGTTTTAGATGATGTCAGGTTGTTTTAGATGATGTCAGGTTGTTTTTTGATGTTTCCACATTTTACATAGATAAAAAATACATTACCTGTAAAATATTTTTGTAATCTTCACCACCAACCATAGCCAGTCTTCTTATAGTTAGCTACCTAAACAAAATTATTACAAAAAAACACAATATATGGTTATAATGTCAAACTACTGAATCAGGGTGTGTTAGTAGTCTCTCTAATTAAAGGTCACTCGAAAGGTGCACGTTTTCTTTTTCTTGTAGAAAATCTGGTCAAAGTCTCATAAAACTCTTCAAAATGTGGACAAGCAATTAGAGTACACTTTGGCACTTTTTATTTAGAAAGGTTATTTTTGAGATTTCCATCGCTATATTTTATTAGTAATCACACAATATAATATATTTTACACAGTCAGTGTTAAGATGGTGCTATTTTAACAAGGGTGCCAACTCGCCAGAAAATGCCACAAAAATTACAAGGGCTTCTCAGTTGAGTTGATTTTGCCCACAAAATCACACATCAATTTTAATAATTAAAAAAATAACATACTTTTTTGTTGTACTAAAACACAAAGTTTATGTCAACATTACGTTGTCTATCGAAATTTCCTAGTGACAGGAGTGTTTTTTAACAGTTTATAACGGCAGAACATTGAGCCCTGCAAACAACATTTTTTGGCAATGCCATTAGCCATTCTCAGAATAAATACATAAATCCTAGTGGTTATAAATACTGTGCTAAATAATTACTATGTTAATTATAATAATTATATAAATTTACAATGTAAAAGGTCAGGAAAATAATGTAAAGAAAGAATACAGAAAAACAAATGAGAAAAAAAGGAAAAAATAGCGCAGTTAAATAGACAAAGAAAGTGCCAATGGGCCAATTTGAGAATGGAGATCAGGCTTTTCCCATTGGATATGAAGGGCTTATTTGATTCTTAAATTACCTTTGTTTTTAACGTTATCTATTATTTAAGAAACAATTATTATTATAAGCTGAGAAACATGATGTTTAAAGATATGTGAATTATAGTGTCCCATTTGATGTGTTCCTCTATTCTAGTTTTAAGGTGGCGAGACTGCAATCAAAGCCAGCATATTTAAACTTACAAACTGTTTTAGAAAAAGCATTAAAGGGTAGTTATCTTTAATTCTAATCTATATATAACGCAAAGAATTTTAAACGGGTTAACAAAAGCAAGCGGACGCATGGGCGCGTGATCACACACCTTATATGACCAGGCCTCAAAGTCGCAAAATTCTGTTTACTCAAAAAAGGTTGCTTTTTTGGACAAGTCATTTTTGTACTTCAGGAATAATTTAGAAAAATAATTTGACTGAGACAGGCAGGTATTAGAAAAAATTTGCAAATTTTTTAAAAAACTTATCCCAGCTCGCCTCGTATATAGCGTCAAGCTGTATAAGTTCCCCAACATTTCAGTAAACTCACCTCAAATGCCATATGATTATATATATATACTACTGGCCTGTTACTAAACAATAGTTAATTCCTCCTGTATGACTCTCACTTGAACTACGCCACCTGAAACAACACTGAACGAAAATATAAAGCCCAAGGATCAAAACCTGATCTGGCGAACTTATACGACTGTTGCGCAATATTCGGTGCTTGCGGACCTGTGAACCTTGCTTTAAACCTTCACTATGTCCTATATGTTGTGTATATACGAAGTGGTAAGTGCCATGTAGAACAGCTATACTATTGTTTTCATGAAGGCACGGGACCCAGTAGCGATTGCCAGGAGTAAGTAATGGTGCAAACAACACATTGTTTCTTTATTTATATAGCTATATATATGCCTATATATGCCTTTCTTTTGAAATCCATTTATATTTTAAAAAATTGACAAAAAATGTCCGTCCTTTTTCACGAGTGCCCTAAATATAAAATAAAGAATAATTCTACTGTGTTTCCTCAGAGGGCAGGGGCATCACAAAGGTTAGTATTTGAAAACTAGCTGACCAGCTAGCTATAGCTACAGAAATGCCTGAAATTTTAGGGACGAACAACAAGAAGAAGAAGAGAAAAAAGCAAAATGTAGCCAGGAGATGGGAGACCAAGCTTAATTTTTGGCTAAGCAATTTGCAGGGCACAGAGCTCGCGCAGCATGAGCAGCCAGGGTCAAGCCTGGGCTATGCAAAACTTACCGCACTGAGTTGGACATCGTGCCAAGCCGGTTGACACCGACTTAAAACGCACGGTTGGTACGGCTGTCGAGCATGTGCAGTCTGGCGGGTTTTCTTAAAATCTTGTTGAGCGAACACCTGCTGCGAGCACGAACTGGCTAAACAAAACTTTTCCTGGTTATTTTACTCTACCTAGTGTATTTTATACATGTTTACAGGTGTAAGTTTTTGTATCTATAGCATTTAACTAAGCCATTTAGTACGTTACGCTATATTAAGGGGCAAAATGTGTTGAGTATATAATAAAAGGAAGGGAAATTGTAGTAGGACTCGAAATTTTACGTATTATAAACAATATGAATAAAATGTTGTTGCTATGGCTAGCTATAACCATAATAAAACTCTCTGGTCTCCCTTCGGTCAGGTCTAGCAGTGTTTGTTGTTGCAGGGCCATTACTTGAGATGCTAGCTAGCTAGCTATATGTTGATTCAACACTATTTTAAACCTCACCCCCTTTATCTTAAAGCTTACCTCTATTGTATTTGCAAAGTAACATAACATACGAGTGGAGCGGAGAAGCAGCATCTCCCGCATCTCCCTCTTACAAAACATAAACTTTAAAATTAATACTTCCTAACAAAATAAAAGACACGTGGGTGCCGATAAGCCGCATACGCCATAAAAAGTACGGGCGTTTTCAGGCGAGTTTAGCATTTAAAAAAAAATTTCAAGTATTCGCCCAAAAAAACCTGCATAGACCCGAACAATGCGCCTTATTCCAACTGTCGTCCGCGTGGTATGTTACAAGGAATTGCATTTCGGGAATGCTCCGGGCGAGTCGTTCCAAGTTGCTCAAACTCGTCCTTATATATGCGGGCGTTTGCGGCTTATCTGCACCCTCTTTAAAAAACTAGGACTTTGTAAGTGTAAAATTTATTAGATGTCCTCATAATCAACTTGTTTTGTTAAACCTCCTGTTCTTGTGCGAATCTCTTGTTGGTTTTCTGTTTCATTGCATTGTATCATGTCGCCATCTTCGTTTTCGTTCTTACATACACATACCAAATCGTTGTCTTCTGTATTTGTGAGTAAATCTGATGGGAAAGTCCACATCGTATTAAAATATTGCATAGAATTAACCTTTTAAAACATCTTGTTTGGATAGGTGGAATTTTTTTAGTAATCCCTTGACTGCTTTCACAGTAGGCTAGCCATTTGTGCATGGATAATGCAGGCCTGTTGTGGTGTGTGTAAATCGCCATTTATTTCTGAACTCCCAAAACAATCTAAACTTGTATTGAGGTACATTATCGGGTGGCAGTATTGGGAAGGACATATTTGCGTGTGCCTCGTGCTATTAATTTTTATTTTTTTATTTTTATATATTTTAAGTGGCTATCTGTTGCTTAAAGGTAGCGAAGATAAAGAAGAAGAAAAAGAAGAATATTACTGTATCATCCAAGTTTATAATTTAATTTTTTTCAATATTTTTAAATGCAATTAATAATCAAGTCCTGGGCACTAAGTGTTGTCAATAACACCAGAGCTTCAATGTGATCGCAAAGATATAAATAAATAAAAATAACATCAAAGGCAAAAATAAAAATGATGTCCAGGATTGTGTTACAGAGAGCGTAGAAATTGTGATTACAGTACCGCTTAAATGTAACTTTACATGCACACGAGTTTTACGACGTCATGTAACGATCTCATGTCTACATAAAAAACCTTTGCATATCTTTTGTTTACACATGAACTTACTTGCTTTCTATTGTTATCGTCGTACGCGAGTCATAACAATAAGATTTGATGAATCCTTTTGTTCTTACATGTAACATGAATGCTATTGTTTAAAAGTGTTAACGATCACGAAAAAATATTAAAAGATATATATTTTTTAAAAAATGAATGAACACGCGTAAAACGTTAAAGATTTTGTGTTTAATGTAAAATCATGTTTATGCGAAGAATGTAAAATCAAAGCGATCATACTAAAAGTTTTTACAATAGCTTTGTACCTTGCGCATTGCTACCTGTTTTTTTATTTCTATTTTGAGAACACTGTTTTGATACTCATGTGCCTTGATTTTTGTACATGCGGCTAAAAATAGTAGTTTTGAAGACTAGTTTCGGTCGATCAAATTAAGCTTACTTGACAAAGATTAAAATAAATAAAGTAATTTGCCATTTTCGTCAATCCCAAGATTTTAAAAATCATGAAAACAGAATTCTAGAAAGCAAAAACATCGCCGTAGATTGTTTAAAAATGATGGAAACAGCATCGTAGAAAGCAAAGAGATCGCTGTAGATCGTTTAAAAATGATGAAAACGAGATCGTAGAAAGCGAAAAGATTGCCGTAGATCGTTTAAAAATGATAAAACAGCATCGTAGAAAGCGAAAAGATCGCCGTAGATCGTTTAAAAATCATGAAAATGGGATCGTAGAAAGCGAAAAGATCGCCCTAGATCATTCAAAAATCATGAAAACGGGATCGTAGAAATGATCGTTTCAATTCGTTTAAAATGTAAAACGATGGCGGAGACGGTCCCTAAATAAAATACAACATTTTGGTTTGTGTAAAAACAATAAAATTGCGCGCAAAACACGAGATTCTATCAAAGTATCACAATAAATCGCATGTAAAAACAAAAGATAATACGTTGCCGTTCATGAGTAGAAAAAATAAAAACTTAAAGCTTTGTTAAATTTTAGATTTCTTTTTCCGTAGATCCCTTGACGGCTATAGCAATTAAATACAACAATGAGTTACGCTAAGTTTACATGAGCTAATTAAAGTTCGCATGTGACACATGAACTCTATTGTTTTTAACATGCAAAAATAGCTCATGTATTTAACAATAGGTTAACAATAACAACAAAAGTTCTGACGCTACCGAAGATTCGTGTCATCATCATCATCATCATTCTCGGCTTAACGTCCGTTTTCCATGCTAGCATGGGTTGGACGGGGTATATTAATGACCCTCTTCCAATCTGATCTAGACTGTGTTAGATCTAAACTCAACTTCCTCTGTATCAAGTCTATCCTTATAACCTCCTGCCAAGTCTTTCTCGGTCTGCCTCTGGGCTTTGTCCCAGGAACTATCAAGTCTCTACACTTTCTTACCCAATTATCCTCCTCCATTCTTTCCAAGTGCCCCAGCCAATTCAATCTTCTTATCTGGATAACATCTTTAATTCTACAGATACTTAGCCTGCTTCTTAGCTCATCTGAACTCTTTCTGTCTCTCAGACTGGCGTTACACATCCACCTAACCATTCTCATATCATTCCTTTCTAAACGTCAAGATCTTTCTGCTTCACTGCCCATGTCTCACTACCGTACAACATAACACTTCTTACACAGGCCTCATACAACCTACCTTTTACCTCAATTGACAAGACTCTGCTAGTCAACAAAGGCAGTAACTCTCTGAACTTTTTCCAAGCAGAACCTATCCTGCAAGTCACTTCTTCCAACACCCCCTTCACTGCCCAACATATCACCTAAGTAACAGAAGTTCTCAACTATCTCTAACGAGCCACTGTTGTACATCATTAAAGCTGGAAATACTTCATTCTCTATAATCTCACCTTTGCATCGCTTGCATACAAACTGAATGTCAGCTCTTAACCTTCCACCAATACTACTGCACTTCTTATGTACCCAATGCTTGCAAGTCTGACAAAAAATTGAGTTACTACCAACCCCTTTCCTGCAAACTCCACAAGGCCACTTTCCAACTACAAGGTCACACTTGGCTGCAATGCTACTAATCATGACTTTAGACTTTGCTGTGTTCACCCTTAGCCCTTTCTCTTCTAGTCCTTTCTTCCACTTCTCAAACTTTTCAACTAATTCTTCCATCGTCTCCGCTATGAGAACCAAATCATCTGCATACAATAACTGCCACTGACAACCTGTTCTGAACTCCATCGACAGCGCTTCTAAGACTAGAACAAACAACAAAGGACTAATTACAGAACCCTGATGTACACCAACATTTACACTAAATTCATCACTAAGTGAATCTTTAATCCTGACACGACTTCTAGCATTGCTGTACATAGACTGTACCATCGTAACTAGCCACTCATCCACACCTAATTTTCTCATAGCCCACCAAATAACTTTACGTGGCACTCTATCAAAAGCTTTCTCTAAATGTACAAAGGCAAAATAGAGATTCTTTCTCTTTCCTAAATACTTTTCCTAAAGCTGTCTGAGTTAAAATATTGCGTGTGAAGGTGATAAATATCGTGCACATGTAAAGTTACATTTAAGCGGTACTGTATGTTATACTTCTGTCTATAACAGAATAGGGAGTACTGCGAGAAATAGAAATTTATAAGCAATTTCAACTGTGCAAAAAAGAAATGAATAATAGATTGTATGGTAAAAAAAATGGTGTGTGTAAGGTTGCGTATGTACATGCATTTATATTAATGTAGGTGTTTGTGGGCACTATTTCTTAATATATGCATAAAAGTAAAACAATGCAACATTAAAAAGTTATATTTCTTCTATGAAACTGGAGTGAGACCCTTCCATGTTCCCACTACATTTACGCAATAATGTAATTGTCAGATGGTGATATGAAACACAATATAAACAGAGGACACGCGTTTTCTGAGGGCGTCAGGAAGAAGAAACAAGTCATTCCATTCAATACAACTTATATTTGATAAAGATGATGATCATTTTAACCTTGTTGAACATTTCACATTTGTATGCCAACTGTAACATGAAAAACCTGTTTTAGAGAGCTAAAACTAGATATGTATGTTGTCTTAAACGGTCAAGATTTATGGCTTCTTTCAGTGGCCATTATAGGCAGGTTTGGCTGTAATGTTTATAGGTAGTAAATTTTTAAGCTTCATGACACTGGGGGTGTCACAAAGTGCCTGCATGCCATAAATCTGGAACTACTTTGCTTAGATGACAAAACTTGGCATATTTGTGAAAAGTCTGAATACAAACAGATTCCAGGTAAAAAAAATAATTTGATGACGTCATTGGGGTCAGAAATAACGTCACAAATGCCTAAAATTGGTTATTTTTCAAATTTTGCAATAAATTTGAATTTCAGTATTATTTATGATACAGTCTCAATTCTTGGTAGACTTATTCACCGGATATAAAAAAAATACTATTTAAAAAAAAATAGAATTTTAATCACATCATTGGGATCAAAAGTGACATCATATTTATCAAAAAAATTCAAAACATTTGTTTTTTCCTGAAATATTGATGTGCATGTCATTAAACTTGGTACAAGATTAGAATATGGCATGGATGTTTCAGGTCAGGAAATAATATTATGGCGTCATTGGGATAAGAAATGACGTCATCTCAGTGGAACAATATTTCCTTCATATATCTCCTTGGAACATGTTAATAACTACCTGGTAACGAATCTACATGTAATAAATAATTATATAACTAATTATAACATCTTGCAGCACTCATACATGCATGGTAGCACATTATAAATTTTAAAAAAATCTCCCCTTTCGAAAAATGTAATGGTGCCATGGCTTAGTGGTTATAACTCTCGTACTTTGCGCGGGAGACCGGGCTTAGATTCCCCTTTGCGACGATTCAATATGGAATGTTACCATAACCCGGGTTAACCCAAGCCATGAGGGAAATTGTGGAGATGGCACAGTCCGGTAGAGCACAGACCCTAATTGGGTCTAAGCCATGGACCCATTCGATATTTGTGAGGCTAGCCATGTCAGTCTTTTCAGGAATATTTATGTAGGTGTGCGACGATTCACACGTGTAAATCAAGTAAGGCGTGCAATGTAAAACGCACATGCAACGGATGTTACGCATGCGATATGGGCTCCAAGGTTAATCTTTGTTGCGCATTCATTTTGCGGTAGAAAAGTGGGGGACGTTTTGAATCGTGAACCCGAAACACGATGATCGAGCGTCTACGTATAGCGAATCTCTCAATCTTAACTTCATTTTCTACATGTCCGAAATAGTATGCATGACTATACTGTCATTTTCATAAATTTATTTTTTATTTTTCAGGTGATCTTCGTCTGGTGAGTAAATTACGGAATCAAAGAACCTTCACATATCTTTTGTTTACACACGAACTTAATTGCTTTCTATTGTTATCGTCATGCGCGAGTCATAACAATAAGATTTGATGAATCCTTATGTTGTCACATGTAACATGCATGTTATTGTTTAAAAGTGTTAAAGATCGCGAAGGCTATTGAAATATATTTTTTTAGAACAATGAACGAACACAACACGTTAAAGTTAAATCATTATATATGTGTATTGATTCGTTCTAAAATTTTTAAAACCGATCTAAAAAAGCATTTATATTGCCTCTTTTCGTTCTTAAACTTTTAAAATGCGATCTAAAAAAGCTTTTCTATCGCCGTTCTTCATTCTTAAACTTTTAAAATGTGATCTAAAAAAGCTTTGCTAACGCCGTTCTTCGTTCTTAAACTTTTAAAATGCGATCTAAAAAAGCATTTCTATCGCCTCTTTTCGTTCTTAAACTTTTAAAATGCGATCTAAAAAAGCTTTTCTATCGCCGTTCTTCGTTCTTAAACTTTTAAAATACGATCTAAAAAAGCTTTGCTAACGCCGTTCTTCGTTCTTAAATTTTTAAAACGCGATCTAAAACAGCATTTCTATCGCCGCTTTTCGTTCTTAGGTCGAGCATCTGGACATTAAAACAATGTTTTTATTTCGTTTGTTTCCATTTTGCAGAGGCCAATTGTAATTTTTGTCGAAACGCTAACTTTTATAAGAAAATTGTTTGCACAATTTTTTAAGAGTTACGTATATTTTATGTACGAAATATACCATTTAGCTTTGTGTGAAAAAAAATAAAATTGCACGCTTTCGTAAAACACGAGCATCGGCGAAAACATAACATTTCTAAACGAATGGTTTAACATTGCCGTTTGTGAGTAAAAACGATAGATAAATAAATAATAAACAATAGAAATCTTTGTTAAATTTATATTTTCTTTCGTTGATCTCTTGACGACTATAGCAATTAAATACAACAATGGGACACATGCCGTTCACATTAGCTAATTAAATTTGGCGAACAAGACATGAACTCTATTGTTTTCAACATGCAAAAATAGCTCATGTATTTAACAATAGGTTAACAATAACAACAAAAGTTCTGACGCTACCGAAAGCTCGTGTGAAGGTGATAACTATCGCATACATGTAAAGTTACATTCGAGCGGTACTGTATAAAAATTTCTAGCAAGGTTGTTTCTTTTACTCGTGGCCACTCTCACTCTGTACTATCATCACTTTCAACATCATCTGAAACAACGGTTTCATTGTTATCTGAAATAACGATGTCCTCTTCTACTCTCATTCGTTTTTCAGGTGGTTCATTCAAAGTTTCTGCAAGTACTTTGACACTGCGGATGAAAGAATTTCCTCACGCTCTTGTTTAAGCCATGTCATTGATCTTGATAACTAGCATGGCCTGCATTGTTTCATGCTTCATCTTGAGGCGCCTATCCAGAAATTCTTCCAAAGTTGACACTTGCACCGTCTGATGTGCAACCAATTATTTTTGTCTGACATTTATCCTCAAGTGGGATCAAGCCTGAAGGACTGAATATGTCGCCAATGCCGTTTTTAAGTGATTGTGCATCGGTTCCATCCCACAAGCTCATTTCCAATAAGGAGGCAACAAAGTAGACAGGAATACCTGGGAGAAAGTGAAAAACATTGTAAATTTCTAATTAAACCCACGATCATGGTGAAACAACTTGGTAACTACGTCAGGACATTTTGACCTACAATGATCATGGTCAAACAACGCTAAATGAAAGCGTTAGGATGTTGCAACATTGAAACATCGTTGTTTGACCATGTGCTTACTGGGAACAGTAAACTAACCTTTTCATTCTGTACGAACAAGTACCATCTCCTTGTCGCTCCCTGGCTTTCTTGCTTGCGATCTGTTGGTTAAAATTGACATGAAGTGTGAGCTGGCCAATACTACTACCACCTATAGCATCAGCTATGTGTGTGATAAATTCTTGACAGCTTTTGCTATCATCATGCCCTAGTAGAAAAATTTATTAATTCATTGATTGACACTGACCTAACATAGTGGGCAGGTCATAGTCAAACAAATTTTTTTTCGACGTTGTAACTACGCGCCTACATTGTTAATGTTGGAAAAGCGTGATGTGCCCAGGGATAACGTCTATTTAAATTATTTACCTGTTATAAGTCGAACACCATTATCCCTTTGTACTTTTATTAATGTTTTAAATTGATGTAGAGGCAAATTTGGATTTAATGCAAGTCCGTAAGCGGTTCACCACAAGTTTTTATCTGTTCGAAATAATTATGAAATAAAAAAGCCGAAAATTGTTTTGTGTAATTGTAGCTTTATTCACATTTCTGAGAATATTTGCGATGAATGTGTCAATGAAAAAAGTGCTAATACATTTGAGAATTGATCTTTCACCTGGTTCGTTCGTTGGAATATCTCATGCACAAAAAATTGAGGCAGCTTCTTGAGAGTCTAATGTAAATACAAACTTTCTATAATACTGACAAAAAGCAATAAAATATGATAATTATTGTTACCTGGTACTTTGTAACAACATGCCTTGAATAAATGCTAAGGCAGATTTTCTTGCGGTCCCCTTCAATCTTGTAGTGATCTCAGCTTTATATCTCCCGCACACTTTACACCAGATAAAAGTAACCATACACTGTGCGTTTTCTTCAACCATTTTAAAACCTATGATATTTTATTTTCCCCAAGATTTAAAAGTTGTTAATTCAACCTTCGGCGAAGTCATGATGATTTTTAAAAATTTGTTGTGATACTAAAAACGTTTGTTATCTCAACAAATACAATCGAACAAATGAAATCGAACAAATAAAAGTTTTGATATCGATCCGTTGCGTAACGGGTGCTAGAATTGAATTTTAAAATAAGGTTTCAAAGAAATTTATTTTGCTTTTCTATAGTTTAAAATTGTTTAAAGAATAAAAGAAAACGTTTTACCTGTAAGTTATGAATAACAAGAAAACCTGTCGGTTTGAACACACAATCCAATCCTAATAAATCAATTATGGTTAAAATCTGCCTATGCAAGAAAGTGGGACGGCTTAAACACTCACAACTGCCAGAAGGCTATTCTGACCTTCTGTCAGTTGAAACAAGAAGGTTTTCAACTATCTACGCTTTTGTGGAAATGTTCTATTATAAGGGGTAGCAGCAGTACTTGCATATAGAGGGTGATGTCGATTAAAAAAACACTGTATATAAAGAACTTTTACTATAAAAAAATATCAGTAATATTTTTTATTTATTTTCTTTTAATAAATTGTTTTCAAAAACCATGAATAACAAAAGAATACACAATTAACTATATATATAATTATATATATAATAAAAACAAAGATACAACACTGGGTATGCGAAAAATTGATTCCTGTAAAACCCAATAGACAAGTCCTGTGTGTACCATCAGCACATATTACTGCAATTTTAAGTAACAAATTTGCAAATGAGAAAAAAATATCACTTATGAAAAACAAGGAATTTATAAAAAGTAGCAGCTTGGATGTGATTCTCAAAAATCTTCACAAACATATCGGAATAGAAGTAACATCAGGAAAAAAAGTACAGGTACTTCGAACTTCAATCCTCAAAAATTGTGTTATTTAATACAACAATAAACGTTAAAACTGAGAAAATGGAGCTGACAGCTATTCTCATAAATCTCTATAACAATATTATGTAAATAATTAACATATATATATACATAAAATATATTAGGCAACCACATTGTTTTTCTTTCTTATATTTATTGCATTTTTTGAAAGTGAAAAAAATATATGTCCTCTACCATCCTTTTATTACTCCAGCGATGATCTGGTGACTCATCTCACTACATAACTTCATGGTTTTTAACGAGGGTGCTGATAAGCCGCAAACGCCCGCATATATAAGGGCGAGCTCGGGCGACTTTTCGAATTAAATTGACGATTGTCCGCCGAAACCGCCCACACTTTCCCGAACACGCCCGGAGCATTCCTGCAATGCAACACCTTGTAACATAAACATGGCGGACGACAGTTGAAAGCATGCGCTTGAAGAGAAAGGAGTTAATAACGTTTATGTATAAGTTATTTATCAAGTAAATCTTATTAAAAACCATCAAAAACAGTTCTTTTAAGCACTTCACTACCACATAGTTAGTTCATTTTAATTTTTATACTTTTTTAAATAATTTGTGGTGAATCATTAAGTGTTTTTGTGGTGAATCTTTTTTTTTTGTTCGGGCATTGTTCGGTTCTATGTGGGTTTTTTCAGGCGAATACCTGAATTTTTTTCAAAACCCCGAACTCACCAGAAAACGTCCGCACTTTCCTTGGTGTATGCGGCTTATCGGCACCCTCGTGGTTTTTATTCCATAAAATAACTTTGCAAAAATGCAGGTAAACAAAGTGGAAATTTTTCCCGGTTGAACAAAAGATGAATTAGCTAAAACGTCCTAATTTCGTGATTTACGTCTTAATTCTGTGATGTGTTTTTTTTCCAATGTGAGATACGCTAGGGTCTACATCATATATATACATACTTAATATTATAAAAGCTCCTACGCAGCTTACTTCTCTTCGATTTGAAAAATCTCAACAACATAACAAATGCAAAATTTTGGACTTCATTGGTGATAAATTTGTGATGTAACCAATGATGTTGTTGTCTATAATAAAGTGAAACCTTGTGTTTACAATTATATTTGATTGATGTCAAGACTTTTGGGGTGAAAAATCATCTGAAATGACAAATTTCAAGATGATTGTATCATCATAATGGAGATACAAAATCATTAGCAACACTGGTAAAAACTTTAGAAATAGAATAAAATGGAATAAAAAATAGAATCAAAGTCTGCAGAATGAATTTCCAAAATGCACCTAATTTAGCAGCTAGCTATTAAGTTCTTTATAATTCTCGGATCCGGGTTAACATTATCAAATTTGGAAAAAGAAAACAAGGAACTTTTGAGAAAAATGAGTGGCATATTTGGATTTATCAGCAAAAATTATATAACATAGGAAATTTAGAATACCAAAAGATTATTAGAACAGGATTTATTGTAATTTAAAGTTTTTAAATTTTATAAGAGTTTGACCATAATATCTAACTGCAGTGAAAAATTTTCACTGCAGTTAATTTATGTGGTCATTTATTTCTTCATAAAACATCAAAAGTTTGGCTACTAATAGAGGCAGTTGTACCTAGTGTATAAACTTCAAAATTTGCATGTTTCCATAAATTTTGGCGCTGAATTTAAATATGTTGGTCATTTTTGTTGAAAATGATCAGAAAATTTCAAGCATGTTAACCCGGATCCAAGAATTGATGCAATCAATATGTTTTAAGCTCCAAAATGATATTAAATCAATGTAAAACCATAGTTGAAAGACAAAGATAAGGACTAAATACATATATACATTAAAATCCACGACAAGTAACCTGTAACCATCCAAAACATCCAACACATGTGAGATAAGACTCATAATGGCAGAAAAAATCAGTCAAACTTTTGTACGGAAAGCGAAATATGCGCCTTTTGCACAAAAATGAATAAACAGCGCGTCATTAAACAACTTTTCGCTCCTGAAGTTTCGTTTCCAAACACTAGCCACCTAAGGTGTGAGTCGGTAACTTGTACAGGAATATGAAATACGTTTATCTTAAGCTAGACCTAACTACACTATAATAAATACAACATTATGAGCACTAGATCTTAAGACATTCTTTTAAAAATCAATGTCAACCCGCTTTAAAAATAAAATTTTTACCGCCTTGGCTAGTTTCTCATGTAATCTCGCACATGAATTGACTCCGCGTAAAATATTCACCAATGTGTTCATTTTTTATTGCGAGACGAAGAAAGGCTAAACCAAACACACATTCCTACGGATTGTGTGAATTAATTAAAAAAATTGAAATATAATTTCGGAATGTTTAAAACCACAAGCAAATGAAAAGTGCAGTTAATGAGACTATCTACAACTTCAAACATTAATTGGGTTGCTATTACCCGAGTTACAAGTTTAATGCTAGTATCACTAGATGATATACCATCAAGTGTTTACTACGTGGAGTCAGTGTTTGGGGTTCACCACATTTTACGTCCCCCCACCTCTTAAAATAGCTCAAGTCTTGTACAGTGTGCAAGATAATGGAAGTATATTGTTGATCGAAATGAGCGGTGAAATACGTCGCTTCCTATTTTAATGAAAGAAAGCATGGACACGCCATAGCACGCTACAAAATGGATTTTATAGGTTGATTTTGAAAACTGAATATTTATTTTCAGACGTGTGATTAATCACACGCCTGAAACGATTTAGGCGTGTACCAAGGCGTGTGCGTGCGATCGCACACCTCTCCTGAAAAAGACTGCCATGTAAAATATGCATCTATCTAATACCCAAGTATAAAATTTTTTTAAATTTTTTTTTTCTTTTTACAACTTCCAATGACAGTTACAAAATATCAGCATTTTATTACTTATACCAAACAAAATTCATGCCCTGTCAAAGAGTCCACAAGTACTTTGTGCAACCCCCTCTGGTGCTAATAAACCTTTTTGTTCTAATATTTTAAATTATACATAAGTTATTTTTTTTCTAGTGAAAGTAGATTGAAAACTAAATTATTACAGCATGAATGGTAAGTTTATAAGGTATTTTGAATTTATTTAATAAAGCCTATCAGAAATTATGGAAGAAGGGAGTGTTTCATTTATTGTTTTGTTTTCTTTAAACAAAAGGTGTGATTGTTTACCTTTTTATTGTTACTGAGTGGGACATTTATCAAAAATTAAAAAAAAAATTTTGTGTATTTTTGTTGCTGTATTTGAAACACTTATAGTCCGAAAAGCATGCACAGCAGCAATATGTCATATCTCAGTTTTACTAATTCAGTTTTTGTTACATGGCGCTACTTGTTGACGTGAGCCTGTATTAAGACCTCTATAAACCTGAATTGAAGTTTTATGTCAGCAGTTACGAGAAAATACATGAAAGCACTATTTTCATTTCATAGCAGGAGAGTACACTACCCCTTCCATTTATTAGCAACCCTTTAAGGTATATCAAATTGTAAATTTTTGTACTCCTCCCAATTGTAGCCCTCACTCAAACTACAAACAATTTGACCCCCTCCTTCAAACTATAAATTTTAACTTTAATGTCTACATTCTCTAACTATTATACCCCCATACAGAGTATTGCATTCATAAAAAATGGCACCTGTTATTATTTGAGCTAGGTTGTATGCATTTCGTTTTAGGTTTACCAGATTTCTCACAAATGAATTTATTACCGAATTATGAAAGTACTCCTTTACTAAAGGTGAGGTTATTGTGTTATAAAAATAGCATTAAAAAAACTATAGGATAGCTTCTAACCGACAAAAAGTATTACAGCAGGAATTTCTGCCTGTGCAGTATATAGAAAATGCTGCTTCACGAGGTTAATGCATATGCTTTATTAAACACAAAAAGAATTTAAGAACTGTTTTACTTTTTCTGTGTAGGAACATTGTTTTCCTAATAATATTTTAGCACTGCAAACTTTAGTCAGTGGTTTCTCTCTGCAAATGTTTGAGGAACTAAATTTTACATGAAAATGTTGTGGTGAACAGTGTATATTGTCATTAAATAATATAGATATTATCATGTCATGAACAAGCGAGGGCTACGTTTCGACAGCTACAGCTGTCATCGATAGGGATTATCGCAATCACCTTTGGCTATTTAATAGTTGAGGAGATAATTAGAGGATCGAAATCAACCAATCAGATCACAGCAATTATAGTAATTAACTTTTTCCACAGACCCAGATGGAAGCAATAGATTAATTAAAAATCTTTCCTTTTTCTAAAAGTTTGCTCTTTGTTACGTTTGTCGCAAACCATTTTGCACTTTTTTCTAAATATTCGCTTTCCGAAGGGTGGATAACTAAAGTTTATAGGAAATACTATTGATATGAGTATTTCCTATAATACATAAACATGGAATTCCTATACACCCAATCGTTTCGTGTACAGGATCGCCTTCGTATAATTTATCGAAATATCTAGCTTCCATTCTTAGCAATTACACAAACAGTGATCACTGTAAAAACTTGAAAGAGTTTTCGGAATTTATCAGAAACATATGGATCGAGGACAACGAGTGTATGGCATCATTTAACCTTACTTCACTGTACACAAATGTACCGATAAAGGACACATTATATATCATCAGGAAATTACTGCTTAAAGGTACTGTCCAGTAAAAATATAATAATATAACAGTAGCCTGAATTGAATTCAACTTTTCTTATTTGTTGCAAAAATATAAGTGATTATATTTCTAAAGTTTTGTTTTTTTACAAATTTTTCATATCGCACGTTTTCGAAAGCACATTTATACCGAAGCCATTCTACATGAAAGAGAGGCTAAAATAATATTTTTGTTGTGACGTAAGCGTTGGGTTCTCGGCGAATCAAAACATTTTAAATAGAAAATGATTGTTTTACTCTGAACAATATTACCAGATTAAATTTTTTTTAATATTTTACCCCCTTTTTAAAAAAATGTAGCAATTTATGAATATTTAATTTCAAAGCATGCAACTCACTTTCAGAGATAGAACTTTATGTCCCTGTCCACACAAACAGAATGTCTGTCTCTACACAAATTAAAGTAGATTATTTTAAAGCTGCTTTATTTTTTGTGCCGGAACTGAGACCAGACGCGGGTAAGATTATTTACATAAAAGTATATCTACGCAGACATCCGTTGGAGTGGCCGATGCTCAAACGCAGACAGCATCGCGCGATGGTGAAATGAAAAAATCTGACGCCACATGTCAAGTTGAATTCCTTGACGAATCTGGTAATCATTTTTTGTAATATACCAAACTATCAACTGTTGTCGTCATATCGTACATATATCGTACTCCAGAAAACCGACCAGCGAAAGGAGAAATTATAGAAAATGCAATGAAATACAAACGCATTAAATAAATTGTGGTTTATGTACCTTTATACTTCCTCGACAATTATAAACCTCGTTCCCAGTACCCCTATTCTATTACCAAAGCTACCTCAATTAGCGAACAAAAAAAAATACTTGGTTCAAGGTTATTCATATTTACACTTTTTATACCGTAATGCTTCGAATAAACGCCCCCCTTTTATTAAACGATCCCCTCGAATAGACAAAAAATTTAATAAATGCCTTGGGCGTTTGTTCGAAGCATTACGGTATGTATATTTTAACCAACTGCAAATATTTTGAAAAATGTGCAACCTCGTTTCCAGTACAGCTTTATGTTTATTTTTTAATATAAAAAAGTACCGAGTGCGAGGTTGTTTTTAATTTACAATCAAATATTCTCGTCATCAACTTCAATTGTCCAAGAAAAATCAATTTCAGGTATTTCTTCACCTTCTTTGAAGCCAGTATACACCCCATTCGGACTTGGATATTCTCTACGTATCCTAGACACGACACAAGATGGTATCACCCAACGGACGCCTTTTCCCAAGTGGTTATGAAAAAACCAACAGAATTGGCGGTATGCCGCATATTGATAAGATCTAAAAATATCATCCTCAAATAAGATTGGAAATACTATGGCAACAGAAATTTCAAGAGCACTAGCGACTTACTTGTTAGAAACTTTGTCCTTTTTTTTAAGTCCACGGCTTTCCCGATTGTGAAGAGCGACTAACGCTGTTCTTTAAAATCTCAACTGCGTTGATATCTTCGTGCTCTGTTATACATTTCTTATCTAAAACACAATAGAAACCTTGTACCCAGGCGCTCATTTATAATACAACCAGTAGAAAAACGTAAGGTCAAATTATATAGGTACCCTGTAGCTAGAAGTATTTTATAGTGTCCACCTCGTTACAGCACAAACACTGAAGGCATCCTCTCGCACTTTTCACATAAGCACAACTCACTGACATCTATCTGTGTGCGAGAAGCAGCGGGTGATTCTGGTGCGTATGCTTCATCGTCATTATGAGAGGGAATTTGTTGTTTGTTATTGGGTCGTTCTGGCTCAAACTGAAATCCAATTATGTTTACACTTCTGTTTGTGAACATGATTGATAAATGTAAAAAAATTCTGTTAGGAATAACATTAACTTTTTTTTCTTCATTTCTCTTTCTGCACGCGCCAATCTCTACACGGGGTAACCCAAAGAATACGTCATTGCATAAATTGCGCATATTAATGTTTTTACCCAGTCCTTTTTCCGCCTTTGAAGTTCAGTAAAGATGGCGATTGAGAATGGCATGGTCAAGTAAACAAATTCAGTTTAAACTTATGAAAGACATTTTTGGTTAAGTATTTAAATGCTTTTTTCTTTACTTTTGTACCGAGGTGTAAGTAATATCAATTTTAATTTTTTACCGGACAGTACCTTTAATAATGATGAGTATGAGAACAAAACACGTATCCCTATAGACAAACTAATGTCCTTGGTCGAAGTTGTGCTTACAAAAACATGGTATTTATTTGATAGTAACTTCTTTACGCAAACTGACAGTGTAGGTATGGGTGGCCCAACTTCCTCTGTGGTAGCTGAAATATATATGCAGGCTTATGAGACTAAAGACTAAACAACTACAGATCACGCTCCCAGAGTTTGGAAAATATTTGCAGATGACGTTTTCTTAGTAATTAAAAGAGCCATCTAGACGCATTTCATGAACATATCAATAATTTACACCCAAAAATTCAATTTAAAATTGAACATGAGAAGAACGATACGCTTCCTTTCTTAGACACTGTAGTGTCTCGCAACAGTGGTAATTTATTAGTATCAGTATACCACAAACTAACTCATACTGATCAATATCTCAACTACACATCTAATCACCAAATCTCCTGCAAAGAAAGTGTAGTGTCCTCATTACTGGACAGAGCAGTCAATATAGTCAGTGGAGAAAATGACTGAAAGAAAGAGTTATATATCTCATATAAACAACGCCTTGCAAATGGGTACTCAAGACAAACCATTAAAAAGGTTGAAAGAAAAATCAGGAACAGAACTGATCAAAACGGTGACAGGGAGGATTCAGATAATGAACCAGTAGCTACAGTGTGTATACTTCACACTGTAGCTACTGGTACACACTATATACCACTACTGGTACTACTGGTACACACTATATACCAGAGACAAGTAACATACTTCGTCGTTAAAATAAAGCTGGTGTTGCGTTCTAAAAACATGCTACGTAGCATACTGTCGCATCTGAAAGACAAAATATGTCTAGAGAGTCAATGTAATATTGTCTACGAAATCTCGTACGAGGATTGTGATGCTGTTTATGTTGGTGAAATGAAACGAATGCTCAAACAACATTTGCAATAGCACAAAAAATCCGTACGCAATGCAGATACAGACAAAAATGAGATTGCGGACCATAGCTGGAAGAGTGATCATATTATTGACTGGGACAATAAAAAGATCATAGGCTGAGAGTCCGGTTGGACAGCAAGAAAAGTGAAAGAAACCATAAATAGTATAGACAGAAATACTCATATCAATAGTATTTCCTATCAACTTCCAGAAATATGGTTACTTGCACTTCAGAAAGCGAATATTTAGAAAAAAGTGCAAAATGGTTTGGGACAAATTAACTTTTTAATCAATCTATTGCTTCCATCTGGGTCTGTGGAAAAAGTTAATTACTTTAATTCCTGTGTTCTGATTGGTTGATTTGGATCCTCTAATTATCTCCTGAACTAATAAATAGCCAAAGATGATTACGATCATTGCCCGTCGATGACAGCTGTAGCTGTCGAAACGTAGCCTAGAATAAACTAGCTGTCGAAACGTAGCCTAAAATAAACTCCTTTGTTTATGACATGATATTATCTATATTATTCAATGACAATGACTGAACAGATAAGTGGTAATATTTTTAAAGTGTACATTGTTTTTGTTTCCTGCGTTTATCAAAGCATTAAACAGAAAAATTGACTGCATGTAGGAACAAACAAAAAAAATTTTATCGGTCATAGTGTGCAGAGGGTATGTAATCCCACCAAGTTAATCTCCATATTTTTTCAGTCTTACTCAGTTTTGAAAATCTAATCCCACTGTCACCTTGACAAAATAAGAGGAAAGAAAGTTTACTGTAGAGGTCCAAGAAATAGTATAGTGTATTCTTTAACAATGGATATAAAATATGCTGCCTCACATATTGTGTTTTGTGTCAGCTGAAGGTTATATGTTTTTATATCTGGCTTTAATTTATTTTACTGTTCTTCATGGTGTCTTGTAAGTCTCATGTCAGTCATGCTTGTACTGTGCGTCAATCCTTGTCCGATTTATATTGGTTATTTTAAGAGGAGGTATTTTTTCAACACAATGTACATAATATAAAATATTCACTTCAGTTTATACAAATTTCTTATAATTTTGAAAATGTTTAAAGCATATTGGCTATGATGTATTATTAAGAAACTAGTCGATAAGGCCCGTGGAAAAATCCACTTAGGCAAAAGGCCATTGAAAAAATAGGGTGCTTTAG
The DNA here is from genome assembly GCA_030067915.1 of Hydractinia echinata. NCBI lineage: Eukaryota > Metazoa > Cnidaria > Hydrozoa > Anthoathecata > Hydractiniidae > Hydractinia > Hydractinia echinata. The sequence goes on along the minus strand of JASGCC010000049.1, from coordinate 1,720,987 downwards.
AAGTTTTGCTGACGTCAGCAGTGCATATACAAAAAAAAATGTTATTAAAATCTTACACAAAATGTGAAATGTCAAATCTTACACAAAATAAAAAAAGAACAGCTTGCAAGGTGCAAAATCTAGTTTATAAAAAGTTCAACAACGACACTCACAACATCGACACTCACAACACCAATACTCACAAAACCGACAGTAAGAACACCGACAGTTACAACACCGACAGTCACAACACGGATAATAACAATGTCAGAAATAACACGTCTCAAATATGTACATCTTATAAGTGATTATGTTGAAAACCCTCAGTATTTTATTCTGAAATGTCAAAAAGTTGGCCTGCAAGGGCACAAATCAACAAAAATAAGTTATTTACACATTTTAAATATGTCTTTCCCTTAAAAGCTTATACAAAAATATGAAAAAGCCATAGTTTGGAAAACATCAAATTTAAATCTACCAAAATCAGTCATTTCAGTTGCATACCATCCTCTCCCACAAAAATTTACACAAAATGTAAAAATCAACCAGTTAAGAACACAAAAAATTTTCTCTTTTAGTTTGATGATCCGTACTGCCCTTTACCAACAATTTTGAACCTAAATGTCAAAAAATCAATAAGCAAAGAATAAACTTGAATAAAAAAAGATCATTATTTTGGAAACATTGTATACAGTTCGTAAACAAAAGTTTACACAAAATGTAAAACAGATTGGTTTTTGAGAAACACATCTAAATCAATAAAAATAAGTTCATTCAGTATGTCGTATATTGCCATTACCCATTAATGTTCCACAAAAAGGTTATAAAACACTTCAAAATTTAGAAAAATTAGTCATTTCAGTGTATACAGTCCTCTCCCATTAGATTACAAAATATAAAAAAACAAAAAAAGTTTCAGTCAGAACATTAAGTATTTTTTTATCATCAGCAAACATTTATCCCTACATAATTTTGTAAAATTCTCAAGAAAAACAAAACCGTGAAATCATGGAATTTTCTTCCAGCAAAAATGACATCACATACAGTTAGTTCTCCCCAACAATAGTTTATATTACGAAAGATAAAGACATCAGCTTATACAACAGCATACAGTGAAGTCCGATTCTACAAAAATTTGTTCTTTCAGTATATATTGCATGTGGTCTATTTCCACAAAAGTTTACACAAAATTTCAAAAAAACAGCATTTTGCAACACAAACAATATAAACTGACTTAACCATACCATCCTCTCATAATTTTTTTTAACCCAAAGTCATAAACCCACGTAAATTTCCAATCAAATGTAAAAAAACCCTGTAAAAAAACCTGGTATTTTACATAGGCTGACAAAAGTTTAATGGGATGTCAGAAACAAAACAATAAAAAATAACTTAACACACACACTTTAAATTCTACAAAATTTGTTCCATTTGTGATATTGCATGTGGTCCCCTTGTAAAGTTTGCAGGTAATGTGAAAAAAACTATACTCTATGGGCATTAACAATGAGTCACACTATCCTAAAAGCTGAAGAAAGATTTTGTAGCTAGCTTGCTACATCATAATTCGTGTTCAAAAAATAAGAAAAGTTTGACTACTAAGGTAGCTATAAATACCTAAAAAAAGAGGAATAACAACATAACTTATAGGTTAGAGGTAACTATGGGATGGAGCCTTCTTGGAAGCTAACATTAGCTAGCTAACAGTAGCTAGGACACCCAGTTAAATATACTTAAGCTGGGGAGACTTAGCTACGTCTATAGCTAGCCATTTGTGCTTAGTAAAACACATATAAAGGAAAACAATAGCTATGTAAAAATTATGACATTTGCAGTTAGTTCAACAAACCAAAATTTTCTATTTCGCTAGCACATTGTAGTCAGCTAACAGCTTTATGTAGCATTTTGAATTTTAGGACAAATACATTAGTTACGCACCAGGGGACACATTAATTATGCAAAAAAAACAAAACAAATATGCTAGCTCTGCTTCTTTATAAAAAAACGCAATTTTAAGTGTCCTACATATAAAAACGGAACGTCTAAAATATCAAAGTTCTTACTTTTTCTGAATTCCAGGTCACTTGAACTTGAAACTCTAGCATTCATTTTCTACTTCTAACTTTACTTTACTACTTCTAGCTCCGCTTTTCACTTCCGAAGTAACTTATTGTGGCTTCCAACTTCACTTTTCTACTTTTACTTCTACTTCTTCACTTGGACTTTTCTTTCTTTCTCATATATTCTTTTTTGAAACACTTTACCATTTCACTTTTTGCACTTTTTTGAAGACGAAGGGACCGTTCTTTTGTTGTTGTTTTGTGTGTCGACGGTAACCCAGTTCCAAATTATATGCTTTTTTAATCCACTCCACTTCTTCACTTTGACTTTCCTTGCTCTTAATATCTGCACTTTTTTATGTTTGTTTGTTTTTACGCCAAGGAAACTTTCTATTCGAATACCGTCCCGTTCAAAAGTACGAATTTCAGCAAATCATACTGCTTATTTTCTATCACGTGGTTTCTAACGGTTGCGAGACAAATGTAAACAAAACAAAAAAACTCGACAAACTCGCGCATTCGGGTGGTAAAAAATATCGCGTTTGCAAAAGTGACAGACACACGGTGTATTATTATATTATATAAGTCTCAGTAAGTTCAAACATGTTACTCTATTATTTGTTTGACTAGTCAATAAAGCCCGTGGAAAAATCCACTGAGGCAGGATAAAAATGAAAAAGAAGCGTTATTTGAATTTTGATGACGTCAGCAACCCATCAACAAAATAAATAATTCAGAAGCTTGTTTTCACGTTGCCTCTATTGTGTAAAGCTTAAAGCGCTGATCAATAAAATGTATATGATCATGTGCTTTTGATGAGCGGTTAATGAGATATAAGGGTTTAAAAATTTGCTGACGTCAGCAATGGCCCGTCAAAAACCTAAAACTTTTTTTTGGGAAATTTGTATACATGTTGCCTTCATCGCATATATCTTGAAACGCTGAGCAAGAAAATGTATAGGATCATGTACTTTTGATAAACGGTTGCAGAGATATTAGGGTTTGAAGGTTCTTTGATGACGTCACCAACCCGTCCATTCCGAAACCGATTTGGGGACCCAGGTTTGGGAAAATTACCCAAATTGGTCCCAGGTGGTCCCTAGTTACCCACGCAGTGAAAAATCATTGACGTCACCACCTCGTTTCCAAGTTATTTGGCCTCAAAGTTTTAGGTGCACTGTAATGGCTTCATTAATTTAATATAAGATATTGACGTTAAAGTAGTGTTATTGACGTCGCGCCGTAACGTCAGAAAATTTAACATATTAGACATGCATTTTTCGGCAACATGAAAGGAAAATGAAGACATCCACTTTGCCTGTCACAGACACACAGACAGACACACTTATCGTATTATTATATAGATAATAAACAGCAGACAAACTCCATGCAATGCCAACCGTTCATGAGAAGGTTTAAACTCAACCAGAAATTGAACGTAGTTCATACTGTTAATCTTTATTGATAACAGTTTCTCTGTCCATCAACAATCGGTAAGACTTGGCCCGGGCGGTTTTACAGTCAGCAAATGTAGGGAATGTGAAATTCTGAGATTGTAAGGTATAAGAAAATATCAAAATTTCGTTTCTACTGCTTAGTATTGCAATTTGATATGATTTTTAACAATTCAGATTTGTTCGTGTTGGAAAAAAAATGCCAAGATGATATTTTATTTGCCTGCCTGCTTTGTTAAGCAGTCAATGTTCGCATTAGCAATTCGCAAGTGCCAAGGTTAATTAAAAAGAACAAATACTGCTCTCCCGGGTGTTAATTAGAGGAGCTTAGTAGAGGAGGACAGTGATTTTGGTCAAAGCTCCTTTGTTATATTTGGTTTTGTACTTCTTTATACAGATGCCATTTTCTCACTTATCAGATGTCACTAAAAAACAACCCACTTCGTTAGACTTCTCTGCGACTGGTGTTAGTTTACGACGAAGTATTGAGGAGAATGAAAATGCAAAGTCTGCACTACGTTTTAGTTTCACCACTTCAGGAAAAAATTACACAACATCGCCAACATCCAAGGTAAAAGGGTTTTTTAGAGTAATCATTTCTTGTTGATAAGTCAGTCGATAAGGAAAAGTATTTAGGGAAAAATTATAAGTACACAGATAAATTTTTATGCCATATAATTTGGACAAAATAAAATTCTATATTCACATAATATTAACAGTACCTTTTTCATGATTTCTTAAAAATGTCTTAGTAGCTTTAACTCTTCAACTACTAGTCTGGAATACTGTTTAATTTCATTGTCTATTGATTTGTTACTCAACAAGCCATCCTCATACTTATTGTTAAATGTTATTTTTGTTTCAGTTAAATGATGTTGATGCAAACACAATTCAACAACAGCGTAAGGAATTACAACTAATGATTAATGAATTAAAAAGTAGAGATAGGTAATGACTTTTAGCTTCAACTTTCGTTGGTTGGTTTTGTATTTTCCCTATAAGTTTAGAGTCTTCAGGTTTTGTATTTTCTTATTTATTGCTTAGGGAGTTGAATGAGATGGTACATTCGCATCATAATCAACTAGTATGTTGGGAAGTTGATCGTCAAAGGGTATGCAAAAATTTTCCACTAATTTAGCAACTTAAAAATGTCAAATGTTATACAACTAATTACAATATTTAGATTTCTAACTTGGAGAAATATCTATCAAAAACAAAGGGTACGAACATTGTTACCAGTGCTTACATTAAAGTTTTTTTATATATATATATTTACATTATAATAATGGCTATCTGTCTGTGAGTCAATTAAAATCACACCTATAATCATAGTAATAACCCCTGTCCAAGCAATTTTCATTATGCCATGTAAACAGGCAGGAACGGATGCACAAAAAAGCAGTGATAATCGATGGAATTTTTCATGGGATAACGACTAGTATAAACAAATTCAACATGTGTATCATATCAAGGCAGGAATTGTTGATATGCAATCCTGTAGTAATTAAATTAAAACAAAAAAAATATGGCAAGTATAAGTAAACCTGCACATTAGCTTTCCTGGTGCAGCAAAGATGATGGGTTGAGTGGGACTTGGACCCTTACATTTCACTTAGAGGGCAATTGGTCTTCTGACTCTGCTATTGATCTGATCTCCCTAACACACATAGTAGATCAGGCGAGGATGATACCTTCTATCATGAAAGCTAATGTGCAGATTTACTTGTACTTGCTGTATTCTCTTATATGCAACGTTGTTCCTGAATATGATGTTATTAGGCTTTGTAACAATGAAATAAGACATGCGATTCTGATAATGGCTTGACATGTTGTTATTATGAAAAAAATGATTGATATTTGAAAAGCAGCAAATATTTTGTTATGATTGCTTTCATTTTATTTCCAATCTCTCAACAATAGTTCAACAGCTCCAAGAATAGGTTTAGCAAGGTCTATAGAAATATCTGTATCTATGTACATTGCCATAAGAGAATATATATTTTTCATTCATGTGCGTACATGAATGAAAAATATATGCATGGTATCAGGGTGGACAAGAGAAAAAATAATTTATCAACCCCTGTGTTGTTACGACTTCATCAAATCCTATATGAATTTTTTAAACTTTTTTAAAATGACTTTTCTCAAACTTAAGGAGCAGAAAAAAGAAATGTTCAGCTCAGAAAAATCAGGAAAAAAGGAAATTAGCTTTATATTAGCTATATAGCTCAATATTTCAATTGATCACAAAACTTTGGTTTGTTAATGTAATATTTTGATTTTAGTTGAATTACGGAAAAGAAATGACAGGTGCAGGTTGCTCAAGGAGAAGTAAGATATTTGAGATATTTAAATTATCCATTTACACATCCATTTACACATCCATTTACACAACCATTTACACATCCATTTACACATCCATTTACACATCCATTTACACATCCATTTACACATCCATTTACACATCCATTTACACATCCATTTACACATCCATTTACACATCCATTTACACATCCATTTACACATCCATTTACACACCCATTTACACATTCATTTACACATTCATTTACACATCCATTTACACATCCATTTACACATCCATTTACACATCCATTTACACATCCATTTACCACAACTGAAATACAACTAATACAGGAAATACAGTTAAGGTTTATATCTTGTGTCATTCTCAATATTTCCAAGTTTTTTAAGCTGTAAGTTATAAGTTTTTAAACTGCTTCGATATTTACATTGATTTAATACACATCTGATATGATTGTTAATCTGTAATATAAAAATTTAGACTTCAACTGTTTCAAAATGGCGTACAATCAAAGAGTAAGGAACTTGAAGCAACTCAGGTAAGTGTAGCATCTAGATATGGTGACAAAAATAGGTACAACTGCAGTTTTTTGGCATTTTTTGAAGTTGGCAAAGGGTATCAACTTGCCAATACTCTGCAGCCAGGAGGCTGTGAAAGTGTTACTTCTATAGATCGTAGGTATGCTTAGCAGCATTTAGAATGCGCTAGTCACACTTTCTAACATGCTGGAATGACGAGATAATCCACGTCAGGTTCCACACAGTGCCAAAATATCGCGAAAAGAAGTCATGGCTGATTTCAGCAACATTTAGCACAGTTTGTGTTTGGATTTTACAAATTACCTAAGAAATTCTAATTGTGTGAATGTTATAGTATAAAAACAGCCTAAACATTTTGCCAACTTTTTTTCTCAGTGATTGTAGATATAGTGGAATAACATAATGTTTACATGTGAGATTCATATCGTTTAGTTGCACTTACAGCATGTATCTGAAAAAGCAAATTTATCATCAACACATATTGAAGAACTAAAGGTATGTGTTGATTGTTTTTGTTATTAAAGGTGATGTTAGAATGTCTTGCTGTTTAACCTTCATCTGTTGCATACTGTGTGTTTAGACAAAGAATAACACGCTACAATCCTCAATTAAAGAATTATCTACCAGGATTGGTTCCTTACAATCCAAAGAACAAGAAGTGAATGTATTACTCAGGTTTAAGGTAAAGAAATATTTTCTTAAAAAAAAAACTCTGTCGATTTATAATTGTTATCTTACTGCAAATTTTTTTCTACCGTTTTGTTTAAACATTCATTAATATAGTATTAATTATATGCCTAAAGCATACGAAATCAGTATATGTTACAATGAAGTACTTATGTACCAAATACACGATTGATCATTTTTTATTTTTAGGACAACGATATAAGAGATGCTAATCAGAGAATAGAGGAATTAACTGAAAAACTTCAAGTGACATCAACATCCCTATCTGTAAGCGTTATATATAGATCAGCTACCATATCTCTGAGTACCAAAGTGATTTTAAAACTTGTTAAAGTTAACATGCAATTGTAAATAGAAAAATTTATTGCTGAATCATACAGTGATAACCAGGAGGGATAGGGAGGGGCAAGTTAAAATTGTCTTTGCGTGGATGGAATTTTCCAGCATTTCACCCTATACCCCTGACCTTAAAACCTCCATCCTGGATTTGAGTAACTGACTATGTGATTCCAATAAAGTGCTGTCCCTAAAAACTCAGGTTTGCTATAGCGATGAATCTAGCAGCATAATTAAAGATAGAATTGTAGCTACAATAATGTGGGCATGTCTTGATGTGGCATGTTCGTAATTTAGCTACAGATATAAAGATTGTGCATTGCCGAGGGATTGTTCGGAAGTACAGACCATCTCTGCGATTATGTACAACATTTTTTTAAAAGAACTAATTTTTTCTTATTTTGTAGTCACATGGCTACAGATTTGAACCCTAGTCCTAATCATCACTCAGGGGTTGACTAATTATTTTTCCCTGTGTATGTATCCATACATATTTTTTATTCATTGTACGTTTGCTGATTGCATCGTATGCAAAAGTAGATCTAGGTATGCGTCTTATAATGCTGTTTCTTGAAACGATTTATTCGTCGTCATGAGTTAAAAATTAAAAAAAATGTGTAATGTTCCAGATTGAAAATTATATTATGATCATTGTAAAGAAGGTTTCTTTAAAAACAAAAGACAGTAAAAATTATGCGCTTGCAGTGAATAAATGTCGGCATACACAAAATTACTATTTTTTTGTATAGACAAGCATGTACAAGCATACGATTTGTCAACCCCTGATATCAGTTATACATAGTGATGTAAAATTTTCGTACATGCATGTGATTTGTCAGCCACTGATCACAGTTATACGCGACGATGTGAAATATTTGAGTGCTTTTTAAATATTTTATCAGACTTTTTTTCTGTGACTTTTACATGTTTTAAATTTTTATCTCATAGGAGTACAAAAAGTTGGATAGTGATACGAAAACCAAACTTGAAAAAATACAAAATGAAAACCAAATTTTAAAAAAAGAACTTAGCCATCTTAAAAGTGAGTCCTTTACTATGCCTATACTTGTGTGTTAGATATGTACATTAAGAAAGTGTTTAGTCTTTTAGACCTAATCTATGTTCTGTCTTACGTGTAAGAGAATTTTGATTTTAGGTCCTGTGGATATGCATTTTTCTCCTGAAAGATGCAGGGAAGAAATATCCTCTGTAAGTATCCCCGTACAGTAAGCTACATGTCACTATCTTGCAATTTTGATTTGAAACAAATACAAAAATCTTGGATAAAAGTAAAAATTGTTATCATTTTCGATAAAAGTTGGTAATGGTTGATCGAAGCATGCCAGTCATCCTGCAGCAATGATTTGATTTTGGTATCCGGATTATAAGTTTTTTGCCTGCTATAAGAATCCAAAGTCTTTAAACCAGTGTCATTTTTTGTTGTTGTTCATGCTGATTTAAGATTAGATAAAATTAGTAGTTTTTTGTGAAGTATTGCTTATCAGAATATGGACAACAGCATTAAATTTATCATCTTTGCTTATTCTGCTGGAAAAGTGTGTTAGGAGCACTTACGGGTGGAAGATAGGGACAAATTGTATAGGAACTGCACCCTTTAACTAAACTCATTTTATCCGTATATTTGTAATCCATTAACAGCTTGCTGTGCAGTAGAGCATGAAGGGGTTTTGTACGTTTTTAGAAGTAAGATAAAAAATATATTATACCTTTGATTGAAGCAGCATCTTTCTTACCTTATGGTATTTTTACTTTCAGTTAAAACATGATGTTCTTCTCTATCAAAAAGAATTAATACTTGCAGGTAAGGCAATGTTTTCGGTTGAAGTCATAATGCTATTTCTCCTCAAAAGTCAGTCCTCAATTCTCCTCAAAACTGCTCAATTCTCGTTTTACAAAACTATATGGTAAAATACATAGAAATGCCACATAGGTACAACAAATATTTATTTTTTACTCATTTCGTTACCTTGAAAATTTCCTCAAAATATCCCTGTGGAAAAATATGAAAATCTGTTTAAACCTCCTCAATTGTTTTTACAAAAATACCGTCATTTCAAAAAAGGCTACAAGTCCTCATCAAAAGTCCCCAAATCTCCTCAAATTTGGCAACCCTATAGAATCATACTGCTATGATGTATTTAGTATATTTTCGAACTTTTTCCCAAATGTATTTTTTATTTAGGGGAAAGGGAAAAACGAAAAGACAGTTTATTAGAATTGTCACGCTCAAAACAAGAAAGGATGGAAGCAGAATTAAACCAACTGCGACAGGTAATCATTTTTCTCAACTGAAATTTAGAACACATGTTTATATATTTTAATAAATATTTGACCACGTTTTAGGGCTTTGTTTTCTACCAAAAATGTTATTATTTAACTCTTTATTTAAAAGTATGTCTTACACCACAACCCCTACATTCAACTAAAAGTATGTCTTACACCACAGCCCCTACATTCAACTAAAAGTATGTCTTACACCACATCCCCTACATTCAACTAAAAGTATGTCTTACACCACAGCCCTTACATTCAACTAAAAGTATGTCTTACACCACAGCCCCTACATTCAACTAAAAGTATGTCTTACACCACAGCCCCTACATTCAACTAAAAGTATGTCTTACACCACATCCCCTACATTCAACTAAAAGTATGTCTTACACCACAGCCCCTACATTCAACTAAAAGTATGTCTTACACCACAGCCCCTACATTCAACTAAAAGTATGTCTTACACCACAGCCCCTACATTCAACTAAAAGTATGTCTTACACCACAGCCCCTACATTCAACTAAAAGTATGTCTTACACCACAGCCCCTACATTCAACTAAAAGTATGTCTTACACCACAGCCCCTACATTCAACTAAAAGCACCATTTTAAATACGACTGATATAAAGGAAGGCGTAATTTATATACTTTGCCAAGCTGGTCTAAACTGGATAAACACTTTTCGTTCAAGTGTTGTCCCTAAAAACTAAGGATTTGCTACAGCGATGAATCTAGCAGCATAATTAAAGATACAATTGTAGCTACAATAATGTGGGTATGTCTTGATGTGGCATGTTCGTAATTTAGCTACAGATAAAAAGATTGTGCATTGCCGAGGGATTGTTCGGAAGTACAGACCATCTCTGCGATTATGTACAACATTTTTCTAAAAGAACTATTTTTTTCTATAAAGGAAGGCGTATTTTATAAGCTTTACCAAGCTGGTCTAATCTGGATAAACACTTTGCGTTCAACATGGCTGTCATTTTTTATACAGGTCGAGGCTACCCATATTGAGTTGCACTGCACCACTAAGCTAGTTGTTTCACATGTCTTAATTTATATGTTGTGTTGTTACAAAGCAAACCAAAACAATGCGGGATATTTTTATGGAGTTTTTTTTGGCTTGGTACAACCTATGAAATAGCCTCAGTGAGGTCAAAGCAAGTTGAACCTTGAACAGTTGGAAAGTCAATGAATTCCAGTATTATTAATTGTGAAATGTGAACGGTTTCTTTTCTCGTGACATCATTATTGTTAAACTTTGCTGTTACTTTACTGGTAGCTATTCTCAATTATCCAGTCTGGAGATTTGAAAGTATTTATATAGAAAGCCTAAACTAAACGAAACGCGGGCCCATCATAGTTCAGCAGTTTCGTTTGTCATGCGTTATCATTTATTTTTTAATGCATATAACCATCGTATATAGATGTTGTCAGAAGAGGGTCATTAATATACCCCGTCCAACCCATGCTAGCATGGAAAACGGACGTTAAGCCGAGAATGATGATGATGATGATGATGAGTAGGTGTCAAAGTTTTAACTATTCAAAATTAATAGTATGACAGGGTGCAACATGACAGCCCATTCAATCTTTTTTTTGAATCGTTGTAATGTCTTTTGTCTCTACCAGAACAACCACCCACATAACATCACTTTTTTTTTAATTGTTTTTTTATTTTTCAAGAGGAGGTGTTGTAATATTATTTAGTTGATATCTGAGTCAAACTAAATTGATATGATATGTGATTCATTGAGTAATTAATTTAAAAAAAAGCGTTTTCGCGTAATTCCGCAAAGTGGAAGGTTGTGTTCGAAAATTAGTACGGGGACAGGGAATTGATTATGCTTTTTTCACCTTGCATTTTGTATATTCTTTAATTTGAAAAAAAAAATCTGGTGCAGCGAGTACACCTAAAGTAGATTTACATTGCTATTGTTTGACTACTGCTGCAAATAAGACATCAATAAAAATTCTGCTAAGAAAGTACTTATTTTTTATTACATCTTTTAATGCATGTTTTTTTTAACGCCATAACTTTCTCATTTAGCTATACACAGGACTTCAGAAAGATTACATATCAACAAAACAATTACTGGACAAACAAGATGACGAGTAAGCTTTATTTGTGCAAAGTTGGGCTTCAATCACTAATCCCTCCCAAAAATAGTTGTACTAACGCTTTTAATCATCTCATGTGAAGCCATGTATATTCCTTCAGTCAAAGTTTCTATTTTGTTATATAGATATACTACTCCCTTCTCTTTGCCCTCATATAGCCTTACTTTTAAAGAAGATGCATCGTCAGGATCACTCAAATGTGTGTCACGTACGGCATATAGTTACGTAAGTAACACAAACCATTAAAAGGGAGAAAAATAAGTAATAGCAAGGTCGTGGTATATCTATATAACAAAATAGAAACTTTGTCTAAGGGGTTAGTATTACGTACACCTAAACCAATTTTGAGGGATACGTTAGTGGCACCTTGCTTTATCAAATATTTCAGCCTTTGTGGGTAATCTCAGGGTTTTCCTAAAAACTTTTCTTGTGTTTTAAACATCCATAAATTTACAATGGTTCTTACTGCTGAAATGCGTAAATAATAAATGTGTTAACGTAATGTGTAAACGTAAATAAAAGTTCTATTATCTCTTATAATAATACGCTAAGTGTGTCCGTCTGTCTGTGACAGGCAAAGTGGATGTGTTAATTTTCTTTTGATGTAGCCGAAATTTCCTTTGAAGTCTCCGAAAAAGTTATATCCATTTTGCCAGCGGGTTTACTTTGTTTACATCACGTGATCTAAATGAAGCAACTTGATTTGCTGAAATAATTTTAACGGCTAACTCCCGAAAAATGGTTACCCTCGACACAAAAACAACAATGAAAAAAGTGCAAAAAGTAATTCAGAGAAAGAAAAGTCCAAGAAGTGAAGTAAGAAGCGGTAGCTAGAGCTAGAAGTAAAGTAGTAAAGTTAGAAGTAGAAAATGAAGGCTAGAGTTTGAAGTGGATTTGAAATCACAAATAGTAAGAACTTTGATGTTTTCAGACATTTAGTTTTTGCGTCGCTGGAGCAAGCAGACTTGCATTTTCCAGGAAAAGCCACTTAAAAGCCTCAAATTCTTAAAGTTTTTATATTTTAACGCTTTTTTTTAAAAAAACCTAGCTACCATATTTGTATATATACATTTTGTTGCATAATGAATGTGTGTCCTGGCGCGTAACTAATGTGTTTGTTTTAAAATTCAAAATGCTACGTAAAGCTGTTAGCTGAAAACGGAAAACTTTGGTTTGTTGAACTGTAATGTTATTAATTTTACATTGCTATTGTTTCTCTTTATATGTGTTTTACTAAGCATAAATAGCTAGCTTTAGTTTTAGCTAAGTGTTCCCAGTTTAAGTATATTTAACTGGGTATCTTAGCTACTGTTAGGTAGCTAAAGTCAGCCTCCAAGTCCAGCTCCCCATCCCATGACTAGCTCTAACCTATGACTTATGTTGTTATTCCTCTTTTTTAATTATCTATAGCTAGATACCTTAGTTTCCAAACTTCTCTTCTTTAATGAGCACGAATTATGATCTAAAAAGCTAGCTAGCTACCTACAAAATCTTTCAAAGACTTTTGCAGGATAGTAGGATGTATTTTTACTTTACAAGGGGACCACGTGCAATATGACAAGTGGAATAAATTTTTTCAGAATTTAAAGCGTGCGTGTTAGTATTTTTTTATTGTTTTGTTTCTGACATCCTGTTAAACTTTTGTCAGCCTACATGTAAAATGCCAGGTTATTTTTACAGTAGACATTTGATTGGCAATTTACGTGGGTTTATGACTTTATTTTAATTTATGAGAGAATGGTATGGTTGTTCGTGTTTTTGTTTACGTTGCAAACTGCTGTTTTTTAAAATTTTGTGTAAACTTTTGTGGGAAAAAGACCACATAAAATATACTGAAAGAACAAATTTTTGTGGAATTGGACTCCACTGAAGGCTGTTGTGTAAGCTAATGGCTTTTTCATATTTGTTATAAACTTTTGTTGGGGAAAACTAAACTGTATGGTTTCACATTTTTGTTAAGAATTTTTAATTGTGGTATATAATAACTGTGTTTGGTTTTTCTATAATTTGATGTGTTTCATAACATTTTTGTGGAAGATTTATGGGCAATAGCAATATAGAACATGCTAAATGAACCTATTTTTGTTGATTTAGATGTGCTCCTCAAAAACCGAACTGTTTTACATTTTGTGTAAACTTTTGTGAGGACGGACCGTATATATTCCAAAAATAATATCTTTGTTCATTCAAAATTTACTCCTTATTCTTTTTTGACATTTACGTTTAAAATGGTTGGTAAAGGTCACTACAGATCATCATACTAAGAAAAAATTTTGTGTTCTTAACCGGTTATATAATTTTTACATTTTGTGTATATTTTTGGGGAACAGGATAGTATGTAACAGAATAAATGATTTTCCAGATATAAATTTGATGTTTTTGACACTTTTGATTAAAATATTAAAGGTTTTCAACGTAATCAAACATAATCACTTTATAAGATGTAAATATTTGAGATGTGTCATTTCTGACTTTATTATTATTGTTGGTGTTGTACGTGATTCTATACATTATTTTGATCAGTGTTTCAAGCTCTACACATTATAAGCAACGTGTAAACAAATTTCAGGAAAAAAATATTATGTATTGACGGGTCCTGGCAGACGTCATCAAAATACAAGTTACGATTCTCTTTTCCAATGTACTCCTGCCTAAGTGGATTTTACAGTGCAAATTTCTAAAGAAATTTTTTATTTGTACTTTAGAGGACTTTACTGACGTCAGCAAAATTTTAAAATTTTAAAACACTTATATATATCTCCTTATGTGTTTGCGAACACTTATTTTTATCAGCGTTTTAATCTGCACGCATTAGAGGCAACAGATAAACTACATTCCAATTTTTTTTATGCACTGCTGACGTTAGCAAAATCTGCAAAACAACCTAATCTTCTGCCTGAGTGGATTCTTCCACGGGCCTTATCGACTAGTCTATATAATAATACGCCAGTTCCGTGTCTCTGTGACAGGCAAAGTTGATATCGTCATTTTCCTTTGATGTTGCCGAAATTCTCTTTGAAGTCGCCGAAAAATTATGTCCATTTTGCTAGCGGGTTTACTTTGTTTACATCATGTGATGAAAACGACTCAATTTCATTTGCTGAAATAAATTTAACGGCTAACTTTCGAAAAATGGTGTCCTCTCGCCACCAAAAAAAACAAACAAAAGAATGATCCCTTTATCTTGAAAAAAGTAAAAAGAATGTTTTAAAAAGCATATTTCAAAAAAAAAAGTTCAAGTGAAGAAGTAGAAAAGTTAAGTTGGACGTGAGAAGTGGAGCTAGAAGTAAAGTAAAGTTAGAAGTAGAAAATAAAGGCTAGAGTTTGAAGTCGATTTGAAATCACAAATAGTAAGAACTTTGATATTTTTAGACGTTTGGTTTTTATGTCGCTGGAGCATTTGAGGTGGCTTTTGCTGAAAAAAGGGAGCCTGTCCCTTTTTTCAGCAAAAGCCACCTCAAATTCTTAAAGTAGCCATATTTGTTGACATTTTGTTGCATAATTAATGTTTGCCCTGGCGCGTAACTAATGTATTTGTTAAATTTGTTAAAATTCAAAATGCTACATAAAGCTGTTAGCTAAACTAACAAACGGAAAACTTTGGTTTGTTGAACTCGCTGTAATGTTATTATTTTTACATTACTATTGTTTCTCTTTATATGTGTTTTACTGAGCATAAATAGCTAGCTTTAGTTTTAGGTAAATGTTCCCAGTTTAAGTATATTTAACTGGGTGTACAGTAGCTGTTAGCTAGCTAATTTAGCCTCTCCAAGTCCTGCTCCCATCTCATGGCTAGCTTTAACCTATGAATTATGTTGTTATTCCTCTTTTTTAATAATCTATAGCTAGCTAGCTACCTTAGTTTCCAAACTTCTCTTCTTTTATAAGCACGAATTATGATGTAACAAGCTAGCTAGCTACCTACAAAATCTTTCAAAGACTTGAACTTTTGCAGGATATAGGATGTATTTTTTTAAGAGTATAATTATTTTCACATTTCCTGTAAACTTTACAGGGGGACCCAAGCAATATGACAAGTGCAATAATTTTTTTCAGAATTTAAAGCGTGTGTGTTAAGTTATTTTTTATTGTTTTGTTTCTGACATTCTGTTAAACTTTTGTCAGCCTACATGTAAAATGCCAGGTTATTTTTACAGGGGGTTGTAGATTTTTGATTGGCACTTTACGTGGGTTTATGACTTTATTTTAATTTATGAGAGGATGGTATGGTTGTTCGTGTTTTTGTTTATGTTGCAAACGGTTGTTTTTTAAAATTTTGTGTGAACTTGCAATATACTGAGAGAACAAATTCACGTTTTTGTTAAGAATTTTAAAATTGTAGTAATAACTGTGTTTGGTGATAATGAAAAAATTACTAATTGTTCTGACTAAAACTTTTTTGTTTTTTGATTTTTCTATAATTTGATGTGTTTCATAACCTTTTTGTGGAAGATTTATGAGCAATGGCAATATAGGACATGCTAAAAATGAACTGATTTTTGTTGATTTGGATGTGCTCCTCAAAAACCAATCTGTTTTACATTTTGTGTAAACTTTTGTGAGGACGGACCGTATATATTCCAAAAATAATATATTTGTTCATTCAAAATTTACTCCTTATTCTTTTTTGACATTTACGTTTAAAATGGTTGGTAAAGGTCACTACAGATCATCATACTAAGAAAAAATTTTGTGTTCTTAACCGGTTA
The DNA here is from genome assembly GCA_030067915.1 of Hydractinia echinata. Taxonomy (NCBI): domain Eukaryota; kingdom Metazoa; phylum Cnidaria; class Hydrozoa; order Anthoathecata; family Hydractiniidae; genus Hydractinia; species Hydractinia echinata. The sequence continues at coordinate 1,704,483 of JASGCC010000049.1, read as the reverse complement.
TATAATTTTTACATTTTTTGTATAATTTTGGGGAACAGGATAGTATGTAACCGAATAATTGATTTTCCAGATATAAATTTGACGTTTTTTGACACTTTTAATTAAAATATTAAAGGTTTTCAACGTAATCAAACGTAATCAAACCTTATAAGATGTAAATATTTGAGATGTGTCATTTCTGACTTTATTATTATTGTTGGTGTTGTATACATGATTCTATACATTATTTTGATCAGCGTTTCAAGCTCTACACATTGGAAGCAACGTGTAAACAAATTTGAGGAAAAATATATTGTGTATTGACGGGTCCTGGCAGACGTCATCAAAATACAAGTTACGATTCTCTTTAATGTAATCCTGCCTAAGTGGATTTTACAGTGCAAATTTCTAAATATTTTTTTTTTTGTACTTTAGAGGACTTTATTGACGTCAGCAAAATTTTAAAATTTTAAAACACATTTCTCCTTATGCGTTTGCGAACACTTATTTTTATCAGCGTTTCAATCTGTACGCATTACAGGCAACAGATAAACTACATTTCGCCAATTTTTTTTGTATATGCACTGCTGACGTTAGCAAAATCTGCAAAACAACCTAATCTTCTGCCTGAGTGGATTCTTCCACGGGCCTTATCGACTAGTTAGAAATAAAAGGGAATATGGGGGAAAATAAATGAAACATAACTAACGTTGGAAGCAGTAAAATGATTATATGAGGTAAAGTTTTGAGCTGTGAAAACGTAAGACATTCAGGTAAATAAACTGATCGATCGAATCAAAGGAGAATGACAGGCTAGGTAATGAAAATTAAGAAAATGATTGAAGCGTCACAAAAGAAACGAGTTGAACCAAATGTGTATTGACAAAATAGAAGTGGTCGAAGCAATTATTTAGCCACTCCTTTTTGTTGCTCTAAACTCTTTTAAATTCTCCTACATTTTGAAATTTCAAAGCAAGTGAACAGCCTGTGCCATCTTTCATAAGAATTACGTATAATCAGTTCGAAAATACATCGAATAGCTTGTTTCTTGTTACTGAATTTGAATTAAATTTTTGATGTAAACATCACGTGACATTAAGTTTGTGTTTACACGTTCGTTTCATGCAGGGTGAGTGTGGTATCTGACTTGGATGAAAGAGAATTTGATATGAGAAATTCGTTCAATAAATTGGACATTCTGCAATCTTCGAACGAGAATAAACATACCGAGGTTTGTATTCTATTTTGTTGAGTTGGTTGGTTGGAACACAATCTGCTCGAATATATTACCTTCATCCACCAATTTTTGACTTATTTAAATATTATACTCGTAAGCATAATAAAAGTTTGTCCCTATAAAGTGATACCTAGCTTAAAATATGGCTGAATGCACACTGAAAGAATTATATTAAGTTATTTTACTTACAAACAACATTTTTGGTCGAATGAAGAAAAATTGGAGATTGTCCATTTGTATTTAGCGAAAGAAATTAACTTACGAAACTTCCCTCTCGGATTAAAATCTCTCAAAAAACTTATGCAAGGTGTACATGAAATCATTTTTCCTGAAATACTATTTTGCATCTTTCACAACCTTTTAGTACCAAAAAGTAATGTATTTAATATCTATTTTGAACTATTTTTGTTTGTTTCCGCCATAAAAGGGTTAAGATTAAAGGTTGCATGTGAAAAATTTTTAAAATTAACTCTAAAAATCTTGAAAAAGGGTAACAATTCTGTTGGCAATTCAGGGTGTAATCCGGAAATGGGAAATTCATCAAGGTGATCTTATGTATTATTGAAATCTTATTCCTTCACAACTTGCATAAAATGAGCTATATTTCGTAGTAAATATAATTAGCCCCTCTAATGAATTGGGGAATTTGGGCTACTGAGAATGCTGGATTACACCCTGAAATTGGGTACAATGTTATAATAGTAGTCCAAGGGAACACTGTAGACTGCAAAAAGTAATATTTAAAATTCTATTTTTTAGAAGCTGCAACTTTCACAAGAAAACAAAGGTATGTGTACGTAAAGATGTAGTATTTTGCAAAACAGTTGAGTTTACTTAATAGGTTATTCTACCACGGAGTGTACAGGAACAACTCAGTTCACCCTGAAGGATATCTCGACCAATATAACAGTTTTTTTTAAAAAATTGACCAACTAAGTTCACGATACCACGTCCAATATAAGAGTTTTTAAAGATTTTTTTCTTTGTTTGTTTTTAGTTTTATGCGAGCTCGAAAATTAACCTTGAATAAAACAAAAATTCTGTTTGATATTTAGCCCTATTCTTCATTGGTCAGCATTTTGTTGCTCCGCCCTCCGCCTCCACAACTCCATCGTAGCTATTAAGTCTTCATGTAATTTATCCACTTGTACTTGTTTTAAATTTTAGTTGATATTAGCCTTCAAAGCTTACTGAGTGATGATATTGGTGCCATGACAACAAGAGAATTGAAATCAAATGATATCTTATCAGGATGGGATGCGAACTCGATAAACAGTGTATCTCCTACTTCTCACTTACATCAACTTCTTGAACAATCAAGGCAAATGGTTCAAAAGCTTGAAAATTCGTCACCGTATTCTTCGAAGCAGACATCACCGGAACAAACGAATAAGGTAATAAGATTATGAACTGTAGTGAAGTTTGGAAATGCATGTTTTTGTTTTAATTGCCACTATTTTTTTACTACCATACTATAAGAGCTATATATATATATTATTATCACGCGATGAGCAAAATGAACTTAAAAGAGCTAATGTTTACATGCACCTATATTGTAAATACACAAGTTCACAGTTTCAGTTAACCGTTGTTTAAATAAATCTTTCTTTTGTTACAACGCTCTTATTGAGAATTGAAAAAGAAAGTAACTGTTATGAATTAAGAAGGCTCTGACCATGAAGAAAAGTGAAATAATTTTTTGTGACATATTTTGAAAAGAAAAGTTACAATTCCTTTACATATGTTTTAGGTAGGGTTACTGGCAATAACATACTAAATTTTCATGCCGTGAGACAAAATATTTCTTCAGAAAATGAGAAATATTCACAATGCCTTATTCACTTTGTTTGCTTTCTTTTTTTAATACGGAAGAGGTGTATTTTGAAGTATTTTCGGCAAAATAGCAAATTTAAATGCCCTCGAAACTTTTTCCAGGTCTAAAACATTATTGCATTTAGGAGTTTGAGAAATTACCGTATTTTCTTGAATGAGAGCTACAGGTTCTATATAGTTTCATTTTCTGTTAGCGATGTTATAGACAATACTTCTCATATCTTAGGAACGTATGCCCTCACTAATGTGTAAAATCAATAAATTTATTTTTAGATAAAGGAGGAGAATTATGGTGTGTCATAGAATAGATGCTTCACTTTTACTTTCCATGTTAACTCACAGTCCAGAAAAAATGTCAACTGCGTTGAAACGTAGATACAACACGTTGTAGTGATGTGGCAAGCTTCAGTAATGCGATCATGCTTTTGTTATGTTTCGAACCAACATTATGATAAACACTAATCTACGTGGAATTTTTATGTAGTTATTTATTTTGGTAGCTATGTTTTGATAGAAGCGCCTGCTTGCTTTTCTGTTTTTTTTAATCTCCCTTTCCAACAACAAATTGCAATGATTTTGTTGAAAATCAAGGTGACGAAACTTTTTCTCCTCTCTGAATACACATTTCGCGTGAAAAAAGCATCAAAAGTCATTGTGAAAATTTTTAACCGTTTTGTAATTAAAATCCATACACGTTTTTTTTTTTTTTTTTATAAGAAAATTTTTGATAACAAAATAAGCCTCAAAAGCATCAAAATCCTAAGAAGATTTTAAGAAAATCCCTAGCCTTCGTCATAATTTTAAAACACAATACAACACAATCAAATTTCTTTTTTCCAGTTTAATATAGATTCTAACAAAGTTTTATCCTAAAAATAAAAGAAGTCTTTTTTCTTCAATAAAAATAAAAGATATCTCAAATAAAATTATAAAATAGAGGAATGAAAATTAGAAATAAATATAAGAAAATTTCAGCCAATATTCAGGTATTTTTCCTAACAAAATGTAAAACAACGTGTATACCAAACGCGAGAACTATGTTTTTTAAATTTGAAATTATACTAAAAAACGCTTTCTTAGTCTTTTATGTTCGGAAAGGAAAAAAACTAATTTCTAACTCCATTTCCAAATCTGTATTTTGTTTGGACTTAGACTCGTTCTTAATGGAAACCGCAGTTAAATGTTGATATCAAATTTCCATTCAATTCTTAAAGAGCCTGGGGGCGAGGTATTATTTATAAAAACTTCAATGATATATTTCGCAAGATCGTTTCATCCGTGCATACCGTTGTTGTAACATGCTTAAAATAGATTACCTCTGCGGTGGAGTGTATGCAAATTAACGGGCGGTGTAAGGACACTCCATCGCAAAAGTTGTACAAGACATTAATTTTAGAAGATAATTTAAATCTTATTATTTATGTATATTTTAACAAAATGTAAGAAAGAAAGTCTAGAAATTTTATGATTGTAAAAAAGCGTTTTTATTGAATATAATATATTTCACATCCGTCTGTCTCCTGTTTAAATAAAGGACATTTGATTTCGCATCATATATTTTATGCACACCGCGTTACAATAGATTTTATGATCTTGCCCTCATTACCAAGAATTTCAAAAGAGGTGTGTTCAGACAAGGATGTGTATTAACTTCCTGTGTCCTTTTGGATTATTTTACAGGAGACGCCAATTTTGTTCATGCGCAGGTCATAAATAGCAGGCGGTTCTGAGAATTCGGTGTCTCGGCCTCTTCTCCAAACGCCCCCTGCTGTCGGCACCCGGCATTTGTACCAAATGTTGCCGTAATGTTTTGAAAATGGAAGAGTAACAAAACGTGAAATGTAAAGTTGGTGTTTATCGTGCATTATTCTTCGAATATTTGCATGTCATGATGAAGAGGATATGTGAATAGGAATAACCATGTCATTTTCAAGAGACAACAAGCCAGCAGAGTGGATGCATGCTGAGCTAAAGCGTTTTAAACAGCAGGTAGCTGAATGTTCACTTCATTCTATTGACTTTTGATCATCAGTCAGTTTATGCTAGCTAGAGCTAGCTATATTTTCAAACTCCTTGGCTAGGTGGCAAATTAGTAGCTGTATTTTTTAAATTTGAACTTCCATTATATACATTGCCACAGGTTGTCTGGTTACTCCATCCATTGACCTCAGGCCTCAGAAAAGTCGAGGGAGCAAAAAAAGTTTAGTAATTAGCTAGCTAAAGAAGTAAGAAAAGTTTTCAAATTTGAGCTCTCAAGATTTGCTGAAAATTAACTAAAATTCTATAATTTCGCATTCAAGTGTCCACAAAAAAGGCTTTATATATTTGAGAGAAAAATGTTTGCACAGCATGTTTTGTTATTTGACAAAAAGGAATGCAAAAAGTATAACAGAATTTCTAATTCACGCCAGCACTTGTCAATTGTTGAAACTTCTTGATTCACATCATGCTATTTGTAAGTTAAAAAGGGGCGTCATTGAAAAGCGTCGATTGATACAATTAATAAAGAATGTCATAGCACAAACTCTGATATTGATATTTATCCCTTGTTTTTTTCCAACAGGTTGCACTACTTAGGAGGGACGTCCTTACCAAACTTGCCACGTTTGTTGGCTATTACACTGTTAATGTTTTAGGCATGCTAATGTTGGTGTTTCGAAGAAGAAAGAAAATGCAGTGTCATATTATGAATTCTTGCAATGCTATTTTATGTAAAATTGTTGCATCTTATCATCTGGAAGGTTAATATATGTACATAATTCCAGTGTATAGCTGATAAGTGTGGCAAGTTTGGTAAGGACGACACCCTAACCGTAGCTATAAACATTTCATAGAAAAGGTATTTTGGGGGTTTAGTCTAGATGTTTCTTAACTTCAATGAAGATTGTCAGAGAATTTTGAACTCAGACTCCTATTATATACTTTCAAAATTCTTTTAAGAAAGAGTTCTGTCAATCTATCAACCTACTTTCAAAATTATCTCAATATGTAAAAGTTTAAAGGTTACCTTCTGAAGGTTACTGGTGCCACCTCACCTAAAGGTTACTGGTGCCACAAAAGTTTCTTCCTGTGAGAACCTCATCTCCAGGGCTTTTTCATTAGGTTTTTTGTTCATATTTCCGTTCTAAGCGTACAAAAAGCCTAGACAAAGTAAAAAAAATTAAATTCATTTCTTTGTTTTTCCAAAACAAGGGCTAGAGTCAGTAAATTGACGAGTGTCTATTCAGCGTAATCAGGCTTATCTTGGGGAGGAAGGAGCTTGGAGGGAAAGCTTAAGGGTGTTAGTTGAAAATTGTTTTGACCAGTACTGCAATAATTAGCAAATGTAGCAAAAAATATTATTATTTTGTTTGATAAAATAGTATTCTGCATCGTTTTAGCTAATATTACTTTTGCTCAAGAGGTAAGCTTTAAAAGTGAAAGTACTGTGTTCACGTTTTTTGCTTTGCTACCTAAATTTTTCAAGAAAATTGATTATGCTTATTATAAATAAAAAATGAATAGATTGTAATAATCATTAATAATATTTTACACTAGTTTAGGAACATGCAAAATCATAGTTGAACCGTTTTTTATATCAAAAAACTCTGCTGGGGTTAAATTAGATCTTAAATGAAAGATCATAAATTCATCAAAAAAACTTGTACTAGTGTACTTCCCTGGAGTCTGTCTACCAACCCTCATTTGAAAAGAGTGGTAATTCTAATACTAAACAAGAAGCCCAGGGACTTGAAGATTTCCGCCATTAGCCTAAAAGATTTTAAAATTTGAAGTTGATCTTGAAAACGGAGAATTATGGGGTAAACAAATCATTGAGTATTCTCAATTATTATTGTAACTAACCTGCAATGTTAAAATACAACTCAATAAATAAAAAATAAAATTCATGAATAATTAATTAATTAGTTCTGCTGAATATAGCTTTAGTCTACGTGCTTGAAAAATTGTACAGAAAGAAATGACGTAACATCAAAGATGGCGCATTATAAGACGATCTTCATTATGCTACACTGCACGAGCTTTAACTTTCGATAGCATATAAACTTTAAAATAAAGTATTGTTCATTGGATAATAAAACAATCTGTTGCACTGTTAGGATTCTTATTGGCTTAAAACTCATTTTAGCCTCGTTCTCAGAAAAAAATCTTTATCCTGGATAAGTTTCGGGTGTCCAGCCTAGCTGCGCTGTCTCTATCTATCTATCTCTCTATCTCCTCAGGCGATTTTAAAGATTCCGCCTTTGCTGGCGGAAATCAAAAATGTCTTTTTTTTTTCTTAACAGAAATTATCATTAAAATCGGAATTTTTTTTTTTACATAATTAGTTCTGAAAGGTTATTTTCAGACTATATATCTATTTTCTTTCTGTTATAACACACTTGTCATGATTTTATAGCTAAAATACTATTATCTTTCACCAAAAATATTCAGCCTCAACAATTCCTCTTTAAAATAAATTCATGAATAATTAATTAGTTCTGCCGAATATAGTTAAGTCTACGCGCTTGCGAAATTGTACAGAAGGAAATGAAGTAATTATTAAAGAGAAACGTTATTAACAACAAAGATGGCGCATTATGTAGAAATTTAAGACGATCTTCATTATGCTACACTGCACAAGCTTTAACTTTCGATAGCATTTTCGTTTTACTTTAAAATTTTCAGACATGCTTGGTGAACCATGCAGCCATGATATGGTGTGCAGAAATCTTTTTATTCAGAATATTTTTCTTTTAACAGCGTTCGATGCAGCAGGGGATGCTAACAAAGAATCTTTTGAAACAGGGTTAACCCAAGGTTCATTTAAAAACAGAAGCTGATGAAAAATAACGAGATTGTAAAAAGTTGGAGCTCGTAGAAGCCGATTTTTTTCTTGTTTATGATACATTTTTAAATAGAAATTTCTGCTGACTCAGCAATTTTGGTGTTAAGTTAAAATCATATTATTATGTATTAAGGCCTATATTTTTAGGAAATAGTAAAAAAAAATGGTATAAATGAAATACTGAGTAAATAATTCAGCTATTTGGACAGCTAAAAAAGGGTTACTGCCACCTTAAGCTACTTTTATCAAACATTTTTCATGTGATCAACTTTCATTTCTTATGGAAACAAAACAATTCAATTTATATACAAACTATATATTTATAAGAATCATTAACATTCAAATTTTAATAATTCTTAAAAAAAATACTAAGGGTTGATCATCAGATGATGAATGTTCATTTTAACACACTTTCTCTCAAAGAAATTAATAGCATAGAAGTAATATTATTGTATTATACATGTTTTTTATATAAGCATATGCTAAGCATAGTGGTAACAAGTATATCTATTTCTGCAGTTTTTGAAAGGCGTATTTGAGAAGCTTTGTTCTATAAACATAAGCAAGTTAACATCTCAGAAGAGGGTTGCCAAAAACGCATGTTTTTACTTTTATTATCATTTCAATTTCTTTCTTTATATATATTTATTTTCAAAAAAACTAGTTGTAAAATAATATTTTTTCATACGCATACCAAAAGCATATAAGAATGTGTGACCATTTAGCCTGGCAACTAGGGGGGGGGGGTTAACCGTAAAACTCTGTAATGACCTATACTAACATGTTCTAGGGCACCTAATGTTACAAAGGACGCAGTAAGATAAAATTCACAGAGTCAGCACATTTTTAAAGTTTAACAAATATCTCTTTAACGACAAATCTTGAGATACCATTTTTAAACTACTTTTTATTCTCTTTTAAATAGTTGCTTTTGTTTGTTTAGAAATTTAACAAAAATTAAGACATTATTAATATACCAAATTTAGACCAATTCCGTTTTCTCGTCAAGTTTCTTCACATTCAAAATTTATCTGTTACAAGGAAAATTTGTGATGCAAATTTTTATTATTCTGATTTTGATATACGTCAAAAATGATTTGAAAATTTTTGACAATAACAATTTTTTAATATTAGGTGCCCTGAAACTTGTAAGTACAGATTACAATTTGTGTACCCCTATACAGTGGTGTTATACAGGGTTCTTTTATTGGATAGTAGCCTTGTTCTTTGTTTATCCATTTTTTAATGTTACGCATATTGTTACAATTGTAAGTATAGTAATGTCCATTTTGTCCATTATTAAATTTATGTGAGAAATATATATAAGTAAGCTTATCTTGCAACAGCATTGATGTGTTATTGTTATTGTTATTATGTATACATAATTAATGCAATTCGAAATGAACAACCACTCTGCCATTCGATTTTCTGAGAACACATTTTTTTTACTGCTGACCATTAATAGTTGAATTCGAATGGTCTGCAGTGAATGTTGTTTCTTAAATTGTTCCTATGTTATTTCCAAGTAAAAAAAGCTTTCAAAGTTTTAGGCCTGTTGAAGCAGTATTTAAAACAAATAAAAAATTTATGTTTGTGGTAAAATATTCCAGTGTTAAAATATTGATTGGACATAGATGTTATCCAGATAAGAAGATTGAATTGGCTAGGGCACTTGGAAAGAATGGAGGAGGATAATTGGGTAAGAAAGTGTAGAGACTTGATAGTTCCTGGGGCAAAGCCCAGAGGCAGGCCGAGAAAGACTTGGCAGGAGGTTATAAGGACAGACTTGATACAGAGGAAGTTGAGTTTAGATCTAACACAGTCTAGATCAGATTGGAAGAGGGTCATTAATATACCCCATCCAACCCATGCTAGCATGGAAAACGGACGTTAAGCTGAGAATGATGATGATGATGATAAAAGGATTTGTCCCCCTCTTCTTAATGTTGAATTACGTTTAGTGTACACTTTTGAAAAACATTGGCAAGGTTTGTATTGTAAAGTTTAATGCCTTTAAGAATTTGAATCACAATGTCATGAAGAACAGTAGGCTAGTAAAAAATGTAACCATGGTTGTGTTATTTTTAGTCCAATTCATCTAAACAGGTGAAAATGTGGAAACAAGCACCAGTTGCATGGACAATTCATAATTAAAATAATTATCATAAAAAGAGGGCTGGGAATTAATTTCCCAAGGTAGAGAAATATCCTTAATCTGTTTGTCAAAAGGGTATAATCCTAGGTGTTATTTTGATCAATATTTCAAGATCTGTCCAATGAACAAAGAGGAAATTAGATTTATAAATAATATTGAAATCAAAATATTACTTTAAGTATACGGTAGACCCTTTTGACACATGTTCAGTATATTCAAAATATCTCCTTAACATGTCCCTTTTTTAAAAACATTTTTATATATTATAAAACATTGATAAATTCCCTACGAGTATATAAGAAAATAAATTCGTGAAAAAAAACTGGAATGGAGAAAAAAAATTCCAAACAAAAAAACGCCCTCCCTTGTTAAAGCTTTGGTAACTCCCTTCCATCAATTTTTTTCCATTTAAAAATACATCGTTGTATTGCTCTTATTCAGCTCTACAATATCTTACTACATCTTTTCAAAAAAAAATTCGTTCTCAAGTTATAATGCATTTTGTCTAAAATACTACATAAATCCACAAATTTACCTCGTTTGATGAATCATTCCTCGATAACTCGATAATTATTCAAATTTCGAAAAAAAAAAAGCAAGAATTTGTAGTCAGACGTGTAACTGTTTCAAAAAAAATTGTTTCGCCAGTTTTCAACGAAATGGAGGGGAGTTACCAACGCAAACAGGCAATGTATCGACCAAATTTCTTGTTTCGAGAAAAAAAGGCTTAAATATTTCTTTTGGTACCTGTGCAAAAGTGTAGCATTGGAATTTTAACCTTGTTAATAATTAATGAGTCGAAACATTTTCGGTATAAAATTAAAGTAAGTTAAAAATTTGTATTGATAAATGTGGAACATGGCTTCTAAACGTACAAATAAAAAACGATGATAATAGAAAAATAAATATTAAAAAAGCAGTATGTAAAAGAAAAAGTATAACATTATAACTTCACAGTATTTAAAAAAATGCAGAATAATTTATAGCTTGCTAATAATAGTGTGCATGGTGAATTATATTTCTAATACTTTAAAGTCTTTAATTTGGATACAGAGTGTGGGTGTTTAAAAGAAAATTAAATTCGTGACTCATAATATTCGGGGCAAGATCAAAGATAATGTTACAAAGAAATACATTTTCCCTGTTTTTTCCAACCAAAATAACACTTTTATATTATATTTTTTCTAAAACTTACTGGAAACTTAGCATAGAAGTTACATCCGTGAAAAAAAAAATTTGAAAAATTTTAACTCTAAGGGTCTACTGTATCCTTAATTGCAAATTTAAAAAAAATGATAGTTTATTACATAATAGAGATTTGGACATAAGCATTTCTATGTTGAATAACATTATTTAACATGGTCTGGTTGTACATTTGTTAACATTGAGGATGAAATAAGATTGTTTTATCATTGGAACAAATATGAACCTGGAGCATTTTTGATCAAGTAAGTTTGCTATCAAAATATGTTTTTTGTTTATTATTATTTTTTTGTCTTTTTAGCTCCCCATTGAGAAAGGGAAAAATCGTGTCACAGAGAAAACAACGACCCTTGTTCGAAACGGCTTGATTGAATTGGCACACAATCAATTTAACTTGGTAGTCACCACTCTAGTACAATACATAAAAGATATTGCAAGTGTCGTAAGTTTTTTTAATGAAAGTTGTTTGTGGAAAATGCAAAATGTAGCAGGACTATTAAGTAGCTAAGTTTGTAGAACATTTCTTTTACATTTTGTTTGTTTTATGTTTAAAACATATCATAGTAATCTTTGTTCTGTCATTTATACATTTATTGTTTGTAAAGTAAAACTATTTAACACAAACAAAAAACCAATAGTTAAATGAATCAACATTTCAAGCCCTAATATTGGCAAATATTTTGAATGAAAAGATTCGTAAAAATTAATGACATGCTTTTAATGATGACAACATATCGTTAATTGTCACAACAAAGAAACAGCACAATTCATTCATTAAGAACAGGATATTAAATTCATGTAATTTATAAGCAGATCAAGCTATGTTTAATTTCTTTTTCGTTAGTTTTTAATCCTTGGTTAAACACTGTTCACAAGCATGTGTTTGTTGAAACATATATTTATTCATTTATGTTTAAAAAGTCCCAAGGTCTGTTGTACAGGTCTGAAATAAACCTTCATTTTTCCAGAATTTGCACTGCAGGTTCTTGACAATTGGGCATTTTGTGTCCACCCCAGGGCAGTATGTGTAATTTTTCTAGAAATGGAAACTAGTGATAAAATTTGGAAGCGCTCAATGAAAACTGCGTCTTTTAAATAGAAATCAATTTTCAAAAATTTAAATATGGCTTCTCGAAGGCCACTGAAAACGCTATAAATAAAACGTACTAAAAAGCTTTAAGATTGAACCTTTATACGATGCTGTTTTATTTTAACAAAGTAAGCAACATTTTTAAGCGTCCAAAAATTGCATCTCACGATATTAATTTTGCATCTAAAATTTAGTACAACTGCAATTTGTGTGCGATCTTTTCTACATGTGTTTTGTACATGTGTTTTGTACATGCAATCACGCATTATGTCTCTGGAACATTAAATGCTGGTCTGCCCATCATCCCACTGCAAACTGAGTGAACAAAAAAATGGTAGAACAAGCAGTGCAACCATAATCATGTAAGCCTCTGAATGTCAAAACTGTAAGCATAATTCAATGTGCAGTACTTGATGAGCCTTATAAGGGAAGTATATATCTTTGTTTCAGAACCTTGTGATAACTGGGTGTGCCTTCACAGGTACAATGTCAAGAAATATTATTATTATATAAGTTAGAATAATTTTATCAATTTATTTTACAATTTTATGTTCCTAATTAATTTACCATAGAATTTAATGAGTGCTGAATTACAACTTCTTGCCGTGCAATCTAACCTAATTGTGTTGGCAACAATTGAAAGATGTTTCGAACAAGTATGATGATAAAACATTTTTGTCAATCTTTTATTTGCACAATGTTGTTGTTTTGTGCCAGTATACTAATTTAAAGCCATTTATTTAAGCATAATGAAGAAAGCTCAACATTGTCTGATGATATCGTCAAAAAGCAGTTACTTGGTATTCTTTGTCCTGTAAGTAAATATCATGTCAAAATATTTTTTCTACACACAATGATTGGAATATTCAGACTCTAATTTATTTTTTATTTTTTAGTTGATTGTGCATCCAGATGCCTCTTCTGATGTATATGTCAAAGGTTCTAAAATTGCTGGCCGAATTATATACCTGATTAGTAAACACCATTTTTCCACAGTTTTTCTTCGTATATCACGAAGGTTTGTTCAAATTATATTTTCCAAATACTTAATGTAGCCATGGGAATTGACAATAATTGCCTTCGTACTTTGCACTGACGACAGCAAAATAAATGCTGTCATGACTTTTCTAGTTTTTTGAATGAATAAGTTGTCACGAACATTAACCAATTAACTTCTTTTATCATAATCTACAAATTTTAACTCATGATGAATTTTAAGTCATGATGAAGTTCAACAAAGTCATTTGACAACAAAGTACACCAGTTTTTAAGGTTTTATACAGTACCATTTTTAAAGAAAATTTAGGCGGTTTCTAAATTTCACACAACCTCAATCCAGACCTCTGAATTAGCAAAAATGTTTGACGGAAAAAATTTGCAGCTGTTAAGTCAGCTTCAACGGCAAAACAAAAATCATGGCGGCAAAATTTTGCCGTCGGCAAAGATTTTAACGACGACAAAACTAACTAATGCGGTGGCAAAACTGAAAAGAAGTAATTTATTTCAAGTTAATTGTTACATAAACATAATCCTTTCATAACATAACTAAAAAGCCAGTAGTATAAAAAGGGTATCCTACATATATGTGTTTTGATAAGTAATCACTTAAAAATGGTTCAGAGAATGCGTGTTACCACCACCGCCATCTTAGACAAAAACGAAAAAGTTTAAATTTCACGGCACACGAAATCTTCTAATTTTATTTCTTTAGCGTCAACGTCAACTTTAGTGGTGTTGTTGATAAAAGTTTACTAAAGTATTTAAAAACAAGATTTTAACAGTCTTAAAATAATGAAAACAGAATAACAATTATGGTAATCCACCAAATAAAAATAAAAAACTGATTGCGATTAAATTTGCTGTAACGACTGTCTTTTTCAAGTGTGTTTTAAAATGATTCTATTTTGATTCTTCAAGTGTGTTTTAAAATGATTCTATTTTCATTTGAATTTAATTGAAAGGAAGCCTATGTAATGCAGAAAGAACGTGAGACATTTTTAACAATTGACACAACGGGTGCCGCAACATGGACCATGTGGTAGCAAACAAGTGGGAAATTTGACGCAATTAAAACAACAAAAACATTTTTTTTTTTAAAAAAGAAACAAAAAAAAATGAAAGAGATTTTTTTAAATGTTAAAGGTTTTTCTCCAAGTTCCTCCGTCTTCCCACTTCCATCCAGTTGGAATTTCTTTGACAAAATAAATAAGTAGCTAGCGAGATTAGTAAGTTGGAAAGAGTACTTTTATTTTTGTGCAGTCTAAAAACCACTACGGCAAAATTTTGCCGTTGTGGAGGTCGACCACGATGGCATTCACGACGGCAAAAGCTGAATGCCGTCGTGGATTCAGAGGGCTGTTAATATGTTTAAAATTATAATCATACTACAGTGATAGCAAATTTCTTGTTTTCGCAGGGCTGTTGTCTATCATGACGACATCTGGGCAAAAATTTAAATAAAAATTGCAGTCACCATATTTTTGGATTCCCATGGCTGTAATGTTTGTCGCTAAAAAGTCTTTCTGAAACAAGAAAAACTTACTTTTAAAGAATTTGGAATTTATAAAGAAGATTTACTTTGAAGATTTATCCATTTGCCAATTTTTTACCAATATTTAAGTTCTTATAAACATTTTATCTCTTGTTCACTTAATAGCATGGGAAAGTAATAGAAACCTGTTTTCGTATTTTAGATTGATGACTTTAGTTGAAAATAATGAAGACAGCATGGGCCCAGATGATCTAGAGCTCATTCGATATGTACATGTACCAGTAGAGGGACTCATTGTTCTTTTTCAAGGTAGAATCGTAGCTGAATATGTGAATATATAGAAGTTTTTTATTGCTAAGGTTTGTTTCTACAGGAAGTGACTTTCTAGGAAATATTAGTCAAAAGCTTTTTCGTGATCAGTTCATATTATAAAAAGAAAAAAGACTTTTTACAACAAATATAAATTTTTTCAATAGCACCTGCGTTTTTTTTTTTTTTTTTTGGGGGGGGGTGGTTGGAGTTAGGGTTACAACTCGGTTAATGCATCAAAGGTTACAGCCAAAAACACAGAAAGACAGAAACAAAGCCAATATATTTGTAGCAAATGAGATGCTATTTTGACATGAAAGCAATAGACTTAATGCATTACTTTGGCAGACATTGCTTAATCAAAAATAATGTGAATTAAACAACTGTAAAACTCCATTAAGAACAGTCAATATTTTTGAAAATCATTGTTTACTTGCTAGCATGACACTAATCCTTCGTTTTTTGTTTAGATTGTAGCAAACATTTTAAGAATCTAAAGAAATATTCTCAACAAGTTCTCTTGAAAGGTCTTAGTAAGGTATGTATGATTTAGAAGTTGGAATAAAAAAGATGTCTCAGTTATTCGAATTAATAAATTTGCTTGCTTTTTTAGTCCATATGGAATTGGATTGAATCATATCCTGAACAATTTACTTATCTTTATAAAGAAACTAATGCCTTGCTTTCAGGTATTTCAGTCTGCTCATCATATTGTTTCTCTTGTGGTCTGTCTTTTTTGCAGGGCTTTTTGTGTGTTTTTTATTTTATTTTTGTATAATTATTTTTTGTTTTACCTAATTTTAGAATTGAGTGAAAAACTATTCACTTTAACAGACCAATGGTCAGAAAACACAAGAAAAAAGGCTATCTCATGGCCACTACAAATTTTGCTGCTGTTACTTTCACCCGTGAGTTTATTTCGCCATTTGTTGCTGAATATCTGTTTAATTGTTAAACGTTGTTGTATTTAAATACAGTAGCTCTGCCAAGTCACTTCTGGTGTATTAAATAGAAAATTAAAATGTAAATATTCATTATGGGCAAGAACTAATTGTTGTTAGATTTCGATTGTGTGTTTAATTTTATATTAACTGAAGTTGTAGCATGAGCAGCATCATACTTTCCATTGAGTTGTCAAAGCCAGGATATTATTTTACGAAACATTAAATAAACAAAGGGTATAAACACTTTTCAAAACAGTTTCAATTTCTTAAAAAAAAAATTATTTATAAAAACTAATGACATGAAACCGAAATTTGCAGCATCATCGTTAGAAACAATTATCACGGTAAAACAGCATCTTGTTTTGATTACCTGAATAATATTTTCATATTGTAATATTTTATTCCTCAGGAATCTATACAAGAAGCTTCAGGAACTGGGGAATTGTCCAAAGGAGCAATATATGTAAAGGTATACTACATTATTTTTACTTCTTAGAAACTATACACATTTTAGTTTAACAGCCACGCAGGGTTTACATTGCAGACGTTTAGCCATCTATCTATAGCATTCAATTCCACCATTTTATTTTACATTTTCTAGTGGATGAAAAGATGAATTTGTTTGTTTTATTTTAGCGCCAATTTCTGGAAAATTTAAAAAAGAACTTATCTGGCAGCCGCTCATCATCAGAACATGCATTACTAGCCTGTGTCCATTTATGTAAAGCTTCCACGTTTATCAACAGAGAAGACAATATAGTGTGCTTCTTAGTCTCACAAGTCATGAACGAACTTAAAGTAAGCGGAGTCTTTTTTCTTCAGTTTGTGTGAAAGATTTAAGATTAAATTTAGATGTAACATATTAGTAACATTCTAAACAACCATATTCATTTACCACTGGTTATCCTTCTTCTTCTTCTTTGTTCTTTTGACTTTTAATTATCAAAATTGCAATACAACAATAACTTTAACATATATCTTTTGTTAAATTGCACTTCAATCAATAGAAAAATTCTATGGTCTGTGAATTCTGATTTTTTGTCACCTAATTTAAAATATTATTTATTTTTGATTATTTGTTTCCTATTGTTGCTAAAAGATTCCAGCATATGCACCAAAAATATTTTGTTTACAGATCATATTTCCTTCTTACAGGCTATGCTCTTTACCGCTGAAAAACCCTTTGTTAGTACAACTGGACTGCACGTTAGTGATTTAATGGTTGATCTCTATGTAGCAAGTTTTCGTATAAATTATCGAAACAGTCAACATTTTGAAGTCTGTTTTCAACCAGATTCTGATCCTGTTTTTCAAACCGCACTAGTGAAAGGATTACACCAAATAGTAAAAGAAGTACGATGATGTTTGTTTTCAAATTTGTTTATTAAAGTGTAAATTTTTGTTGTTTTTAATAAATAACAATAGAGCAAGATTTAGACAAACAAGTAAGCTGTGTTTATATTTAGACTCCTTTAAAATGGTGGCCAAATGCCAGCGTTGTTTATAGTAAATCACAACAAGTTCGACATATGTTTCAGGTATGATGGGATGATACCTTTGCTTTCATTTTTAAATGATTAAGTTATTTCTGAATAATATTTTTGTTGTTTCATTTAGCAATGTATTAGACGTATGACTTCATATGATCCTCACCTACCTAAGGTCGGTTCTCATCGTAGTTCAGTGAGTCTATATTTTATTTTTTTACTTATTCTTATTTCATTGAATTTATTTATTATTATTTTTTTTGTTATTGTCATTTTTATCATTATTATTAAACCTGTCTAATGGTTTTATTACTAGCATTGCAGTTCTACTTTTCATAAGCAACTTATTCTGAAATCTACATTCACTTTTGATTAGTTTTCATGATATAAGGTATAAAAAATTGCTACTGTGTACAAACAGGCTAACTTATGAACTTTTTCAACCTTGTCTTCTTTCTTTCGTTTCCTGTTTCTCTTTCTCACGTTAAAGCACAAAAAGTTTATAGGACGGTAAATGTTGGAGAATTTGAATTTTACATTTAATTACATTTGTTGGAAATTAATCTTTTCATACCATATTAGTAGGTTTTATTTTCATTTTTAATAATGTTCCAAACTGTATTAGTTATTAAAATTAAAGACGTATTTTGCTAATAGCAACAATTGTTTCGCTGATGTTCTTTATCTTTCATAATATTTTTTCTCCCTTTTTTATGTCTTGCCGGAGAAAACCTTTTATTGTTTACAATTTATTTTAGTTAAGTAAAGTTGGTAGCATAGCAAATCGTAAAAAAGACGATCCAACAATACCATTTGAGAAAGAGGCTGAGCTTCTGTTGTGGCTTGTCAAATTATTTCATGCTGACCCTCACTTAGCCTTAAATGTAAGTAGTTATTGATGTAATACATAGTGACAAAATTTCGTGTTTTGGCCAATTAAATTAACGCAGCTTTTCATCTTGAAGAGTCAACACCAATTATAATGTAGTTGGCAGTTAGTAATGTAAAATGGGAGCATGATAAAAATAACAACATAACTATTTTTAACAATATAAAAAAAAAACAGAACTGTAGTATTTTAGTCCACTTTCTCAACCAGCATAGTCCTATACATCAAGCATTAATGGGGATGATAAAGTGCAGGTATTATCTAAGCACAATCCTCTTTAATTGGATTTGTAATCAAAAGATATTAATATACATTTAATACCCTTCCTATATACAACTTAATTAACACCCTAAATTCAAAATTGTGTTAAGTTGAATTTTATTTTTCTATAAAAAGGCACTTCTAGAAGTTTTTGTTGCTGTTGCAAGACCATTTTACTTTTATATTTAGCACTCAGCCAAGTGTGCTGCTGAAATTCAAGCTAGTTCAATGCAGTTTATGAATGGTCTAGTAATAATAATGATGTTTACCAATGTCCCAGATGTCTCAGCACAAGTCTCAGAGGTTAGTAGGTGTATATGTATATTATGAGGCATTTTTCTTAACACATTTTAAAATGTAGGAGTGGACCACAGTTATAAGGAAATATTGTCATACATTTTTGTTTTTACACAGAAGTCTGGAAGTAAAAACATTCCATACAAATAAATTATACCTTTTAATTTTAAAAACTTATGCAGCGGTATTGGTTGTTTAGACATTACTTGGTCTCCATTCACCTGAAAATATTGAACTGTGGAATCCAGAAGCGCCAATGGCTACCTTCTGGGAAATCAGGTTTTTTGATTTTTATATATATTCAAATATTCAGAGTCTATCAAATTGATTACGCATTATTTTTTGTTGTTGTTTTTTTTCATTTTTGTAGTGACTTTAGAGAGAAAACAATTTGTTGTTTTTGTTTTGTGTGCTTTATGTGATTGATTTTCTTTTCTCGGTAGCTCACAAATTGTCTATAATGTTGCTGATCGATTGCTAAGTGAGCGGATTCCCAATCAACTCAAAGCTATGCGCTGGTTACAGAAAATTTTAAAATGTCGAATTCAGTTCATTGAAAAGAACAGAAATGAAGCATTGATTGGAACTCATAATTCAATATGTTCAGAAGCTTTGTCTCGACTAGAGGTAATAATTTTGAATAATTAACAAAATATTTTTCATAAGTAATTTGGAGTACATAATTCTTCCACTATTTTTAAATACATTTTTTGCATTCTTTTTCATTCCCAAATTAATTGGAATATGGCTACTCAAATTCAAAGAACACTTGACTTACAGCCTTCGAATTTCAAAAAAGTTTGCTTCTGATTGCTGAAGTAACACTGTAATTTTCAGAATTTACTTCAGAAGTCCTTTGGCAGAAAAAACGCTGAAGACAATAATTAAAGCACTACCAATCCTTGGTAGGCTTCAATATTTTCCTCAGCACTATTTTAATTTTAAAAAACTTTGGGTACAAAGCCAAGTCGTGTTTAACAACAAACATATAAGTTAGATCATAGCTATCGCCACTAAGTGAATTCCCTTGTTTATGTTCTTCTGAGGTCACTAGCCACTGATTACTAAACTCAGGAATTAGGTTTCTAGTATTCTTTGTGTCTAAGTAGCTGTTTTGCTGTCTAGTATCTGTCTAGTAGATGTTTGTTTGGTGCACAGAAATATTATGGAACAATATCACAGTGGGAAATTGAGTTTATGCTTCCGCCATTTTTTGCTGAAGTGAATCCCTTGTAATTGCTAACACTGACAATTGCTGAGTGCTGAAGTGAAATTTAAAGACAGACATTGAAAAGGTTAAACAATGTCCTTTTCTAACTAACTGATCTTTTTAGATGGTATTTTTGACATCATTATGGAGCTCTGATATCGATAAAGTCCTACTTGCTATGAAATGTTTTGGTTTGCTTTTCGAAGAAGCCTGTTTGTTGGTAACAGATAGACCCAGTCCTATCCACCCTTCACCATTGATGACTGTGTATTATAAGTTTGCCAATGAAGTCCAAAAGACAGGTATATAACTTTTATTAAAGAAAAAATACAAAGCAAGAATTGTGTTACTTTGCTTTGATATAAAATCAAGATATTTGAATTTATCTGTAATGCTTAAAATTATTTTCTTGTCTATAGTCTGCTTAAGTAGAAAATCCACCTTTGTTGTAATTCAATACGTATGTGTTGTTTTCTTTTATGTAGGTCGTACAGCACTACACAAATGCATACTGTCTATATTAAGAGAAGTAAATGTAAAAACACCTGGGAATATAAGGGTATGTATGAATGTGTGCTTTTTTTAGAAAAGAAAAAACTTCGCCAACATTGTTTGTTTGTATAATTCTTATAACCAATGGAATATTTGAATATATGTTTGAAAGAGACAATGGCATTTAGACTCCATTTTTATTTTTAACAATGTGAAAAACAGTATTACAAATTAGAGTTCTGCATTTGCTGAGAGAAAATGATGATTTAGACTGAGGATATGATATGTGCCTTCAAATATAGGCCTGGGAACTAACATTAAATCGATGGCAAAGAATGACGCATGCTTTAACAAACTATCCCAGAGAAGAACTACTTGTCTACGATGTACCTCCCGTATTCTCTTCAAATTCATCTTCCAAGCAGAAAAATGTTTCTTCACCTGTAGTCATGGTGTCTGATGATGCGTTGGAGGTAAAAAATTACTATAAATACTCGCAATTCTGTAATCTGTAAATCAAATCAAAGGTAAAGTTTTGATAATATGGAGGTTCAAGTGATCACAATGTGAAGTCAACAAAACTTTTCCTTTATGTGCTTTAAATAACACAGATCATAAAAAAAGTTGTTGACGGATGTAAAATTTTCGTAGGGGTTACGATTGTCATAATGCTTTATAATGCTGTGCTATAATGCTTTACAATGCTTGGTGAGAAGGATCAGTAACATTTTATTTTTTTTTACTAGATATATATCTCAGAGTGGAGTAAAATGACTGGTTTTTTGTGCTCACTCGGTGGAATTTGTTGCTGGAAAAAAAATAACTTGTAAGTTGAACTTTTCTGCTGTGGAAAGATATTCTATTCTATTTTGAATTTTGTATTTTACCCTGTAATTGTATGTATAGAAGTAAAGGTGATCAACTGTCAAGACAAAACTCTAAATCCACTTTAGAAGACTCCCATATGAATAGGTAAGAAATGAGAAAATGTAAGGTTGTTTTGACCTCTCTAAAAGAGCTAATTTGTCTGATAAGTATGACGTAAAAACAACCTTCTTCCAAAAGTCAGACACACAGCCATGCAGAATTATCATTTGATGTATTTTTTGTATTCTTTTTAGTTAGACAGATATGGTGAATGAGTGTGAACACTATTAGTTTCTTATCTATATTCTAACTTTTTGTTTTAGGTTTCTAAGTGAATTGCTAACATTATTAGTATGTGTAAATGAACATACATCATTACAAATTATCAGTGCTGTAAAAGAATCTCTTGGATTCGATCTCAGCATTCCACTGTATCCATCTTTCTTCGCATTATGTAAAGCAACAACATCTTGTTTCTTTGATGAAAATGGCCAGGTAAGTTCTTCTTTTTGAAATCCATAATAACAAGGCTATATTGTGTCCAAATAAATTTATTTTTCTGTACTTTATGTAAAGCAGCACAGTTATACATTGTAAGATAATACATAATTATGTAAAAAGTTCTTAAAGTTACCAAAAATAGTGATGTAATGAAGGATCACTATTACCTGTGAGATAAGAACCTATGAATGAAATGTATTTGAATTAAATTTAACTGAGTAACTGGTACAAGTATGCTAAATATTTTGTTCAAATTTTTAGGTGCGGCAAGACTCTTCAAGTACGTTATATGTAGAACAATT
The DNA here is from genome assembly GCA_030067915.1 of Hydractinia echinata. Taxonomy (NCBI): domain Eukaryota; kingdom Metazoa; phylum Cnidaria; class Hydrozoa; order Anthoathecata; family Hydractiniidae; genus Hydractinia; species Hydractinia echinata. The sequence goes on along the minus strand of JASGCC010000049.1, from coordinate 1,682,111 downwards.
GATTTATGTGATCAGATGCATACTTGAAAACAAATCAGATGAAGTAGCAGGCGTATTGGTTTCTTTCGATGTGGAAGATGTTTTATTAGCCATGTTAAAGTAAGTTCTTAGTAATGATAGCTACAACGTGATGCAACTTTTTAAACATTATATTAACTAGTCGATAAACCTGTGGAAAAATCCACTTAAGCATAAGAACAATGGAAAAGATCTGTTATATGAGTTTTAATGATGTCAGCAATGACCTATCGATACAAAAAAAAATTAAAATTAAAGCTTGAATCACTGCTCAAGAAAATGTATAGAATCATGTGCTTTGGACAAACAGTTGAAGAGATATGGGTGTTTGAAGGTTTGTTGATGAAGTCGTCAACTCATCTGTTCCGAAACGGGTGGGTTTACCCAGCTTAAGGAATTTGTCCCATATTGTTCCCAGGTTGTCCCTATTTCCCCAAGCAGGAGATTACATCAGTTGTATCCACCCGTTTCCATGTTATGTTATGTGTCTCAAACTTAAAAGTGCAATGTAATAGCTTCACTATATTTAAAAACATTGTTGTAAATCTAGTTTATCAAAGATATGATGTAACACCAATATAACTAATTTGTTGTTTAGCAATTTTAAGGAAAAAAGTGCATGTCAGAATTTCCCATTACAAACAGAAACAAATTTCGTATTATTTAATGTGTTTTTAAGTGTGATTTGGTGCATAAATAAATTAATCCCGTAAACGTTTGTGCCATAACGATTTAGTGTCATAGTGCTATGTCACTGTTAAAATCTGAAAATTTGGCTTTTTATTAGGATCAAGTTTGTTCTCATTGTCATTTCCGTTTTGTTTCAAATTGAGTCTAACAACCTTTTTGTCTGTGAGTGAAGTCTTAAAAATAGTAATTTTAAGAGATCTTGAAATTTGTTAATTGCAAATAGCATAATAATTATCTGAAATAAGTAAAAAACTAAAGGAAAAAATTCTTTTTATTTAAGGTACATCAGAAGTTTAAATGTAAACGTACAGTCTTTGGTGATCAAATCAAAAATGTGTCAGTTAGTTGAACAGGTTAGTATTAGGTACTACTGTATGTACTGTGGGCTATCGAAATCACACAAGGTTCATTTTTTGTACTTTTTTGGTTAGTTAATGCTGCGACGAGCTGATCTATCTTTTCGTCAAGAAATAAAATTTCGCAATGGTTTGGTTGAATATCTAACAGACTGGGTACTTCATGCATCTGACAAAATACAGAATGTATCAAAAGAAATTCTTGCCATATCGTGGTAAGTATTATGTTTTAGGGTTGCATTTAAACATGTTACATAAACACCAAGATTTCCAATTGTTGAATGTTTACATGTTAGCATATACATAAGCCAGCATATACAAGCAGCATTTGTTTATTACTTCTATACAACTCACAAATTTGTCAGTTAATAATAAAAAAGACAAAAATCAGAATTGTTTCTTGATAATGATATGATTTTTTAGTTCATTGGATGAATCAGCAATGCGGGCTATTGCAATTTTGTTAAAAGGTCTGCCGTTACAGCCTGATGATGTAGAACAAGAATTAACAGAAGCAAAATCACAACTATTTTTGAAGTAGGAGTTATGCTTTATTTTGAAAAGATATTGTTTTAGTTGAAATTTTAGTAATTTTTCTTTCACCATCTTTTCAGGCATTTCACCCTCTTCATGAATATATTAAATAAATGTTATGATGCTGCTGAAGAAAAGCAAAATTCCAGTTTGAAAGGCTCACTTGCACCTCACTTTGTGAAACTAAGAGAAAGCACAGTTCGAGCAATGTCCAATATGCTAAGTGCAAATATTGATAGTGGCTTAATGCATTCCATCAGTTTGGGCTACCATGAAGATCCACAGACAAGAGCAACTTTTCTTGAAGTGCTCACTTATATTTTAAAACAGGTATTTCTTTAGTTAGGGACATAACTTTAATCAACTCGCGTTTACTCAAGTATTTGATTTTATACTCTTATTACGTTATGTTATATAGGGTACAGAATTTGAAAGTCTTGCTGAGACAGTACTGGAGGATCGTTTTGAACGAATGTTGCGTTTACTTGTAAATTATGGTGAAAATCAAGAGTTACCTATTGTTATGGCTTTATGCAATTCTGTTAGCTGTGATGACATGGTATGTAATTTTTTTTTATGTGTATTTCTTGTGAATGTATTTTGTTCAGTGCATATCAAATAATGTGATTTGATTTGGTGTATAGGATGAAGTTGCTCGAGTGCTTGTTAATATATTCGATTCAAAAGGATCACTGCATGTTCTCCTTTGGAATTTATTCAAGGACGAGGTAAGTACAAATGGTTTTTAAGTACTAATATTATTTCTAAGCAAATCTAATATATATAAGACAAGGAAAGAGAATTTGAGAAGATTTCAAAGTCAAGAAGATTTACATAAGGCAGAATCAAGTGAAATTTTTGATGCAGGATAAATCTTCTTGTTTGTTTTCAGTAGAAGCAGTAACCATTCTGCTATTTCTTGGTTGCAAATTTTGCAACCAAGAAATAGCAGAATAACTACTGATCAAACTAACAACTGATCAATCTAATGTAATTGCACTTTTCTGTTGTAATGTGCATTGCTTTACCATGGAATGATATTTTAAACAACAAAAAATTCTGCTCAATGTAAACCACTCCTTTTAATTTTCATATTTTATTCTGACTATCAGACTCTGTATTGTCATGTGACACCTACCCATATTGAGGTGTTGGTTTTTATCATGAGAAAAATTTGTATGAGTATTGCCTGTTTTTAGCTGTGTCTCAATTTTTTCATTGTTATTTCCACATAATCAGTTCTTACCCTATTTTTTTCTCAGGTTGATCGAGCTGAAGGACACCAAACATTATTTCGTGGTAACACAATAGCTAGTAAAGCTATGACCTACTCATTCAAAATATATGGCAGTGGGTACTTACATTTACTGTTGCATCCGATAATAAGTGAAATGACAAAACAATGTGGTAAATCATATGAGGTTGATGCGGCAAGGTATTGTTTTGCTATTTTAGAATAAGCGCTTTCCCTTATCCAATGAAACAGTTGACACTGAAACAGAGGGATTGTTGCTTCTAATAAACTAACACCCACCCATCCTCAAGTTTGGGCCAACTATTAATAAAGTTTTAAGAAATATTTCTGGAATATGAAAATCAAAAAAATAATTGCATTTACTTTACATCTTCAGAGACAAGTATTAGATACTAAATTGATATGACTAGAACTTGTTAAGTTATAGAATTCCATGATAACCCCTATCCTAAAACATTTTTTTTAAAGATAACACCCTAGACCGTCTTTCAGATTCTCTATCGCAATAAAGAGTGCGTGCGTCTGTCTGTAACAGGCAAAGAGAAAGTTTTTATCTACCTAAGTGACTTTTCCACAGAAATTACGGCTCAACTATATATATGCACAACTTTTGTTTAGACTTCAACCTGGTGAAAACAAAGCAGACAACAGTCAGAATGTGATTGAGTTAGCAAATAAACTAATGGATAAAGTTAAAGCGCTTAGGGAAAGGTAGCCTAAAGTTGTTTGTAGCATTTATTTATTTTTTTAAAAGCGTGGTTATTCACACTTTAAATTCTGTTTAAACTTTATTTAAAAAAAACTGCAAGTTTTCTTTTTATCACTAAAGTTCAGAAAGCATTAAAATACAACCAAACCTTTTCTACAGGGAATGGAAAAAAGTTTCTGTAGTTGATGACATAAAGTGTTCTAACAGAGATTGCAATGTTTGGTCAAAAATATGTTTTATGTCTTATATTTTTGTTTTAGCTTTCCGTCACAGCTTAGAAGTCTGTGTTACAGTTTAAACAAGGTATTTTACCCTTCCTGTTACTGCACCTTTTTGTCTGCTTTGGCACGAGCTTGCAGTTGCAACAATGCTTGTGTTTCTTTTCACGTTGTGTAGACATTTTAATAATTTTTGCATATTCTAAACTCTTTTAACACCAATACTTATGTATAAATTTTCTTTGTCATCTATAGGCTGTGCAAAGGCGGTTCCAATCATCATCATATGATGCTGTATCAAGTGCTGTCTTCCTCAGATTCATCAACCCAGCAATAGGTGTGAATTTTTTTTTACTTTCAATTTCATTTTGCGAATACTGTAAGTTGAATATCCTCATACTAATTGACAAATTATATATACTATCCTATATCCCTTTTTCACAAATAGGAAATTTTCAAAAATTGATACAATCATTTTTGCAGAAATTCTAGCACTTTTGTGTAAATAATTTTTTTTAAAATAACGTTTTTCTATTGAATTATAATGTTCACTGATAAAAATATTAGTGTCTCCACATTCTCATGGTATTGTCACTGAGGAAGTACATCCCAATGTGAGGAGAGGACTCATGTTGTTATCCAAGGTGAGATGAATTTTTAAATGTTCAAAACCAACTGCAAATAAATTAACTAGGTTTTAACGCCTAATTTCAATGTAAACAGATGAAAATAAACAGTTTTTTTAAGTGTAAATATAAAACTTTTAGCGTCGTTATTTTGTTTTCGTGTTGTTATCCTTTATTACATTTTTCCATTAGATTCTACAGAACTTAGCCAACCATTTACATTTTACAAAAGAAGTCCACATGGAGATATTTAATGGTTTCTTGGAAAACAATTTCCACAGAATTCATAGGTAAAACTTCAATTTCTTCCTTGCAAACGGTGACATCGTTACTGTTACACAGCACTGGAATCATCACTGGAATCTTTTTTTCTTAGTTACTTTCGTGAAATATCCTCCAAACCTGAAATAATGATCAAGGAGAAAGAAGAGAATCTTCCGATAACATTCACTGGCGACAGCAATGTTCGAAGTATTCACAAATTGTTGTGGGAATCTCAGGAAACTATGGCAAAATATCTGATCATGGAAAGGTAATATTTGTGACTAACGGTGAAACCTGGCATCACATACTAAATTTATATTATTTAGTGAAGAAAGAGAAAGCAAAAGAATATAGAGCGACAGAATATACTCATACATTCCATACATTTTTAGTGACTCTTACACCCAATAAAAATATATTTTGTGTATTTTCTTACTTAATTAGGATTTTAGCCACCATTTTTAGGCCACAAAGAAAATATTGGCATTAAATTGTTTGATGCATAACAAAATTGTTATAGGGATTCTGGTATGATTGGTCGAGATCCATTTGAAAAACTAGTGACGCTGTTAGCGCACCTAGGACCTCCTGAAAATCAACCTTTACAGTTGACTGATAGGTATAATATTTTTGATGTATCTTATAATGACTAGAAGACATTTACTGTAGCTTCCAAGTTTTGAATGATTCGCAGTTTTTCTCTTAATGCAAATTTTATCTAGAATAATAAGAGACCGCGCAAACAGTATTGGTTGGAGGTTTGAAGATTTCATGGCGAAGCAATCAGGTCAAAATCAAGATGAATTAGAACAATTAAAATCAAAGCAATTATTTTATGGAGATGGAAAATCTAAAACTGGAAGGCCTGTGTTTTACTATATTGCTCGAAGATATTTGTAAGTATCTTAAACTCCTTTAAAAAGTTAGTCATATCTCATGAAAAATCGTACCTTAAATAACAACAGATTGAAGTTTGTCTAATTCGCAATATTAAGGTTTTATAAAAAAACTACACTTTCCAAGCTAGCCAATGATGAAAATCGCATGTTAAATTACACGAAAATTGAGTTTTTGAGGGTTTTTTCGGCATACCTCTCTATACATATCTTTATATTGAAATTTCCTGCACATGATTTTTTTTGTATTATTCAAACTATGCTTGTGTTTGAAGTAAAGAGTACAAATGGGAATGTGTTCTTTTCTTTAATTTATCATCTCTAGTAAATACTTTCTTTGATTTTTAGTAAAGACGAAATCGGTGATGACTTACTGTTATACCATATTCTGTTGACTCTTCAACCGAAATATGGTCAACCTTGGGACTTGGTTGTAGATTTTACACATACATGTCCAGAAAATAGATTCAAGGTAAATACAGTCTTTTTATGTAGTTTCCTGAAAAATTCCTCTTAGATTGCATTTCAGCAGTACTTTTGTAGCCATCTTAGAGTGCATTTCAGCAGTACTTTTGTAGCCATCTTAGAGTGCATTTCAGCAGTACTTTTGTAGCCATCTTAGAGTGCATTTCAGCAGTACTTTTGTAGCCATCTTAGAGTGCATTTCAGCAGCACTTTTGTAGCCATCTTAGAGTGCATTTCAGCAGTACTTTTGTAGCCATCTTAGAGTGCATTTCAGCAGCACTTTTGTAGCCATCTTAGACTGCATTTCAGCAGCACTTTTGTAGCCATCTTAGAGTGCATTTCAGCAGTACTTTTGTAGCCATCTTAGAGTGCATTTCAGCAGTACTTTTGTAGCCATCTTAGAGTGCATTTCAGCAGTACTTTTGTAGCCATCTTAGAGTGCATTTCAGCAGCACTTTTGTAGCCATCTTAGACTGCATTTCAGCAGCACTTTTGTAGCCATCTTAGAGTGCATTTCAGCAGTACTTTTGTAGCCATCTTAGAGTGCATTTCAGCAGTACTTTTGTAGCCATCTTAGAGTGCATTACAGCAGTACTTTTGTAGCTATCTTAGAGTGCATTACAGCAGTACTTTTGTAGCCATCTTAGAGTGCATTTCAGCAGTACTTTTGTAGCTATCTTAGAGTGCATTACAGCAGTACTTTTGTAGCTATCTTAGAGTGCATTACAGCAGTACTTTTGTAGCCATCTTAGAGTGCATTTCAGCAGTACTTTTGTAGCCATCTTAGAGTTCATTTCAGCAGTACTTTTGTAGCCATCTTAGAGTTCATTTCAGTAGTACTTTTGTAGCCATCTTAGAGTGCATTTCAGTAGTACTTTTGTAGCCATCTTAGAGTGCATTTCAGCAGTACTTTTGTAGCCATCTTAGAGTGCATTTCAGCAGTACTTTTGTAGCCATCTTAGAGTGCATTTCAGCAGTACTTTTGTAGCCATCTTAGAGTGCATTTCAGCAGTACTTTTGTAGCCATCTTAGAGTGCATTTCAGCAGTACTTTTGTAGCCATCTTAGAGTGCATTTCAGCAGTACTTTTGTAGCCATCTTAGAGTGCATTTCAGCAGTACTTTTGTAGCCATCTTAGAGTGCATTTCAGCAGCACTTTTGTAGCCATCATAGAGTGCATTTCAGCAGTACTTTTGTAGCCATCTTAGAGTGCATTTCAGCAGTACTTTTGTAGCCATCTTAGAGTGCATTTCAGCAGTACTTTTGTAGCCATCTTAGAGTGCATTTCAGCAGTACTTTTGTAGCCATCTTAGAGTGCATTTCAGCAGTACTTTTGTAGCCATCTTAGAGTGCATTTCAGCAGTACTTTTGTAGCCATCTTAGAGTGCATTACAGCAGTACTTTTGTAGCCATCTTAGAGTGCATTTCAGCAGTACTTTTGTAGCCATCTTAGAGTGCATTACAGCAGTACTTTTGTAGCCATCTTAGAGTGCATTTCAACAGTACTTTTGTAGCCATCTTAGAGTGCATTACAGCAGTACTTTTGTAGCCATCTTAGAGTGCATTTCAGCAGTACTTTTGTAGCCATCTTAGAGTGCATTTCAGCAGTACTTTTGTAGCCATCTTAGAGTGCATTTCAACAGTACCTTTGTAGCCATCTTAGAGTGCATTACAGCAGTACTTTTGTAGCCATCTTAGAGTGCATTTCAGCAGTACTTTTGTAGCCATCTTAGAGTGCATTTCAGCAGTACTTTTGTAGCCATCTTAGAGTGCATTACAGCAGCACTTTTGTAGCCATCTTAGAGTGCATTTCAGTAGTACTTTTGTAGCCATCCTAGAGTGTATTTCAGCAGTACTTTTGTAGCCATCTTAGAGTGCATTTCAGCAGCACTTTTGTGGCCATCTTAGAGTGCATTTCAGCAGCACTTTTGTAGCCATCTTAGAGTGCATTTCAGCAGCACTTTTGTAGCCATCTTAGAGTGCATTGCAGCAGCACTTTTGTAGCCATCTTAGAGTGCATTACAGCAGTACTTTTGTAGCCATCTTGCTATATGCAAATCTTTAAGAAGTAATTAATGGGGCTTTTAACGTTTTTGGAGATTCCATCCTATCGGTTGACTCCTTTTACTTAAAACCAGAGATACGCATTGCTCTAACTTGCTTGCCTGTCACAAACCAGTTTGCGGTCCGTTGATGGCTCTAATTGCGGTCCGTTGATGGCTCTAATTGCGCTGACAACTCTGCATTTAAATTGTGTGGTGGACAAAAATACAAACTTACGACAAATCAAGTATGCTACTACTGTACCATCTCTGCTGTTATATACATGTGTAGCAACAATATGTTGATATCGACTTTGCTGAACTTATTGTTTCGTATTTAGATTGAAACGTTAGCAAGAGCTTTTGTTATTCTACCTGAAATGCAATTAAAAACATTAAACACCATCTTATTTTACAACATGAACAGTTCAATTCGACAGTATGTAGAGTTAACTGAGAGAATTATGAGACCATTAAAGGTATGTATGTTATTCTCAGAATAGAATCATACATTTTTTGGTCTGCTCCTGTCTTGACTAATTTTCCAAAATAAGCACTAAACGTGTAAATTTTCATACTGTAAAGAAATAATTTTTAGCCAAAGAAACTCTTTTTAGAACCACCCTGGTGTTGTTATTATTGATAAATTTCCAAAGTTTTACGAATATATACTTCCCGACGAGTTGAAGCTTCCAAGCAGTACAACATCACTGGAGAAAGATACCAAAGTATTTGTCAATTTATTTAGCCTACTAATAATAAATGAACACTGAGTCACCATCTCTGTATAGGTTTGCATTGTTAACCATTTGAAACAAATTTCAACAACTGCTGATATCAGTTAAAGGAGTTTTGTAATATATTCTTTTCTGTTCCTGTGACGGTGGCAGTGGCGTTTGGCTATCCTTCAAAATCCTAAATTATATCTTTTTGGCACTGCTTTACCTTTCCACTTTTTTCTGCATTCAGAAAATCATTATATTGCCTAAATTGAACTGATAAAATAGGCTTAAGGTAGTGTACCATGAAAATATGACATGTTCAAAAATTGTAACTTTTGAAGGAATAAAATCGATAACAATACTAATAAGTAACTCTTAGAATGATTCATTCTTGTTATGCTAAATTATAATCAGTCTTTCTACTTCACGTCGGCTCTCAGCAATTGTCAATGCGAATGCTGACATGGTAACAAAGCAGGGAGGAAAAATCACATGTGAAAAAAAATTGAATTAAAAATGCTGTACTGACGAACAAAGAAATGTAATATGTAAATCTTTCACAGGTGTATTCTGCTTCAAAGATATCAACAAAAGGAACTGTTTATATCAAGGTATGATTTTTTGTTTACAAACACATTGCCAGAGGTGTGTAATGTGAGATTATGAAAAGTAATGTTTCCTATCTTAGGTTGGACCTAGCTCTGTCCAACTGCAGCAGGCTGAAAAAGTTAAAATTCTTGGGTTTTCCTGCACAGTTAACGATGTGTTTTATGCGTCAGAAATCAAACGGGTATGTTGATTGCAACTTTTTACCTTAAAAGGGGACAAAAAATGCTGCAATCTGAATAGGAACAGAGAATCTTGAGTTTCAAAGAAAACATTTTCCCATTCTGTTCAGAAATCTGGAAATGGTGAAACAGTGGAAATCTGGATTTGAAACTTACATGAGCACCTTTTTTTTATTGTGTAGAAAGGATGTAACAAAATGTATCACTTGTTATAATTAGTTATTTAATGGGTGTAATGGAATGTGAGGTGTGTAACTGAGTGGTTCGAAACTTTTCTTTGAAAATAGGAGGAGTATGGTTCGGTCCACAGCATAGGCGTCAAGTAGGGAACATGGGATTGATGCCAATTTCGTGGCTGTTTCTGAGAAAATTGCCTTAATCTAGTGCTATTTTCGATGTTTTGTGTTACATGTTGCATTGTTGTAGAATGTTAAGGATAACTTTCATTGAAGAGTAAAAAACCTGTTTTTGTATGTTTTATTTGCTTGTGTATTCCGATCACTTAAAAAATTATAACAAAATCACTTTTGTTTTTGAAGGCAAGCAGTGTTGATGAAATCATAGAAATGGAATTTACAACCAGAAGAAACAGCATTAAGTTATTCACAACACAAGCAGAAGAAATTGCAAACTCTATGCGACATATTCAATCACGATGGCGGTTGTCACAACCAGTAAGCAGGATGTGTTTTCTTTAGACAATTTTATTGGCTTTGTTGATGTCATGAATATGCACCATTCTTAAGACACTGGTATTTGAATGTTCAGTTGACTATCGATGTTACAAATATACAGAAAACTTTATTTGGTAGTAAAAGCAAATAAACGTCTGAATTCGAACATCGTGAAAGCCATTCCCTAGTAGCTAAAAAACAAACCCTTTTTTGCTGTTTGGATGATTGCATCAGTTATGTGTTTAGAAATAAATGTTGTAAAACATTCAATAAAAAAAATTACCTCGCAAATTCAAGATAGCACAATAATGCTACTAGATAACTGAGAACTGTCTTGAGTACAAATTCAAAGCCCATTCAGACTTTAAGGGATGAGATTGTTTAAAAGTTGTAGATATTGAAAAGTTAGAAAGTTCATGATACTGTATATTTGATTTATCAAGGGCATAGCTACGTCTTAAATCTCTTACTTAGATAATAACATTATATTTTAGAATAAAACCACAACGATGAATAACAAAAAATTGAGACCAAAAGATGTTCCTGGAACTTTATTAAATATGGTACGATCTTTATGTTTTACATTTTATTTGAAAATAAATACACAGTGCAAATGTTGGATGTTCATAATTTGAATTTTTCTCTTTTTATAGTCTTTGGTTAATCTGGGAAACAGAGACCCCAGTTTACGTCTTGCTGCTTACAACCTATTGTGTGCATTAACAGCTACTTTTGGTTTACAAATTAACGAACGATTGTTGGAAGCGAATGGTACCTACTTATTTTGTTGTCTGTCTTTTGTTTTTATGCTTAACGTTCTTGAAATAGCGACACAGCACATGCATTTTCTTTTAATCTGTTACTTTTTTTTTGTGTAGGTATCTGTATTCCAGCCAACTGTACGTTATTTATACAAGGTATCAGTGAACAGCTTGCACAGAGAGAACCCAATCTTACGTTAGAGGTAGGCCTAAAAAATCACTCGTTTTCAAGTTCATGTTAATAAAATTTGAATTTTTTTATGCCACCGGTAGTCTAAGAGAATTACATTTTGATATCAAAAGGAGACCCGGAGAAGGTCAAGGTGCAAGAAATTATACACACTTCAGAACGACATAGACGTCTAGACAACCTGTTTATGAAGAATTCATTTTTATCATGCATTTTCTATTTATTTATTTTTCTAAAAAAAGAAAAATTTTCCTTCAGTATTCTTTGTGGCGGTAAAATAAGCTACGGTCTGTAAAATATATTAAATATCAGTAAATCGAAAGTTTGTTTTGACGAGGGAACAGAGACAACACGAGGAGCTGTATTTGTTAAAAAATGGTATGTTACTAGCTTTAACAACGGAATTAATACCTCTAACAAGATTTTAAAGTCATTGTTGTTGCTTAGACTGGCTTTATGTACATTAAACTTATATGTTTTTATGCAAAATTTCAAAGGATATAGCTAGCTAGCTAGCTAGCTAGCTATTTCAAAAGGTTTGAAGTTTATTTTATTAGAAAGTTTGAGTTAAAAGCAAGGTAAGTACTTATATCGAATAAATCATGGATATCCAATATATGTAGGGAACTTTTCTGACATTTTCAGTTATATTTGATGCCCAATATGATATTTAAAATGATGTTGTTTTTTTGTCCTCAGTGATCATAAACTTTTCCACCGCCATTAGCTCGAATTTCGTGTAAGTCACTATAGTCGAAAACCAACAACCGTTTTGTAACCTCTTTAGCTTGTGAATAACTTGATACATTTGAAAAAAAGTGTACACTTTCTACAAACGCATTTAACAATTCCATTTTTTTTTTTTAGTTTTTGGATGAATGTATAAGCTGCTTTGGCAAGTCTGATGATGAGTCTAGAAATCTATGTTTAAACTACATGGCACCATGGTTGCCAAATTTATCCAGGTATATAAGAAAACCATTTGAGTTAAGCAATAAGGTTGAAATTAATCTTAATTAAACCACGAAAATAGTTTTTACAGTTCTCTCCTCCAGATGTTTTTTTTTAATTTTTTTTAAATATTCAGGTTCTCTGGATGTGATAAAAGCGATCCGAACAAAATAAAAATGATAGACATTATAGAAAAGCTAATCAAACTGACCATTATGAACAGACAAGTGAGTTAGCTGTTGTTTCTTTCATTGTCTGTCTGTCTGTCTGTCTGTCTGTCTGTCTGTCTGTCTGTCTGTCTGTCTGTCTGTCTGTCTGTCTGTCTGTCTGTCTGTCTGTCTGTCTGTCTGTCTGTCTGTCTGTCTGTTTTTGTTTTTGTTTTTGTTTTTGTTTTTGTTTTTTGTCCAAACTGCAATCTCTGTTTCATGTTAAACCTTACATGTTTAGAATTATCCATTCATTCAAGCTTCAGTATGGAGAAAGATAGGGAATATACCTGATCTATTAGACGTTGTTATTGATCTCTTCATGAAGGTAAATATATGATTTGGATTGTGGAGAATCAAATCAATTGTTAGTGAAATGATGTTGGTGAACTAACTTATTGATCAAATGTCTAAAGAATATTGCAGAATTAAGTTGTTTTTTCTTCTTCTTTTTTTCTTAGACGAGTTCAGCCGGTGGTTTTGGATCAGAGAAAGCTGAAGTAATGGCAGACACTACTGTAACGCTAGCTTCGGCTAATGTTCCTCTTGTGTCGAAAAAAATATTAGAAAGATTTCACACTGTAAGATTTCTTTTTCTGAACAATGTAATAATAATTTGTGCATCCTTTTTTGAATAGATATATTAAGAAAATTAAATTTCATGTGCCTCGCGAGTTTTTGTCAATTTTGCGAAAAATTTGTACTAGTAAAAATCATTAGCAAACTCGCTATTCGCGAATTCGCAAATATAGATATTTTTTTTTTTTTTAGAAAAACAATTTTCACTAATTTTTTTCTTCCAATTTTATACAATTAGACTGCTAAATCTCAGCTTCAGAAGTCATAACTTTATATCTTCTACACACCATTTCTTTTTTCTATAAATGATCTAAAATGTTAGTTTATTATCTACGAATTTCATTTGGTCTCGTATGCAGGAAAAATCTCGTTGCTATGCAACGGACCAAGAACGACCTAAATTTAGCTAAAAATATGTTTTTTCGCATCTTTATCTACATTCGTCACTGTTTTTTTGCAGTTTAGGGATTTATCAATAAATGCGAGATAGTGACATTTTTTGATTTTGAAAAAAAAGCATAATGGCGGCACTAACCGTAAATAAGGTTTTTATGTTTGTCTAAAAAAATCATTGTTTCATTGTTTATGCTTAAGTTGTATATTCGCGTGTGACCATTATGTTATTTTACATTTCTGTTTTGTTATGTTATCTTTACAACATCTGTAGGTAACTGCTCGAACAAATGTATCGCCAACAAAAATATTAGAACGGCACTTGATGTGGGATGATATTGCAATATTGGCGCGCTATTTACTTATGCTGTCTTTTAACGACTCCTTAGATGGTAATGTAGTTACTTTGAATGTATACACCTTACTTAGGAGGTACTCACACCTTACTTGGAGGTACTCACACTTTACTTAGGAGGTACTCACGCCTCACTTAAGGGGTAATCACACTTTACTTAAGGGGTACTCACACTTTACTTAAGGGGTACTCACACTTTACTCAAGAGGTACTCACATTTTACTTAGGAGGTACTCACACCTTACTTAGGAGGTACTCACACTTTACTTAGGAAATACTCACGCTACTTAGAAGGTAATCACACTTTACTTAGGAGGTACTCACGCTACTTTGAAGGTAATCACACTTTACTTAGCAGGTACTCACGCCTTACTTAAGGGGTAATCACACTTTACTTAAGGGGTACTCACACTTTACTTAAGGGGTACTCACACTTTACTCAGGAGGTACTCACACTTTACTTAGGAGGTACTCACACCATACTTAGGAAGTACTCACACCTTACTTAGGAGGTACTCACACTTTATTTAGGAGGTACTCACACCTTACTTAGGAGGTACTCACACTTTACTTAGGAGGTACTCAAACTTTACTTAGGAGGTACTCACGCTTTACTTAGGAGGTACTCACACCTTACTTAGGAGGTACTCACACCGTACTTAGGAGGTACTCACACTTTACTTAGGAGGTACTCACACTTTACTTAGCAGGTACTCACACCTTACTTAGCAGGTACTCACACCTTACTTAGGAGGTACTCACACCTTACTTAGGAGGTACTCGCACCTTACTTAGGAAGTACTCAACCTTACTTAGGAGGTACTCACACTACTTAGGAGGTACTCACACCTTACTTAGGAGGTACTCACACCTTACTTAGGAGGTACCCGCACCTTACTTAGGAAGTACTCAACCTTACTTAGGAGGTACTCACACTACTTAGGAGGTACTCACACCTTACTTAGGAGATACTCACACCTTACTTAGGATGTACTCACACCTTACTTCTTATTTTAAAAACGATATGTGTAAGCAGCGATTGTTTTGAATGATTTTTCAATCCCTGCGTGCTAATAGATGACTTGCCAATGTTTACGAAAGTTTAACTTGTGAATTTTGTAGGACCGTATGAATGTTTGTTATTGAAATTCATCAAAAATCTTTGGGGATCAAAAGTACCACATGCACAGAAATCATTTTTTTAATTTGTTTTTGTAGTTCTTCATATTTTCCATGTCCATTCTCACTGCATATCAAAACATTTGTCGCACGAAAGTGGTCTATTATTTTTGATAATCATGTGTAACTTGTATCAATTAGTCCAGTACCTAAAAAGTCACGTCATGGAGCAAATTTAAAAAGCGGTTTATTTAGAAATTTATTCACATTAAAACATGTTAGGGCACTCCTCCACAGACGAAAATCAAACGTTTAACATAGATTCTCAATTTGTAAGTTACGGCTCACGAACTAGGTATGAATCACCTCTTATTTTTACTGTTATTTTGACCTCCTTATCCTTGTGTATCTCGTTATAGTTTCGACTCACTTACCTGATATTTTCCATATTGTCACTTTACTGGTATCGACTGGTCCTGTTTCATTGCGCGCCTCGATACACGGACTTGTGATCAATTCTCTACAATCAATACTCACATGTTCGGATATGCTGTTAAGTGGTGAGTGAATTGATAGATATAAAATATCCGTGTTGATGAAAAAATCTCTCTGTGCATATTAATAAAAGAGCAAAAAGTCAAATTAAATTGCACGTGACAAACATCGTCAAATTTATTTTTTAGATTATAGTATATAAATATGTATGTACATAATAAATATCTTTCGTTCTGCATTACAGTGGAAGTCACATTAAACTCTTTTATGTTAGAACCTGTATATAAACAGACATTCGATTAGGTGTCTAGATAATTTATGCTTATATATCTATTTTTAGACAAAACACAGTTATTGATAAGAACCAAGCTTGAAGATTTATCCTTGCAGAAGTTCTATTTATTATTCGGTATGTAGCGTGGTAAAAACTCTAATCTACTAAATTATTGAAAACAGTTTATTTATAAATCCTTCTTCTTTTATTTATAGGTATTTCAAGTGTGAAGTCAGCTCCGATCAAAGCTTTCCTCAGTAATAAAAATCGCTCGAGGACGTTTAATTCGAAATCAAAAGATGGCGACAACATAATCTCGTTGTATTCGCTTGAAGTTATCACCGATAGTTTGCTGGACGTTCTTGAGGTAGACAGCTTGTAGATCTATCAGTGATTTAATAGTTGTTAAAAAGGTTTTTACTTACGTGATTATTTATATTTACAGGCCTGCATGAGTGATATTAAAGACAAGGTCTTTCTTAAAAGATGGCAAAAGCTTTGCTCAGGGTTGGTAGTTTGTATTTTATCACGTATTTTCAAATTCGTTATTCAAGGGCGCATTTTTCCATCTCGT
The DNA here is from genome assembly GCA_030067915.1 of Hydractinia echinata. Classification (NCBI taxonomy): domain Eukaryota; kingdom Metazoa; phylum Cnidaria; class Hydrozoa; order Anthoathecata; family Hydractiniidae; genus Hydractinia; species Hydractinia echinata. Next base: position 1,665,958 of record JASGCC010000049.1, on the reverse strand, counting down.
TGTTTTTTTACCTGATAACGAATAATTCTTTTAGTTATGCATTCACGTATAACCCGGCCATTCAACCGCGTTGCATTGTGGTTATGGGATGTATCTGTAAAGATGTTAGTGAAAAAGATGTTAGTCACGTTTTAGAGGTGTTAGCAAAGGTAAAGTGCATCTTCAAAACTGTGTAAACAAAGTAGAATTACCTACGTATTCTCTAACTTTATATCGAACTTGTTTTGTGTAGGCTAGTGGCTATTACTTGGATCATAACTTAATGGAATCTTGTATAATGTGTTTGGCAAAATATCAATCTATGTTACAAAAAGTATGTTATTTTTTTGTTGTTATTTGTTATTGTGGTGGTGTTGGACGTACTGGTAGTGGTAGTGGTTGTTGTGGTTGATGCAATGTAGTTTTGTTTGGTGTTATTGTTAGTATCGTCTCACCCCATCAGTATTACGTATTTTATTTTTAAAATAATCATATTGTTTCTAGGAATCACGCTTCCACGATGTGCTCTTTTGGGTATCAATTGGCATTCTACAGGTTTTACGATGTTTTATTTTTCTTAGCTACACCTTCTCCTAATTTGACATTTATCTTTTATTATATTTGTTTAACATCATTTTAAGATGGGCGAACAAAACTTGTATCCTGCTGCGTTGTGTTTGTTAGAAGAGAATTTGCGAGTGTGTCATAGTTTTGAGTTGTTCTCTGGACAGGTATTGTTATTTCTATTCCTATTCCCTAAATCATACTTGGTCAAAATATATTGAGACAAGAGAGCTAATTTCGGAGTTCGTTGCTACAAGTAATTGTATAGACAATCATTTCTATATCAGCTTTAGGTATTTTAAACAAAATTTAGCATTGGTCGTTTGTCGCTTTTGTCCATATTTACAAAATGGCGAAAAAACTGCCTTTGTCTCAATATTTCTGTCCAAGATTGTGGTTCCACCGACTAATTGTGGTATTGTAATCCAGGCTAACCACAACCATGTTAAAATATGAAAAACAAAAAAGGCTTTTCACTGTGCTATGAAAATAATTTTATTTTCTCTAGGCAATACATGAAAGGATGATGCGACATCGTAACCACTCAGCATTTCATTGGATATTTAAACAGCTTGATCATATCACAGGATTGAATTTTACCATCGATTTCCATTTTGCATTAACTGCGTTACTTTTGAAAGGTGACTTTTATTTTGTGTTTTGTGAATCTTCATATCGCTTCAGTGTTGCGTCCTTGTATCTTAATATCGCTTTAGTGTTTCGTCCTTTCATCTTAATATCGCTTTAGTGTTTCGTCCTTGCATCTTAATATCGCTTTAGTGTTTCGTCCTTTCATCTTAATATCGCTTTAGTGTTTCGTCCTTGCATCTTAATATCGCTTTAGTGTTTCGTCCTTGCATCTTAATATCGCTTTAGTGTTTCGTCCTTGCATCTTAATATCGCTTTAGTGTTTCGTCCTTGCATCTTAATATCGCTTCTATGTTTCGTCCTTGCATCTTAATATCGCTTCAGTATCTCGTCCTTGCATCTTAATATCGCTTTAGTGTTTCGTTCTTACATCTTCATATCGCTTTAGTGTTTCGTCCTTGCATCTTAATATCGCTTTAGTGTTTAGTCCTTTCTTCTTAATATCGCTTTAGTGTTTCGTCCTTGCATCTTAATATCGCTTTAGTGTTTCGTCCTTGCATCTTAATATCGCTTCAATGTTTCATCCTTGCATCTTAATATCGCTTCAATGTTTCATCCTTGCATCTCAATATAGCTTTACTGCTTCGTCCTTGCATCTTAATATCGCTTCTATGTTTCGTCCTTGCATCTTAATATCGCTTCAATGTTTCATCCTTGCATCTTAATATCGCTTCAGTGTTTCGTCCTTTCAGGTTAATATCGCTTTAGTGTTTCGTTCTTACATCTTAATATCGCTTTAGTGTTTCGTCCTTTCAGGTTAATATCGCTTTAGTGTTTCGTTCTTACATCTTAATATCGCTTTAGTGTTTCGTTCTTACATCTTCATATCGCTTCTATGTTTCATCCTTGCATCTTAATATCGCTTCAGTATCTCGTCCTTGCATCTTAATTTCGCTTAAATGGGTCGTCCTTGCATCTTAATATAGCTTTACTTCTTCGTCCTTGCATCTTAATATCGCTTCAGTGCTTCATCCTTGCATCTTAATATCGCTTCAATGTTTCATCCTTGCATCTTAATATCGCTTCAATGTTTCATCCTTGCATCTTAATATCGCTTCAGTATCTCGTCCTTGCATCTTAATATCGCTTAAATGGGTCGTCCTTGCATCTTAATATAGCTTTACTTCTTCGTCCTTGCATCTTAATATCGCTTCAGTGCTTCATCCTTGCATCTTAATATCGCTTCAATGTTTCATCCTTGCATCTTAATATCGCTTCAATGTTTCATCCTTGCATCTTAATATCGCTTCAGTGTTTCGTCCTTGCATCTTAATATCGCTTTAGTGTTTCGTCCTTTCAGGTCAATATCGCTTTAGTGTTTCGTCCTTTCATCTTAATATCGCTTTAGTGTTTCGTCCTTGCATCTTAATATAGCTTTACTGCTTCGTTCTTACATCTTAATATCGCTTCACTGTTTCGTTCTTACATCTCAATATAGCTTTACTGCTTCGTCCTTGCATCTTAATATCGCTTCTATGTTTCGTCCTTGCATCTTAATATCGCTTCAGTATCTCGTCCTTGCATCTTAATATCGCTTTAGTGTTTCGTTCTTACATCTTCATATCGCTTCAGTATCTCCTCCTTGCATATTAATATCGCTTCAGTATTTCGTTCTTACATCTTCATATCGCTTCAGTGTTTCGTTCTTACATCTTAATATCGTTTCAGTGTTTCGCCCTTGCATCTTAATATCGCTTCAGTGTTTCGTTCTTACATCTTAATATCGCTTCAGTGTTTCGCCCTTGCATCTTAATATCGCTTCAGTATCTCGTCCTTGCATCTTAATATCGCTTCAGTATTTCGTCCTTGCATCTTAATATCGCTTCAGTGTTTCGTTCTTACATCTTCATATCGCTTCAGTATCTCGTCCTTGCATCTTAATATCGCTTCTATGTTTCATCCTTGCATCTTAATATAGCTTTACTGCTTCGTTCTTACATCTTAATATCGCTTCACTGTTCCATCCTTGCATCTTAATATCGCTTCTATGTTTCATCCTTGCATCTTTATATCGCTTCAACGTTTCATCCTTGCATCTTAATATCGCTTCTATGTTTCATCCTTGCATCTTTATATCGCTTCAACGTTTCATCCTTGCATCTTACAGCGAACATTACCTAAATTTGAATATTATTAGTTCCTATTAATTAACTTTCATTTGGAAATTTCTGTCCATAGGTCTTCGCCATCCATCTGCAAAAACAAAATCATCAGCTTTGAGAATATTTAACATGCTGTTAACCATATGTAGCTGTGCAGAGACATTAGGGTTAGTTTACACATACCATATTTTTAATATATTGGAAACTATATTTTCATTTTAAATCACGTGATGTATATTGTTTCTTTAGCACTAAAGAGAACTTTGATGTCAATAAAAGCACCGTGGCTTATCTCGCAGGTAAGCCTACACATTTTTTTATAAGTGACTTTGCGTTTTATGGTTATTGCCTGCCTGGTTTAGGCTCATAGGCGAACAAGTGGGCAGCCGGGCCGTGTTAATATGAACTCTTACAAGAAAACACATCTTTTTTGAGTTGTATAGGAATGTGTAGGGTTTATGCTTATAGTCAGACGAGATTAAACCAGGAAACCGCTCAGTGTATATCGGAATATAGACATGCTCTAACCCTGATGTTGGGCTACGGACAGTGGTGCATAATGTAATTGTTGTCATAAACGAATTTCTTGTTATAGCTTTAATGCCGGGTAGTGAAGAAATACAAGCCAAACTGAACAACCAGCAACCAGTGTATAGCCAAACATTAACACTAAAGAGAGCAAAATCAAAGAAGATATATACGACGGATGATAAGAAAACGTCCCGCAGTCCGTCTGTAATTATAACTGTTTCGTCTACAGACACACCAGATGATTTGGTGCAAGCCAAGAGAAGATATCAGTGGGAATCTGGTCTGTATAATTTATTGTTGGATCCGCAAGTTTTGAGTAATGAAAGATCACAAGTGTTGTTGATTGTGTTGTTGGTGAGTCTACTGTGTGCAACTTCTTTACCAGGTCCTTTATCTTATTGTACCTTACGAAGATAGCTTTTAGCCTTCTTCGTTGTTTCAAGATGCTCACTCAGTTTAAAGAAGAATGTCGTTGGAAATTGTTGTTAAAAACAACACATTATGATTGCTTTAATGTTAAAACTATATAAATCATTGCAAAACTTTCTTGCAAATAATACTGTGTTGTAGTTTTGACACATTGGTAATATCTTTTGCGAACACCTTATGTATGTCTTTCGAGACATTTTACGCCAGTTTTGACACTTTCTTTGTCTTTCGAGATATTTTGCGACAAAGGAGATGTTTAATTTTTTCCTTGACCGCTTATCTTTAATTATTTTAGGCCACAATAGTTGATCATACGATGGATGATTTTGAAGCAAAAACATTATATGAAGTGTTGGCAGAAGCTAGTATTTTGTACCCGGAGGTGTTTCCAATAGTGTATGTATTGTTGCTAAGTAACACATTGTGATGACGTCATTACCGGAAACTAAAATTACGCAAATGATATCTATTGTATTTTTCTGATGTTGCCTTTTATACCATGTTTGATATTATACGAATCTTGTGATGTATATTTGTGGATTATAGTGATGCTAACGGCTGCTAAAACCCACTTTTATTTTTTTTAAAATCTGGATTATATAAGCAGTCGCGCAGCAGACCTTTGTAAATTGACTAGTATGATTTATTACGAATGTTTTGGAGATGTAGCAAACCTTTTTTTTATTTTTTATTTTTTATTTAAGATTTTCTATATTAAATCGAAAGCTGTCTAATGTTATAAGTCACTCTGATGACGCAGATACTCTCAAAGCTGCTCAAACTATCGTGCACTCGACATCTTCCATTCCGACTGACAAGCCGACCATAAAACTGCAATATTTAACTGGTAAGTTGGCCATGTTACCTGCGAGGATCTTGGTTCTTAAATCCTTACGTTCTTAAATCCTTAGGAATGTGCTACGAGATAAAACACGCCCTCCCTCTCCTGATTCTCAAATATTGACATTTTTTTATTTATATTTTTTTTGGGGGGGGGGTCCAACAGAGCCCAGTCACGATTACAAACTAACAGAAATAAATAAAAGTATTAAACTTCAGTTTTTATTTCTTAATGCGTAAATCACCTCAAAATATATATCCAGTTATCGACACTTTGTAACTCTTTACACAAGTCTAAGATATTGTGTGAAAATTCATGTTACCTGGTAAATTTAAGAAACATAGACAGGCTAGTGTTTCATTGGCATTTCTCTTATAGGTATTGGGTTTCATGGACTTCACTCGTTTCCTGGACCTTTTGTAGAGGTAATAACGTTCGTGCATTATAAGAACTGTGATATTTCACATGAAACAGAATCTTAATTCCTTTCCTGCATTTTTTAGTCTTCCGATCCATCTGTTGCGCCGCAAATGCTGGCTCGATACATCGACGCTGTTTTAAACAAGCACTCCACCACCGTTTTATCAACAGAAGGACGATCAAGCTCCGGTCAAATCTTTAAAGCTCCCTCCTCCGTAGATGATGTGATTATTTGTAGTTCTTCTGCCTCACTGAATGCGATATCTGGTCCAGATCAAACAAATAACTCTACAGGGAGCATATTCTCTGTGTTTAAACGTGTCGGTTCTTACTCTCCGGCACGGAGGCAACGCAAAAATGAAAATAAGTCAATAAAGGAAAAATGAATGTTGTCTCGGTTCGATCTGTTGTAAAAAATTTCTGGTGACGGGTAGAGGGAGGGAAATAATTTTTTATTTTTACATACGATCTAATTTTTCCATTGTCTATTGTTCATATGAGTCTCTGATGAGTGAAATTGTCTTGTTTCTTTTATAATACTTTGAATAAACGAGGCACATAATCATTTTGTCTCGCCTCTTTCCTTCCTTTGTATGTGACTATTAGAATGAATAAATGAATGTTTGAATGAATGAATTAGTTAATTGCGTGAATGTTTGCTTTAAAACTTTTAACATTAGAATCTTATCGATATAATCTTCGTAACCATTTTGATGAAAGATATATTTGACATAATATCAACTGGAAAATATGTATATAACATGAATTATCATAAATTAGTATAAATTAGACTTCTAACAACGAATATGACCATATATGGCAAAATTTAATTGTTAATAGTTGCGTTAAAGACCATATTTTTACACGTGACCTAGAATAGGATTGAGGTTTGATCACGTGATCTTTGTTTACGTCACGTGACTTGTATGTATTCTTTTATACGATTTTTTTATATTTGTGTGGCATATAATATGGAACAACATCGTTGGATATTTAAATGAGTTTAACTTGTAATTGGTGTTGCCCCTACAAGAAGTCATCGCGAAATCTTATATGTGCACATATTAAAAAAAATTTTCTGCAAAAACTGTTCTTTTTTTCGGTGTTGGTGCGTTTTGTCTTTCAAAACTTGATTTCGAAACAGTAGTTACATTTTCAGCCAATCAAGTATGTAGATGTGCATACAAGCAATGACTACTAGACTAGACAATAATGGTTCATTTTTCTAATTTCATATGAATTGTTTTATACTGTATTTTGTTAAAACTTTTTTTAATTTTTTAAAGCTCTGTTTACAAGAGTGTATCTTTTGTATCTCAAGCTATTACACTATCACCCTCTTCACACGATACCACTTTCCTACATTTGCCAAATTAACTTTTTTATTATCAGAAACGTATTTATACTTATTTTTAAATTTAAAACATAACTTCATAAATCAAATTGTCGTTCTTATTTCCCCAAAAATACCGCTAGTGTTTCACTATTTACAATAAAATGGCCAGAGTGAGTAAAAGACATTACGATTTATCATCAAGCCACTTTATTTGAGCTTCATATTATTATTACTAGTCGATAAGGCCCGTGGAAAAATCCACTTAGGCAAAAGAACAATGACAAAAATAGGGTTTTTAGGTGTTTTGCTGACGTCAGCAGTGCATACAAACATTTTTTGTAACATGTAGAACTTGAAACGCTGATCAAGAAAATGTATAGGATCATGTGCTTTTAAGATATAAGGAGATACAAGTGTTTAAAAATTTTGCTGACGTCAGCAAAGACACGACAGAATAGACGAAAATTTTTTAAGAAATTTGTATACCCAGTGCCTTCATCGTATAGATCTTGAAACGCTGATCACGAAAGTGTATAGGATCATGCACGTTTGACGAACGGTTATAGTTACAGAGAATTGTAGTTTAATGGTTTTTTGATGACATCATCAACCCGTCAATTCTGAAACAGATTCCGGCACCTAGGATTGGAAAACTTACCCAATTTAGTCCCCGGTTGTCCCTAGTTACATGCGCGGTAAAAAAATAACTGACGTCACCACATCATTTCCGACTTATTTGGCCTCAAATTATATGTGCATTGCAATGGCTGCAATTTTTCGGCGACTTTAAAGGAAAATGAACAAATGTCGAAATTGACCCTCACAAACACACTGACTCATTGTATTATTATAAGGGAAGATTAATAACGATTGCTATACATTCATATTACGATTTACACAAAGTTTATAAAGTATCACTTGGTCCTCAATTCAGTAACCCAGGACGCTGAATCATACTTATTTTTATCACAAAAGGGAGCTTTTCTTGTTTGATGAACTTAAAAGGGCGCAAACCTGTTTTTTATCAAAAATAAAACCTTTTTTAAATTTTCGGACCAATGGTGACCTATAGGTATTTAGATGCTAAACAAATAATTAATACTGCCATCATGTTCATCTTGCTTTCTTCGCTTAGTGTGTCAAATTTTGTAGAAAATGGAGTAGTTTTAATTTTTTATAAATTTTGTCTTAAACAGTATCGGCATGTGACAAAAAATTAAGGTTTTGACGTCACTCACAAATTTTTGACCAAAAACATTATTAAAGTGTCAAAAGCTATGATTTTGACTTCACCTTAATTTTCCGCATGCTTTCTCTTGTTAGCTATACTGAATTTTGAACAAGATAGCAGAGCCCTGGTCAGTGAGTCATGCGCAAGAAAAACGGCGCTCCATACAAATTAAACATATATATGAGAGTGTGCTTAAAAAAAATGGTCGTATGGTGAACGCAGAGGGCTGTTTAAATAAATCCCTTTACTTGAGACGTGATTTAGCATTTCTTTATATCTAGTTAATCTTTATATCAACAAAGAAAGACTTTGTGTTTGTTTTACAGAGAAAAGGTAAATCAAGTGGCAATATAATTTTATTCACTGAGCGCCCCCGCTGCGATTTAAAAAAAAGCGCCACAGGCGAATAATCGAGCGGTAGCTAGCTATTTATCATTTTTTATTCATTCCTCCCTTTCCACAGGTCCTAGCAAACTATTCCTGTATCATTTGAAAACAAGCAGCCTCAATTCCAGTGTAGCGAAAAAGAAGTCCCTGGAACAAGATTAAAAAACAACAACTATTTCTAAACTATTACAAAACCAATCTGATTCTTCTGATTCTGATATGTCGTCTGACGCTTTTCGATCTTTCAAAACAAATATGAATTTTCAGTTACCTTGGGACAGAACATTTTTCGTCTTTTTTGCAAAATTCGCGAAATAAAATCCACGCGAAAATCTTTCTTCAAAATTAGTTCCATCCTTTCCCCTAAAATTTTCTTTTAGTTTAACTTGGGAAGTACTAAACCGTGTCCCCACCCTCACCCACACCTACTCACACTCGACAACTAAAATATTAAGCCACCCACCGGTGGGGGTAGGTGAGTTTATATTTTAGCTGGTTGGAGTGGGCGTGGGCACACGGCTTGGTACTACACGTTTAATTTCTATACTTTATTTAGAAACAAAAATATAAGCTGACCCAGACATAATTTTCAAAATCCTGTTTAATGTCTTCCTTTTTTGCTGATATCCAGTGAGTTAACTGTTTTAGACTGTTTAGATATTATTCGACATTTCGTAAAAGTTAACACAGCATCACCCCCTGAATCTCGTATTCTTACAACAACTTCCATGTTCTCCGTCGCAGATGTCATAATGGGTTACTCAGTCGTTAATCCGTCATTCTGTTTATTTTAAGTATTACTTATCGACTGTGACACTCAATTATTTTTTATCAATACTATGTAAGCAAAAGAAAAGGAATCGTTTCTTTAAAACAAAAAGGTAGCTTTATCAAACATCCGCTGTCTGAAGGAAGAAGTGGACGGTGGTGTTTTGTTATGATGGGTGTACTAAAATTCGCGCTCTTATTTTTGGTCATTGGTTGTAAGTACTACCTAATTAATTTCTACTGGGCTAATATGTTAACTTTTTAAAGGTAAATTTCCAACTACATCAAAGATTGTCACAGCGCTCTTTTTATAGAGAAGATTGAATTGCTTAAAAAATGAGTAAACTTCAGCGGATCAGTTTTTTCCACTAGTAAGTAAGAAATATTTTGCAGATGTTCTTTTTGCTCGAACATTTTTAAAGGGAATCATTCGTGAGAAAGGTATCATATCGTGTTTACGCAAGATAACAATTTAGAGTTTTTTCTGCCTTCGTCTCCAGGGATTATTGACTTTTTGATATGAGTAAACATGGCTAAAAATGGCAGAAATTCCTGGGGAGGAGGGTGGATTTTTTTCTGTTTCCTGGTTGTCGGCAATATTCTCCGAGAAGCGGTAAAATCTATTCCTTTGTTCTCTTAGCGGCAAATATTAGCGACGGATAAGCATACGGTAAAGTTTGCGGTTGGTTTCGGCGTTTTGCGACATTTCAGTGTTTTACAACACATAAAAACCACAGTACAATTTCGTTTCTTCTTTCTCTCTTTTTTTCTACTTCGCCTTCCAAAGGTAATGGAAGAAGCTAATATTGTAAGGCGATGTTTATAAACAACGATGTGTGTAAAATAATATTTTAAGTGCTAAAGATTATATGTAAATATGTTAATAGGCCTGGGAACGAGATTTTCAATATATATTTACCAAGGATTACATAACCACCCCTAGATACCCCACAATTAAAATACTCTCTGTGTAGAAGAGTGATTATGCTACAGAAACAGAAAAAATTGTGTTACTAAGATAAACATTGAAAATCAAAACCGGGGGTAATCATTTAGTCATTCGCAACCCGTCTTTTTTTGAATGAGAAATAATGTTAATCAGTTAAATAATCACATGATCACATTTTTAAAACTTAATTTCACCTGTGTTACCCAAACTCGTACCCGGGACGCTATTTTCTCTTTTTACATATTGATATTCCCATTGTCTTTTGCACTGAATTGTCATTACGCCTCTTCAACCTTGTACACGGAGTTTCCTTTTTGCTTTCCGATAAATGACTAGCGCGAAAGAAGAAACCCTGGGGTAGAGGTTGTCATCTAAATTTTTCACAAGGGAAAAATGTCCGGCGACCGACATTAACATTTTTAAGCGTCAAAGAGTTCAGTATTTCGTAACAGTAATTTTACATAACAATTTTACGTAACAGTAAAGCTCTTCTATGCTCTATCACTTTTTAATACCTTAGTCACCAGTGCATCGCTGCAATGCGGAGGACGTACTTTAAATAGTATGTCGCCGGATACATGGATGTGTTGCGGAGGAAAGCCATACCACAAGAATTCCAACGTGTTCGCGTGTTGTAATAAAGAGTGTTACAACGCACTGTCACAGTTGTGTTGCGGCGGTGACATCTACACACGAGTGAACGCCAATTCTGCTTGCTGTAATGGAAAGGTTAGAGTTTGAAGTTAATGTTTTTATGATTTATTCCTGAGGAACAACCTCTTAAGTGCCTACTGATTGATCGTTTTGAATACTAGTGCTAGTAAATTTGAAGCTTCTGTTTAAGCATTAGAAGCTTTCATGTAGTTGTTGATTGGAAGATACTAAAGACATCGAGTCCAATACTTAGGGCATCGAGCAAAAAAATAACAATTCAAACCATGAGCATTTGATAAAGTTTGCAACAAAATTTATGTTTTTATTTACTTGGGAAAATGTTCAATTATGAAGTGGCAATCATAAAACATCATGTTTTTATTTACGTACGACTATGTTTGATATATTTCAGTACTTTCAACGAGGAAACAAAGGATGTTGTAATGGTCAAATTTTTGATCTGCGAACACACGACTGTTGCCGCCATGTTAAGTATAGCAGAGATGACGAAACATGTTGCAATGGGACAGTTATTCCAAAAGACAAGTAAATCTATTTTTAGTATCGACCAACCTCGTTCCAAACGCCTGTTGTCTTTTTTGTTTAATCAAGTCCTCGATGCTCTGATATATAGAGGAGACGGCCGGCGCTGGTAACAAGATTGAGTATTAGCCACTCACAGTTAATCTCAGCTAGGGCTTCTTACTCTTTCTTTATGGAGAGATATAGAACCTCAAAAGGCCTAGGAACTAGGTTTCACTCGCAGTTTTTGTTTTTAAGTTCATATACCACAATGCTTTGTCGACGGTTTTTTTTAGAACTGGTAAACGTACAGTTTGTTGTGGAAAAAAATTATACGATCCCTTGACAGAGAATTGTTGCGCTGAGAAAGTTGTGGAAGCAGTTGCTGGAGTTCATACCAAGTGCTGCGATTCAACTCCGTATGATAGTCAAACCAAATCGTGTTGTAACGAGAAGGTTGGTAATTCGCTACTTTCAACCTCGTTCCCAAGGCAATTTTTCGCTTTTTTGATATTCTCGCCGTCCGAGGTTGTCAGAAAGAGAAGAATGGGCCTAGGGACGAGGTTGTCGCTACTTTATTATATGCCTATAAAGAAAATGTATTCTAATAATTGAATCTTTTTAACCAAAATTTGCAACATTTTTTGTGGGAAATTATCGTGCGTTCGCGTATGCGTGCGCACGATAATTGCAAAGTGAGTTACGCAAAATTTATTACGCGATTTTTTTCTAAATATACCAGATTTGCTTCAATTAAAAAACATCTCGTGCTAAATAGACTTACACAAAAATGGATGCGCGCTAAATTTAGCTTAATCCTTGCTTCGTCAAAATAAATGCGTGCGAAATAAAAGTGCGAATAACATTTACATAAGATTTGCACTGCGCGGCGAACGCGTGCGATCAAAGTCTTTCGTATTCTAGTTAATTGCCACTATACATAGACTTTATTTAATACAGGTTATACCACGTGTTGGAGGAAAAGATAAATGTTGCAATGGCAAAATGATGAATTCACGACACAATATATGTTGTGGCGATCACGCACAACCGCGTGTGTATGGAAAACAAGACACTGGCTGCTGTCGCGTGGGAGAACCTGTCGCGCCATCCACGCGGTATGCAGAAGACATTGTAGGTTTGATGAAGGCAAACATCCACAAACGATCTCATATTGGTCATTTTATCACATTTGACAAAACAAAGGCAATGTGTTGTTCGGGAAAACTGAACAGAATAAAGTCAGGGAAAAGCACAGGATGTTGCAACAGGAATGCGTATGATGTGCGAACAGAGATTTGCTGCGGAGTTAGGGTGAGCAAATGCTTGTTTGCAGTTTCTGAGTTGTGCGGGGAACCAACATAAAACCTTGGGAACAATATTGAACATTTAATGAGTACCTGCAACCTTGACCCCGGGGCTTTTTGTATTTTTTAATACCGCCGTGCCGGTAAATAAGCCTTGAGGTCAAGGTTGAAGTACCTGCACAGGCAGTTGCTTGTTATTTTTAAGCATGTTAAATACTTTTTGTGTCTATGATACTTGGTGATGGCGGGATTCAACCGAACTCGTTACTAGTTTAAATTCAACATATATTCCCAAGAAACGCCCATTCTAGCGGAACGGGAATTACTCAAGTATGGGGGTTCTTTTAATAAAATGTGGTAATATTTCAAATTCTTGGCGACATTCTAAAAATAGCCTCGCTATTAACTTTTTCTGTGTCTTCTCTATATCTGTATCTATCTAATAATATGCGTATTCTGTCCGTCTGTCTGCAAGATAAAGTCGTGCTACAAAAATACGAAATGCGGCATATAAAGGACGGAGGAGAAAATGTGGATTTATCCAAGGGCTACTGACTAGTCTTTTAAATTTTAAATTTTTATTTTCAGATCTACGAAAAAATACCAGGCGAGCAAGAACGATGTTGCGCTGGCAGACCATACAACAGGAAATCTCACATTTGTTGTCACAACACTCTCAATGCTCTCATTCCTGGGGGTGAAATGCATTCGTTCTGCTGTGGTAGGAAGATGTTTGATCGTAGAAAGCAGAAATGTGAGAAGGAGAACAAGTTGATCTCGCTGGAGTGCGAGAAAACCGTTGATGTAGGAAAAGACGCAACAAAATAATTTTTCCAACACACAGTACATTTTCGTGAACATTTTACGTGACCCTAATCAATGATCAACCGCTTCAGATTATTTTTTGTAAATTTATTTTCATAGATTGCTCTCCGTTTTGATGACCGTGTATTACTTTTAATGAAAAATATATATTGCCTGTAGCTGATGTAACAGTTGACTTAAAAGCTATGCAACTAATGAGGTTGAACATTTGCCAGTTGAGATTTAAACATGCATACAAAAATAAATCAATACATACATAAAAAATACAAAGGAAAATGCATCTATAAAAAGAGAAAATCCATATGTATGAAAGAAATGCAACTAAAAGTGTATGCATGCAGAATGTCTTAAGCAATCTACAACAGTATTTTAAAAGAATGAAGTCTTGGTAATACATTAAACTATTTCAATAGCAATTTTGAAGCTAAAATTCTGAAGATTTTAATATTTTGGTCTGAGCATCTGAGACAGAGATGGAAAATATAGTTACTTACAAAAATTTTGTAAAAGCTGCCCTTGGCAATAATCATCCCTCGTTCTTTAAGAAGTGCAACCTGGACCTCGTACCCGGAGCTTCTTTGTTTTATTACATTGCTAGAACCTAAGAAGCCGCGAGGAAGAGATTGGCGCAACCGTGCTGAACACACGGGAAAGGGTGTTAATTCAAGACGTCCTTAAACATTTCCATGCCCGTGGAAATGTTCACTTAATCCATTCATTGAAATGGCATTTCATTGCTCTTACCTTAAGGGAAGAAATTATTTGCGGAAGAAATTTGTGCCGAGTTTATTTTTGCGGATGAGTGACCGAAAAATGGCATATTTTGCGGAATAAATTTTTGCGGATAGCGACCTCAAAAGAGATATTGCGGAATAAATTTTTGCGGATGCAAGAAACTTGGTAAATCAATATTGTGGAAAAACCTAATTTAGTACCTAAGTGTATGAAAAACATCCGATTTATGGAATAAAATATCAAAAAAAGAATACTAAGCTGTAACAAATGTAAGATCAAATATCGTCACTGAAAATATCGAAAATATTTCGACATGGATCGTCCTCCACAAACCACTACTCTTAGTCACTATCATTTCGCCGTTGTAGGTAACAAAACTTGCCATGTCTACAGGATCGACGGTTTCTTGCCCCAGCAATTAAGATGCTTCAGTGTTCTCCAATGGATCGATTGGAGCGAAAGGATCAAGGTTCCGTAGACCTTCTTGACCCTTCTTCTATAGCATTTGTGATGCCAGATGCTTTACATCCATTTCAAATGATGCCTTGACCTTTCTGAGAGCTTAGATAATCGTCAAGCTCCACAATCCGTTTTGTTTGTAAAGGTTTCAGAATGGACAGTTTCAACTTTTAGGCAAAATCAGGCCTTTAAATGTAAAGCAAAGACAACAGATCGATTCTTTACGCATGAAGTATTTCGAAAAATTTGTTATTTTAGCGGATCACCAAAATTTCTTCACTTCTGCGGAATTAATTTTTGCGGATTTGGGCAAAATCCACAAAAATTAATTCCGCAAAAAAAAGTTCCGCACAAATTTCTTCCGCAAATAATTTCTTCCCTTAAGGTACTGCGCAGAACTTGAAATACCGAAATTGGATTACACGCTTTTTTTGATAAGAAACACGCTTATAAGAAACCTGAGGCTCAAAATTTGAAAATATTAAGAGACTTAGCTTGGCTCAGTTTCTCAAGCTCCTCCGGACCATGAACTATTACAGAAAATATTACAGTGAACTCTTAGCACTTTTTTAATTGATCAAATAGCAGACAAAACTAGAACTATTTAGAAACAAACAACATTTCATTTCTGCAAACAAAGCTTTTGAACGTTGGTTGGATGTCCTGTACAGGGGGTGAATGACCTACTAACTTAAGAAACTGTTAAGAAACTTTTAGCCTCAAAATCAGAAGAAAAAAAAGAAACTTGAGCCTCAGTAACTGGTTTCTTATAAAAAAAAGTGTGTATGCCCCTAAAGAATACTAAACACAACATTTCGCGAAAGCATTGGGAGTTTGCAATGTTTTTTTGCATTTTAAAGCCTAAAAATATTGTTAGGATGAATTTTTCAGGGGACTAACAACTAGTTTATTATGACGTAGAAAAAAGTATTAAATTCTAACTTTTACTGAAAGTAAAAACAAAAATGTAGAACAGAATTTCTATTACATGATTATTAAAATTTACAAAATAACAAACGATACAAAAAATCACATTTCACGAGCTTGAAAAGAAACTTGAAAAAAGTGCATTTCTTCTTTCTTCTTACAAAGCTTAATGGAAGTCACCGGGAAACGATCTCAAAATACAATAAAAAAAGGTGAAAAGCACGTTTGATTGACCTTCTTACCCTAAAAATTCTGATATTTAAAGTAATGTGGGTACACAAAAAATTAAAAATTAAACACTGGTCCCTCGAACTGACGCACCAAGATAATACAGCGCTCTAAAATTAAAATCAATGCATTTCATCAAACATCTTTTTCCTTTCCTCATCTTTCCACGCCAAATATCAACATACCTATTTTACATTCCAGGTCCAGAAAGTGATTTATCCATAAATCTTCTCTTAACAAAACACATCCACCACTAGAAGAGATGAAATTCAAACAAACGCATATTAAAGAAAAATACATTCATACAAAAGAAAATGCATTCATACAAAAGAAAATGTATTCATACAAAAGAAAATGCATTCATACAAAAGAAAATGCATGCATGCAAAAGAAAATGCATTCATGCAAAAGAAAATGCATGCATGCAAAAGAAAATGCATGCATGCAAAAGAAAATGCATGCATGCAAAAGAAAATGCATGCATGCAAAAGAAAATGCATGCATGCAAAAGAAAATGCATGCATGCAAAAGAAAATGCATGCATGCAAAAGAAAATGCATTCATACAAAAAAAAATGCATGCATACAAAAGAAAAATCACTAAAATAAAGATAAATCTCTTAGAGTTAACTCACTTTTGAGGGTTTATTGGTTTGTGGGTCATATACTTTTTCGACAATACGTTGACCAAGTTCTTGCCTCATTTGAGTCACGTAAGCTCTGCATTGATCTATAAAAATTTCAAAAAAAGCAAAATTTAGCTATAACTACAATATTGTCACAATAATAGCAGAAAATGTTTTTATTTTTTTCTCACCGGCCTCATTTCTGTCCTGTGGTTTTCCATATAAAGCATTTAATGGAAATTTAGCATCACCAGGTATATCAAAATTAAGAATAGACATTGTTGCCATTTCCTTCTTAGCTTCTTCTTTGGATCCAATCTAAAAATAAAACTTGTATGCAAACAAAAATTTGTTAAGTTATAATCACCTGAATGACGAGGTGACGGAACAGCAAGCTGTAATGATAATATTTGCCTTTAGACAGTTGCTATGTAGAGGTTGTACCCTCTAGGGGTTCTGCATTTTTACAAGATTGCGGTCTTAGCGACCCTGTGAAAGGTCGAGGAAGGGCGGGCAAAAATGTCTACCTTTCAGTATATGTGGGTATAATTTACACTGAAATACTTTTCTTAAGAGTGATTTAGGTTCTTGCTGTTGTGTCTACACAAACATAAAAATAAAAAACTTGTAGGATCCACAAAAGTATATTTGTTTCGCCAACAATCTTTAAAATGATGATGAAACTTGGCCAACATTATTTTTTACAGCACACTTGCTGAAAATACTTATTTCTATTTAATATGCACAGTTTAAATTTTAAGCCTTGCTTGTGTCAGTAGGTCGTACAAGATTATTGCATAAAGAAATAGCATTCTATTTCAATTCTATTAAACAAACCTTTTGCAACTTCTTTAAGCATTCAGTCACATATAATGTCAAGTAAATCAACACACGATCAGCAGGAGTCTAGAAAAAATTTTTAATGAATCAATTTTATGTTTGTAGAACAAAAATTAAAAAAAAAAATTAGAAAAATAGAAAAAAATTACCTTGATTTCATAATTTTTAAAGAAGACATTTGCTTTAAAATATTGAAGAGTTTCATCAATAATATCAGTATTTCCATCTAAAAAAATGCAGAATGGATGAACATAGATAAGCTGTAACTTATCTGACTTTTTGCTTGTGACAAAAATGTGCACAATGTACTTACCACCTGGAGGAGCCGGTCCTTTAAATTTTGTGTTGATTGGTAATAAAGCCATCTTACAAAGTTGAGTTGGACCAGATAAATTGGAATGATATGCCTAATAAATAAAAGAAATAAGACAGAAAAAATAATGAGTGTGAAATAAGCATTGAAAAACCATGTTTGCAGAAATTATATATAAGAAAAAAGTTACATAAAAGGACTTAATTTCAGCCAACATTAGAGGCAGGCCACAAATATTCCCCCTCACCCTACTCCTCATCATGGAAAATTTTTGTATAGTGTGACAAAAGATATAAAAAAAGGTGTAACTGATATAAATGCATGGTGGTGATGGGTCTTCTTTTACATCAATTGTTATTAACTTGAGATCCCTTTCCCTTTATAATGGCTTGCTATTTTTTGACTTTGTACCATACTGCACTAAAATAATGGAATGGACCCTGCTCTTCCAAACAAATATTTTAGGCTTTCATGCAAACACTTTCTCATAATATGCACACATACCATTACACACATACCATTTGCTAGAATATTTGTTAATTTTAAGAATTCTGTGTGCAATCTTTAAAAAATAATTTATACAGAGGTAAAAATAGTAACAAAATTCCTTTACTTATAAAAGGCACACCAGGGGCTGTTGTGTTGGCGTGGGTATCAAACGTTGTGGCAGTTCCAGCGATGTGCATGGCCCATATATTAAACGTTGTGGCAGTTCCAGCGATGTGCATGGCCCATATATTAAACGTTGTGGCAGTTCCAGCGATGTGCATGGCCCATATATTAAACGTTGTGGCAGTTCCAGCGATGTGCATGGCCCATATATTAAACGTTGTGGCAGTTCCAGCGATGTGCATGGCCCATATATTAAACGTTGTGGCAGTTCCAGCGATGTGCATGGCCCATATATTAAACGTTGTGGCAGTTCCAGCGATGTGCATGGCCCATATATTAAACGTTGTGGCAGTTCCAGCGATGTGCATGGCCCATATATTAAACGTTGTGGCAGTTCCAGCGATGTGCATGGCCCATATATTAAACGTTGTGGCAGTTCCAGCGATGTGCATGGCCCATATATTAAACGTTGTGGCAGTTCCAGCGATGTGCATGGCCCATATATTAAACGTTGTGGCAGTTCCAGCGATGTGCATGGCCCATATATCAAACGTTGTGGCAGTTCCAGCGATGTGCATGGCCCATATATCAAACGTTGTGGCAGTTCCAGCGATGTGCATGGCCCATATATCAAACGTTGTGGCAGTTCCAGCGATGTGCATGGCCCATATATCAAACGTTGTGGCAGTTCCAGCGATGTGCATGGCCCATATATCAAACGTTGTGGCAGTTCCAGCGATGTGCATGGCCCATATATTAAACGTTGTGGCAGTTCCAGCGATGTGCATGGCCCATATATCAAACGTTGTGGCAGTTCCAGCGATGTGCATGGCCCATATATCAAACGTTGTGGCAGTTCCAGCGATGTGCATGACCCATATATCAAACGTTGTGGCAGTTCCAGCGATGTGCATGGCCCATATATTAGCAAGTTGTATATTGGAGTCATTCATTTAACTTGGTAGCTAAACTTGTGGGACAAACAATATTGGGACAAACAATATTTAAATGTATAAATATTAAAATTATAGAAAGTCAAATGGCTATTAAAATCATTATATACCTGAAATAATATTCCGCTTTGTCAATTTTTTTTGTTATTTTATTTTAGTTATTTTTAAGTTTAAAACAATGCCAAAATCCTCTCAAATTCTCTAAAAGACAATGATACAAAGACTAAAATATTGTTGTAACACCCCAAAATGTAAGGTACAAGCCTGAATATTCTAACTTCCTTATAAAATCAATAAAAGTCAATGCATAAAGCTTTAATGTTTGTTATAAAATCACCAAAAACTCAAGTGAATGGAACTTGCCACATTTTCAAACAATCTATATAATAATACGCCAGTTCTGTCTGTCTGTGACTGTTACAAAGACAATATTTTTTACCGCCCGAATGTGCGAGTTTTTCGAGTTTTTTTGTTTTGTTTACATTTGTCTCGCAACCATCACAAACCATGTGATAGAAAATAAGCAACATGATTCGCTCAAATTCGTACTTTCGAACGGGACGGCATTCGAATAGAAAGTTTCCTTGGCGTAAAAACAAACAAACATAAAAATCTCTCGACAAAGTTCTTGACAAAAGGCGAACTAAAGAAGCGGATAAAAATGTCTTATTTTCGACGATCCCTTAGTCATAAAAAAGTGCAGATATTAAGAGCAAGGAAAGTCAAATTGAAGAAGTGGAGTGGATTAAAAAAGCATATAATTTGGAACAGGGCTAACATCGACACACAAAACAACAACAAAAGAACGGTCCCTTCGTCTTCAAAAAAGTGCAAAAAGTAAAGTAGTTCAAAAAAGCATATATAAAAAAGAAAAAAGAGACCAAGTGAAGAAGTAGAAGTAGAAAAGTGAATTGGAAGCCACAATAAGTTACTTCGGAAGTGAAGAGTAGAGCTAGAAGTAGTAAAGTAAAGTTAGAAGTACAAAATGAATGCTAGAGTTTAAAAGTGAATTGGAATTGAGAAAAAGTAAGAACTTTGATATTTTTAGACGTTCCGTTTTTATATGTAGCGCACTTAAAATTGTCAAGGAGAATCGCATTCTCAAAAAAAATCCATTGGAGCTTCAAATTCTTTAAAGGGATCCCGAGGTACTTTTACAAGTTGGACTCACCTGAAAGATTTGCATGAGAAATGCTAAATGATATATTCACTTTTTGTTAAAACTTCATGTAACTCCAGATATAGCTTTTTAAATATTTATTTTTCTTGCCGCCTTAATGGCCGCTTCGATCTTCTTGTTCGTTGAAAATTTCAGACTAGCTCCAGTCTTTTTTAATGGCACGTGACTCTGTTACGTAGTATTTCAGTAGCGCTTTAAACATTACTGACTCTCACTCGCTATTATTAATGACTTTCATAGCCAAAAACAATTAAAATACTGTCGCAACAAAGTTAAAAAAATTCAACGTACTTTCCACATCGATCTCTGTACGAATGATTTGTTTTTGTTTAAAAAAAATAATTCAACATGATATTCTAGCCGTCTAAGCAATAAAACAAAAAAATAAGATATTAGCAGCAGGTGTGTGCATGATTTCTTTTATTTCAAATTTAAAAGAATTTATTTCAACAAACAGGTTGTAAAAATTACTGATCTATAACCTGTCGACCTAGGCGGGGTATGATTCTCAAGTGAGTATTGCCAACCTTGTTCTCAACAATCCTTGGGGACGAGGTTGCCTAAGTTACTCAGTAGATGGATATATTTTTTATTAAAAAATATTAAAAAATCAATAGAAAAGAATACTACTTTAATTTATCCCACGATACAGAGAGAGGCAGAATTTACTGTCTAATTAAAGTTTGTTTTTATGATATTCTTCCAATATGTAGCGCAAACATCAACGTAATCTTGTAAATTAAACTCATCATTTTTCCCTTTTGCGATAGCGCGCTAAAATAAGCAGGGTTACAAAAGCAGGACAGACATCGAAGCGCGAAAGCAGAAAAGAGAGACAGGTATCCTGTCTAACATCAACGCTGCTCTGTACCTCCATGATTAGACCTTTTAAAAGCATACTCAGTCTTGGTCATGATAAACTGATTAGGAAGTAAGTTGTACACGTGCTATTTACGAACTGAAGGTCAGGGCATCATTAAGTTGAATAACGCAGAAGTCGCCGGTGACATGCTTCGAAAATGCTTGTCACAGGCACAGTTCAATGCAAAGCAAAACTGTACAGGAGACTCAATTGTTAGAGTCTTCGCAGAACATCTCCTCTCACAAAACCGAGGGCAGGGCTGACTTATTGCCTGCAGTGTCGTGTGGGAGACAGAACTTCTGGACTTCTTTTTAATACAATATACATTTTTTTCGATTATTATTACTAAACATATTTGATTTCTCTTCCCCTTTTAAAAAGATTTTTTAAACTTTATTGAACATGTTTTTTCTTTGGTATTATTACATCACGAGAACATTCGTCCGAAAGCTGTATTAAGGTACAGGACACCTAACCTCTCCCATGTTCTGGTTATATTTAACTTGCATGGGTGCGCACTCTTCTCGCAGTATTCTCTGTGACGATGAAGGTTGGACTGACTTGTGGCATGGTTCCAAATGGTCTTCCGTCTTTCGTTCGAGTCTCAGTGTAATGCACCAGCCGAGCATAAGAGTGTCAGCATGAAGGAAAGGGGCCGACTTTAATGTTCTCTATACCTTACGTTCTTCATAATAACACCATTCATTTAAATTTCACAACAAAATTACGTCGGCAAAAACTCCGCGCTGCCGCTCTCCTGAATGTAATAATTGCAGTTTGTTGTTCGTGCATTGCCGTAGGAGGCAACTGAACTATGCTGTGGAAAAACAAATACTTTTTTCCGTTGTTATATCTTCGGCTATTTTTTACACGTCTGATCCCACAAGGCCTAGGGACTTTTTATGTGTGATTTTACCACGTCAAATTATTGCCGACGCGGGGGAGGGGGAGGGGTGATGCAGCCCCCTCTCCCTTCCCCCTTTAACTTTTTCTATAAATTTTTATGGGCTTATAATCACACCTTGATATTTTGTTATTTATATTTGCCTTCCAAAATATATCCTTTTGAAATAAAAACCATACACAAATGTGTGACATGTTGAATGATCAGTAACTTTCACAACCTGCGTCTCAAATAACAGTCCTTTGAAATAAAAATCATGCACATTTTGTTTTTCGTTTGATTGCTCAGCTATGTGAGAACATATGCAGAATTATTTCTATTTTTTTTAAAAAAATAATCGTTCGTAAAGAACTTTATGCAGAATTATTTCAATTTTTTTTAAAAAAATAATCGTTCGTAAAGAACTTTATGCAGAATTATTTCAATTTTTTTTAAAAAAAATAATTGTTCGTAGAGAGCTTTCGTTTCACTTTGCCGCGCGAAGGTATATGTTCTGGCTATGCAGACAGTAATAATTAAAGCGCTACCGAAATAATACGTAACAGGGTCACGTGCCACTAAAAAAGACTGGAGCTAGAATGAAAATTTTTAACGAAGAAGAAGGTCGAAGATACAGTACAGTCTGAATGTAATCTACCGCGGACGCGAAACTCGCATGAATAGTTACACAGAACAATAACATTGCGATAGCTTTTGTTTTTTTAAGAAAATAATTGCCTCGCTGATAAACAATGACCCCACGTGATCGATTGTTTAATCACAATAGGTTGCAAGATCAATTTTAGCAATCTATTTTGCGCGAACTCTTTTGAAATTTTTAATTGCAGTAATTAAGCGTTTTTTTAGATCGCATTTTAAAAGTTTATAAACGAAAAGCGGCATTTAATAGTTGTGAACAATTCTTCTCGTATGTTTCTTAAATTAAACGCACTGGAATCTTTTTAAGTAATTAAATCAACAATACATTCTCGCGTAATGTATTATAAAACTTTGCAAAAAAATTTTTATTATTTAATTACTTCACGCTAATACTTAAGGGAATAGCTTTCAATACATTTACACAATGCATCTCGCTATTACAAGAAATATAATTGCTCCGATATTTCTTCGCGAGCGCATTGTTTTTTAACACGCAAATATAAACTCGCAAAACCCTTAAGGGATTTAATTATAACAAAAGACGAACGACTGCCGTCCTCCACGCAAAGGTGTGATATTAGCGTGTACGCGGTAGATTACATTCAGACTGTACTGTAACCAAGATGGCGGTCGAGCGACAAGAAAAATAAATATTTAAAAAGCTATATCTGGAGTTACATGAAGTTTTAACAAAAAGTGAATATGTCATTTAGCATTTCTCATGCAAATCTTTCGGGTGAGTCCAACTTGTAAAAGTACCTCGGGATCCCTTTAAGTTTTATGTTTTACCGCGTTTTTTATAAAAAAGCTAGCATTTGTTTACTTTTTTTTGCATAATTAATGTGTCCCCTGGTGCGTAACTAATGTATTTGTATTAAAATTCAAAATGCTGCATAAAGCTGTTAGCTGGCTACCAAACAAATGTGCCAGCGAAATAGAAAGTTTTGGTTTGTTGAACTATAACTGCAAATGTCATAATTTTTACATTGCTACATTGCTATTGTTTTCCTTTATATGTAAGCATAAATAGCTAGCTATAGACTTAGCTAAGTCTTCCCAGCTTAAGTATATTTAACTGGATGTCTTTAGGTACTGTTTTGTTTAGCTAGCTAGCTAATGTTAGCTTCAAGGCTCCATCCCATAGCTAGCTCTAATCTATGAGTTTTGTTGTTATTCCTCTTCTTTTAGGTATTTATAGCTACCTTAGTAGTCAAACTTCTCTTCTTTTTTGAACACGAATTATGATGTAACAAGCTAGCTACAAAATCTTTCTTGAACTTTTAGGATACTGTGACACATTTTTATGCCCATAGAGAATAATTTTTTCACATTTCCTGTAAACTTTACAAGGGGACCACAATATGACAAGTGGAACGAATTTTATAGAATTTAAAGTGTGTGTGTTAAGTTATTTTTTATTGTTTTGTTTCCTCATCCTGTTAAACTTTGGTAGATAGATAGATAGATAGATGTGCATATTTTACATGGCTAGCCTCACAAATATCGAGGGATATACCCTGTCTATTATTTCCAGGAGGGGCCATGGCTTAGATGGAGAGTCCTAGAGTATTTAAGGCTCATTTTGAGCTACGCAAACCCAATTAGGGCCTGCGCTCTACTAGACAACTCCCGGCAACATCCAACGGCCCACACAGTGAGCCATCTGCCCAATTTCCCTCACATGGCTTGGGTTAACCCGGGGCTATGGTAACATTCACTCGCCCATGTTGAATCGCCGTCAAGAGGAATCGAACCCCGGTCTCCCGCACAGAGTACGAGAGCTATAACCACTAATCTACGGCGCCATGTCAGGGTCAGCCTACATGTAAAATGCCAGGTTTTTTTACAGGGGTTTTTGACATTTGATTGGAAATTCATATACGTGGGTTTATGACTTTGGGTTAAAAAAATTTATGAGAGGATGGTATGGTTGTCAGTTCATATTGTTTGTGTTGCAAAATGCTGTTTTTTGAAATTTTGTGTAAACTTTTGTGGAAATAGACCACATGCAATATATATACTGAAAGAACAAATCTTTGTAGAATCAGACTTCACTGTAAGCTGTTGTAAATCTGATGTCTTTATCGGTAAAAATAACAGCCATAGTTTACTAATTAAGAAAAAAATAAAACGAGTTTGAAAGTTAAAAAGTATTTATTTGTTAAGCTTTTCGTACACTAAGTACATCTTCAGACTATATAAACAACTTTGTCTTTATATTTCGTATTATAAACTATTGTTTGGGAGAACTAACTGTATGTGATGTAAATTTTGCTGGAAGAAAATTCCATGGTTTCACGTTTTTGTTTTTCTTGAGAATTTTACAAAATTTTGTAGGGATAAATGTTTGCTGATGATAAAAAAATTACTTAATGTTCTGACTGAAACTGTTTTTGTTTTTTATATTTTGTAATCTAAACTGTATGCACTGAAATCACTGATTTTTTTAAATTTTGATGTGTTTCATAACCTTTTTGTGGAAGATTAATGGGTAATGGTAATATACGACATGCTGAATGAACTTATTTTTGTTGATTTAGATGTGTTTCTCAAAAACCTATCTGTTTTACATTTTGTGTAAACCTTTGTTTATGAACCGTATACAATGTTTGTTGATTCAAGTTTATTCTTTGCTTATTGATTTTTTGACATTTAGGTTTAAAATTGTTGGTAAAGGGCAGTATGGATCATCATACTAAAAAAGAAAATTTTTGTGTTCTTAACTGGTTGATTTTTACATTTTGTGTAAATTTTTGCGGGAGAGGATGGTATGCATCCGAATTGACTGATTTTTCTAGATTTAAATTTGATGTTTTCCAAACTATGGCTTTTTCATATTTTTGTATAAGATTTTAAGGGAAAAACAATATTTAAAATGTGTAAAGAACTTACATATTTTTGTTGATTTGTGCTAACTCTTGCAGGCCTCCTTTTTGACACTTCAGAATAAAATACTGAGGGTTTTCAACATAATCACTTGTAAGATGTACATATTTGAGATGCGTTATTTGTAACATTGTTATTATCCGTGTTGTGACTGTCGGTGTTGTAACTGTCGGTGTTGTAACTGTCGGTGTTCTTACTGTCGGTTTTGTGGGTGTTGTGAGTGTTGATGTTGTGAGTGTTGTTGTTGTAACTTTTTATCAACTCATGCTGTTCTTTTAAATTTTGTGTAAGATTTGTGTGGAGGATTTAATGCGATTTGACATTTGATATTTGGTGTAAGATTTTAAGAACATTTTTTTTCTGTATATGCGCTTTTGCCTAAGTGGATTTTTCTTACAAATTTCTTAAAAAAAATATTAGGTTTTGACGGGCCAATACTGACGTCAGCAAAATTTTTAAACCCTTATATCTCATTAACCGGTCATCAAAACCACACGATCATATACATTTTCTTGATCAAAATTCAAATGACGCTTCTTTTTTATTTTTATCCTGCCTCAGTGGATTTTTCCATGGGCTTTATCGACTAGTATTTAATAATTAACTAGTGCAACTACAAGCAAAAACAAAGAGATTAAAATATGCTGCTAAAAAATACTAAGTCTATAATTTTTTTGTATTTTAGTCAATTTGGGAAAGCTTTCATAGACGTAAGAACAAATCTGCGTATGTGTGGGCATTTTCATGTGCAATTACATGATTCTCACAAAATGGTCTAAATATATATATGACTATACAACGCCATTGTCAGAACAGGACAATAGAAGGTTAATACGGCGTAGTTTGAGAGTCTTAAAAATATTAAAAAAACGTGTGTAAACTTTAATAACAATGGTTTTGTGGCTGATTTATTGTATTCTTTCGCGTAATTAACAAGCTGTTAAATTTTATTACTCCACACTAATACTTAAGGGGATTCTATTTCCAAAAAGTTGTAATACAATAAAACTAAGAAAATAACTACTGTATTGTTTTATTGCAAAGCTTTTGGTAAATCACTTGCAACATATCTCTAGCAAGGAATCCCTCAAATTATCTACTTCATACGAGGGGATCTTTTTAACACGTTCCTTTGCATTCTGCTAATTTGTTGCCCGATCTACTCCCAAACTTACACGCATTATTTGCAAAATGCACAACAGTGCTTTCAATTTAATTGACTTGGCCACACAAAAGGGCAACCTGTTTTCTGTCAAAGTTATGTATAGGACTTTTGGGATACAAGGCTTAATGTCATGCTGTTAATAAACTGTTAACGAACACTCCTGACACTAGGGAAGGCATGTTTACCCCACACAATTCTTGTTTTGATAGACAAAGTAATGTTGGCAGTGTTTTTCTGACATAATAAGTTCCCATGGGTTGCTAGAATAAACCATTGGTGCTTTACTACAACCAAAAAGTATGTGTTTTTAATTTTTAAAATAGATGCAGGCTTTTTCAAGCGAAAGTATGTAGTTTTTTAAATGCCAAACTCGCCTGAAACGCCTAGGAGCTTTTTCAGCGTTTTATGGCGAGTCAGCACCCTTGTTTTCTACCATCATTTTGCCATCAACAACACAGTTTGTTCTACTTTATAGCTATTTTTCAACAAAATTCCAAAATAATAAAATAAAATGGTATAATGTTAATATAAGCTAGCTATAGCTAGGTAGCTACTTTGCACCAGTTAAAACATTTGATTATTGCCATAACTCTCTGAATTTTTCATTGTTACATGATCCCTTATATGATGATCCCTCTCATTAAAGTTTTCTTAACTGATACACCTCTTCACAGTTTAAGTTGTTCAATCATTTTCTGTATTAAAAAAAAGGAAGCAAACAGAGTGAATAATATAAGGCTTTGACTGTAGGCATTATAAATATTTTTTCATTCTCTGAAGAAATAATTAGTATCACGGCATGGAACATATGTGTATTTCTAAATAAGAGCATTCTAACAAGAGAAAGATTTATTTAAACAATGGTTAACCTGAAACTGTGAACTTGTGTATTATTTAACACACACAAACAGACCAAGACTTTTCAAGAATTATTAGCTATTTTTTTATCCCTTCATTGAAGACATTAACTTAAGAAATTTACAGTACTTACAGGCATTTTGAGATTATATTTTCAAGAAACCAATTTCTTATTGACTGCCCTTCCCTGTTGACTTCTTGTTTACGAATTGCAATGACCTATGAATCTGTATCAAGCGAGGTGTTCATACGTAAGTACCTTAAAAACTAAACTAAACGGTTTCTTGATACTGCCGTTTTCTAGGCCAGCTTGGGTTTTATATAAAACTTAGACTTTATGCACCCGGATTGAAACGAAAAGGAAACCAAAATTTGATTCAACGGTTTTAGGTGACAGTCAGTTTAGCTAGCCAGCTAAAGAAGAAGAAGAAGAAGAAGAATTTGTAGGTAGCTCTATCTAGGCAGCTGGCTGCATCGCGCAAAGTTCACAGTTTTATCTTGTCATGTCTTTGTTAAAATATTTTTACTGAGAGTTGAAAAATAAAGAAAATTATTATAAATTAAGAAGGCACTGACGCCTGGGAAAATTATAAATAATAGTTTAGCTACAAAGGTTTGCAGATTTCTGTAGCTAGCTAGCTACAAAGGCAGAACAGCCATTGTGTATGATTTTTGTTGTGTCATTAATGTTTTGTTGTGGCGTATCATTTCAATTGTGTGGTTTTGTTCTGCCCGGATAATAAACGCTGCCCTGATTAAGTACGGCAGCTTGCCCCGGTTAAGAACAGGGCAGAAAATACATAATCAGGGCAACATAATCAGGACAGGCCGGCTTATTACTCAAAAAATATTATTTGGCACTTATAAAAAGGAACATAATCAGGGCAGGCCAGTTTATATACGACAGTATAATATTATTTCTCACTTATTATAGAACGAACATAATCGGGGAAGGCCGGCTTATGTATGACAGTCAAATATTATTTGAGACTTATAGAACAAATATAATCGGGGCCGACCGCTTTTATATCATTCGTCATCACTTCTGACAAGCAAATAGCCCTGGTGGCAAAGTTGTTGTTGTTCTCAAATGAAACGAAATTTTGTGGCAAATACTAAATTTTTGGATTCGCAAGTTTAATAACTTTTCACCAAACTTAATTCCTGCAAAAAGAATAATTTAGGTTCCGTGAAATTTAGTTACTTCAAAGTATATTATGTTGAAATGTATTTACTACAAGAAGAGTAGTTTATACTAAAAATTACGTCGAGACTTTTTTCTTTCGCCATGTCTAGTTTTTAGGGGTGTTCTATCTTCCGGAGAATGTTTAATTCACAAAAGTTCGAAGAAAATGCCAATTACAGCCTGCCTGGCCAGCCATTATACCAGCGTTCATAATCCGGTCACCACAACATAACCAGTGCAAAAAAAACATAATCGGACCATGCGTACATAATCCGGCTGTCCCGGTTGTAAACAGGCCGTTTTCGCAATCTGGGCAGAACAGTTTTACGTTTCACAAGTATGAGCCATATAGCTATTCGTAGTTGTGTTCATTGTGGTGTATTTCACTCTATAGCTAGATGAGTTGTAAATGTTTACAAAGTTCTGTATTCTTGCGGTCGGAAGGTTCTCCTTCGTTGCTCTCCGATGAGAGAAAAGTGGACTTTTCACGGTCAAACCTTCACAGTAGAAATCTTAATTAAACAGAATTTACAAGCAAAACGACGTTAAAATGTCGCAAAATGGCAAAGATTAAGCAATATCTTAAACATACAGTGCCGATCGCGAGTGAAGGTACACATCTTTGAGAGTACAAGTACAAATAAATGCGAGTAAAATAGTTCAGAGTGAGAGTACAATGCGAGTGCGAGTAAAATAAATGAGAGTAATCTTTTTAATAACGCGAGTACGCAATAATTAATCTACTCGCGAGTAAATCTGTAAAAAAATATATCCTGTTACTCGCGAGTTATATTAAAGAAAAACATAAGACATTAATTTTAATTCACCATTTAATTTTTTTTTTAATTTAGTTGGTCTTTTTAAATTAAAAAAAAATTTAAAGTTCAACTTTTCCGTCTCTTACTTCCCTAAATGCTTTCGCTACTTTTGTTATGTGAAATCACTTCCAGCACGTTCTTTCGCAAGCACAGAGTCAGCATGATATCTAATTATAGTCATGGTGATCAATTGCCACATGCAGACTTTGTTTTCTGAATATTTTTCAACAAACATTGCTTTATAACTCAGACAACAATCAGACAACTCAGACAACAATCTGGTAATATCCGATCGAACCCTGACCTAGAAAGAATTACATCATTGAAAGGACTGCACTTATTTCATCACAACGTAAGAGGATTATGGAATAATATTAATAACATTACAGAACTTTGTTCAAGTTTTAAAAATATCGATGTGCTGACCCTTGTGAAACGCATACAAACATCACCGAACCGGAGGAGCTGTTTAAATTAAATAATTATTCCTTTGTAAGAAGAGATCGAACTAAAGGTATTGGTGGCGGCGTTGCAGCATACATCTCAAATAAATTTGTTGAAGGAGAACACTGGAAAAGAAGAGAAGATCTTGAAAATAATGTAATTGAAGCTCTGTGGCTGGAAATAATGCCTCCAAAGTCAAAATCATTTTTGATTTGTATTGTTTACCGACCCCTGGCTAACTCAAAATATTTACATCCTAACTTTTGTGAAATATTTTACGAGTCATAATCAAATGCAAACAAACACTGCAACGAGATGATTGTTATGGGAGATATTAATGTTATTATCTGAAGAGTGGTAATCATGATGATATAAAAGCTACGTTACAAGTCTTTGGTCTCAAACAGCTCATAAAAACCGCTACTCGTATAGACCATCAGTCCGAGACACTAATTGACATAATAGCATCAAATAATCCATTATCTATTAGAGAATCGATAGTGATACCTACAGCATACAGTGATCATGATATGGTTGGCTGCACCCGGAAAATTAATCATATCAAATATAAACACAAAACGATAAAATGCAGGAATATGAGGAATTATGACCCTGAAAAACTCTGCAGTGACTTAGAAGCATGTGAAGTTTATAATTCAACGAGCGCTAACGAAGCATGGAGGATCATGAAAAATTTTATGCAAACATCTATTGATCCAATGATTCCAAATACCACCAAGAAAGTACAAGGGAAGCCAAGCCCTTGGTTAACTGACACCATCAAACGTAAAATGGACAAAAGAGATCAACTGTATCAGAAATCAAGGAAAAGTAGATCCAGGAATGATAAACGCGACTTTATTAAAATGCGTAACAATGTGAATAACGTTGTCAGGAAAGCTAAAGCTAACTACCATCATAACTTAATGAAAGAAAACGAAAATAATCCAGATAACTTCTGGTCTACAATAAAGAAATTATATCCTAGTAAAACAAAGAAACACATTTCTGCTTCCTTCAAAACTCAAAATGGCTCAACATCCGAACCTGAGCAAATTTCGAATGGTTTTAATCAATTTTTCTCATCCATTATTAAGACGCTAAAATGTTTATCAATGCCGTTACGTAACTTTGCCTGGCGATTCACTTTACAATTAAAAGTCGCACCACTAAATGTTTCAAGCTACAACTAGTATCCGTTGAGACTGTAATGAAAATTATGAAATCTTTAAAACGCAAAAAGGCAGTTGGTATCGACCAAATACCTAGTTTTATTTTAAAAGATTGTAGCAGAGTATTAGCAGCTCCATTAACGTACGTGATAAATTTGTCACTATCCAGTGGCCTGGTTCCATCAGATTGGAAAACTGCGAAAATTATACCTGTATACAAAAGTGGACCGAAAAGTAACTTCGACAACTATCGACCCATTTCTGTAATACCAGCGGTAGCAAAAATCATTGAGAAAATAGTACATGGTCAATTGATTATATATCTTGAAATGAACAACCTTCTCCATCGCAATCAATATGGTTTCAGAGCGAGAAGATCCACCAATCTGGCAACCATATCTTTCACTGATAGTATAAGACATCATGTAGACAGAGGAGAAATTGTCGGAGCGGTTTATATAGATTTAAGTAAAGCATTCGATACGTTAAGCCATAGCAAACTCTTGTCAAAGCTTACTGCTTATGGTATATGGGAAAATGATATTTTATGGTTCACTGACTACTTGTTTGGACGTGAACAGTTTGTTGTCTATAATGGTGTACTTTCGGGAAAGGAGTACCTCACTGTTGGTGTACCCCAGGGTACAATTTTAGGTCCACTGTTGTTTTTGTTGTATTTTAACGATCTTGCTGACAACTTGAAACATTCTGAAATCATCAAATACGCCGATGATACTGTTTTGTTCTGTGGAGGAAAAACACTCAACGTTATTGAAACAGAACTTAATCATGACATGGATGAAATATCGAGATGGTGTTATGATAACGAACTCATCCTTAACATGAAAAAAGGGAAAACTGAGGCAATGCTGTTTGGTACATCTCAAAAACTGAAGAAACTAACGAAACCTTTATGCATCAAATACCGTAATCAAATTGTCAATACAGTTACTTGTTATAAGTACCTTGGTACCGAATTGAATACGTCGCTCAACCTCAATGAAGATTTCAACTTTTCATACAAAAAAACGACATCTCGATTACGTTTGCTACTTACAATTAGACCATTACTCACAGTTAAAGCTGCAAAAGCAATTTACCAGACTATGATTGTACCTGTGATGACATACAGCAGAATGACTAACCTCAACTTGATGTGTACTCAACGAAAAAGGCTTCAGTCAATCGATGATCGTGCACGAAAAATTGTACCATCCGTGAACATTTGTTCGATCGAGAATACCATAAAAAAGAACTGTTGTCTTCTGGTACGAAAAAGTATAGACAGTATATTATGTGAGAACTTTAATGACTATTTTATATTAATGAACCACGGTCATAGCACCAGAAATGCGAATTCGTTGCTATGGCTTCCTGCAATTCGCACGGAATATGGCCGTCGTGCATTTAAGTTTATGGCAAGTAAAATATATAACACCTTGCCAAGAGACATTTCAAACGATAGTAATATAACTAGTTTTAAAGAAAAATTATCTGGGCATAATTTATTTTTTTCCAAACTTTTTTGCGACATGTTCTACTCACTGTTTAATCCATGGTCGTCTAGGCTTTCCTTTATTTTCAATGGCTCTTTTTGACTTTTAACATACATACACATATATTAATTTATTTGTTATTACAATTTATAACTGTTTTCATATCCTTGTCGTTTGCTTTTACCTTTTCAACGGAGTCTATTGCGGTTTTTAGTTTTTCTCACCCACTTAACGACTTCTATGGCATGCGTACTTTCTCTGTTCCTTACTTTCAGTTAGTTTTTAACGTGACATTTTTTAAAGTTTTGATATTTATATATAATCATATATATTTTTATTTTTTATTTTTCCCAAACAGGACCCTAATTGATAGCAGTACAGAATGTATTTTTATATGTTATACTGAATAGGTCATCCTGCAAAAACATTATTTTAAATAAATAAAAAAAATAAATAAAGTATAATTTTAAAATATCGCCGTAGAAAAAGGACGTCACAAAGCTTGTTATCTTTTTGTTTTTGTGGGGATGTTTTATGATTGAAGAAACAAAAATGACGTGAGGGATTTTGTTTATAAAAGAAACAGTTTAATGTTTAATGATATATTTTTTTTAAAAAATCTAAAAATAAAAAATATTTACATCTAAAAAAATATGTACAAAAAAGTTATTAACTGAAAGAGTTTAATGACTGTAACATGCATGTTTTATAATTTTTCTTTGTTCTGTTGCTACGTCGTATAAATTCATCAATTGCACGTTGACAGTCTCTCCATGCACCAGCCATGCCATGTTGGTTGGATAAAACTTCCAGCAAAAAGCTTTAACAATGTCTTGTTTGTAACCATCAATCGCAGGTTTTTTAACCATTTCTTACTCTCATTGTACTCTGGAGCGCAAAAATAAGTCATTATAATAGAAATTTAATTACCTGCTTTGTTTTATACTCTAACTATACTCGAGAGTACAAAAACAAAGGTTATTAAATGATGAATGAAATTTTCAGCTTTTTTTAATTTCCTACTCTTATTGTACTCGGGAGTGCAAAAACAGAGTCATTAATAAGGAATTTGATTTTCGGCTTTTTTATTTCTTACTCTAAGTATACTCGAGAGTACAAAAACAAAGGTTATTAAATGATAAATAAAATTTTCGGCTTTTTTTTATTTCATACTCTCATTGTACTCGTGAGCGCAAAAACAGAGTCATTAAATAAGAAATTCGATTTTCGGCTTTTTTATCCCTTACTCTAACTATACTCGGGAGTACAAAAACAAAGGTTATTAAATGATGAATGAAATTTTCTGTACTCGGGAGTGAAAAAACAGAAGTCATTAATAGGGAATTTGATTTTCGGTTTTAACTCTCTCTCTCTCAGTTTTTTTATGCCACAATAAATTTGTTTTACTTTCGAAACAACACAGTCTTTTTCACTATTTAAAAAAAAATTTAAATTTTTTAAATTAATTTTTTTAAAGTTTACAATTTAATATCTCTCGCAAAAAAAGTTTAATTTTTTTAACTTAATTTTTTTAAAGTTTACAATTTAATATCTCTCGCAAAAAAAGTTTAATTTTTTTAACTTAAGTTTTTTAAAGTTTACAATATAATATCTCTCGCAAAAAAAGTTTAATTTTTTTAACTTAATTTTTTTAAAGTTTACAATATAATATCTCTCGCAAAAAAAGTTTAATTTTTTTAACTTAATTTTTTTAAAGTTTTCAATTTAATATCTCTCGCAAAAAAAGTTTAATTTTTTTAACTTAATTTTTTTAAAGTTTACAATTTAATATCTCTCGCAAAAAAAGTTTAATTTTTTTAACTTAATTTTTTTAAAGTTTACAATATAATATCTCTCGCAAAAAAGTTTAATTTTTTTAACTTAATTTTTTTAAAGTTTACAATTTAATATCTCTCGCAAAAAAGTTTAATTTTTTTAACTTAATTTTTTTAAAGTTTACAATTTAATATCTCTCGCAAAAAAGTTTAATTTTTTTAACTTAATTTTTTTAAAGTTTACAATATAATATCTCTCGCAAAAAAAGTTTAATTTTTTTAACTTAATTTTTTTAAAGTTTACAATTTATTATCTCTCGCAAAAAAAGTTTAATTTTTTTAACTTAATTTTTTTAAAGTTTACAATTTAATATCCTCGCAAAAAAAGTTTAATTTTTTTAACTTAATTTTTTTAAAGTTTACAATTTAATATCTCTCGCAAAAAAAGTTTAATTTTTTTAACTTAATTTTTTTAAATTTTCAATTTAATATCTCTCGCAAAAAAAGTTTAATTTTTTTAACTTAATTTTTTTAAAGTTTACAATTTAATATCTCTCGCAAAAAAAGTTTAATTTTTTTAACTTAATTTTTTTAAAGTTTACAATATAATATCTCTCGCAAAAAAAGTTTAATTTTTTTAACTTAATTTTTTTAAAGTTTACAATTTAATATCTCTCGCAAAAAAAGTTTAATTTTTTTAACTTAATTTTTTTAAAGTTTACAATTTAATATCTCTCGCAAAAAAAGTTTAATTTTTTTAACTTAATTTTTTAAAGTTTACAATTTAATATCTCTCGCAAAAAAAGTTTAATTTTTTTAACTTAAGTTTTTTAAAGTTTACAATTTAATATCCTCGCAAAAAAAGTTTAATTTTTTTAACTTAATTTTTTTAAAGTTTACAATTTAATATCTCTCGCAAAAAAAGTTTAATTTTTTAACTTAATTTTTTTAAAGTTTACAATTTATTATCTCTCGCAAAAAAAGTTTAATTTTTTTAACTTAATTTTTTTAAAGTTTACAATTTAATATCTCTCGCAAAAAAAGTTTAATTTTTTTAACTTAATTTTTTTAAAGTTTTCAATTTAATATCTTGCAAAAAAAGTTTAATTTTTTTAACTTAATTTTTTTAAAGTTTACAATATAATATCTCTCGCAAAAAAAGTTTAATTTTTTTAACTTAATTTTTTTAAAGTTTTCAATTTAATATCTCTCGCAAAAAAAGTTTAATTTTTTTAACTTAATTTTTTTAAAGTTTACAATTTAATATCTCACACAAAAAAATTAAATGTGTTTACGCGCGTATTACGTTGACTTTAAAAACTGTACTTACGTGAGTACACTTGCGAGTAAAAATATAATTAATCATTGAGAGTATGATTAACAAAAATGCGAGTAATATCATTTTAGTTGTACTCGCGTTGTACTCAGGAGTGAATTACTCGCACTCTCACTGTTTAATTTTTGCACTCTTACTCTCAAAAATGTGTAGCTTTACTCGCGATCGGCACTGTATTAAAAATTTGACTAAAAAAAAGAAGAATTCCATGAAAAATCCAGTATTATATTTATGAAGGTTTCACCACAAAAACATTATGATTACGGCATTTGTCTATCATTTCATAATGGCTGCTTAATCTGAATACTGGCCCGTGATTGGTTCAACCAGTATTATGACGCGACCCCGACCGCAAGAATAGATGACTTGCTATTCAGTGATTCGGTTCAGCTTTGTTGCCGTAGTGATGATTGACATTTTGCTTAATTGACGAATCACATTTGTGCTACATCCGCCATTTTTAAAATTTTGCAGGGTGAAAACAAACCTAGTTCGTAGGGGGAAGAATGTAAAAAAATGTGGAAATGGAAGAATAATTAGCTAACGAAAGGTAACCACAATAAAAATCTGTCTGGAAATGATGCTTATAGCTATCTAGATTTTGCTCTAAAAAATTATCTTTGCTCAAACTTCCTAATATTGTTCTTAAAACTCCAAAATGTTTCTAGCTCTGCACTCTCTTCACCTAAAATACAGAAACTTTTCACCTCCAGAAAAATTGTTATGACGTCGAACCGAATTGCCGAATAAGCTTTGTTTACATTTTTTTCAGCAGGCAAATACTTTTTTTAACCAATTAGATCTTCTAAAAAGAATTATTAGCCAATTGAATTGCTTTATTTTGCCTGCCAAAAAATAAAAACAAAAAATTTATCAAGATATCAAGTCATCTATATGCGCCACATTTTTACAGGCAATAAAAAAGGACCACATAAAGAAAATTGACTATTTCCTTCAATTTATAGATTTAAGGAATAAACGATCTAAAACGAGCTGGAATTGGTTTTTCTTAACTATCTTTTTCTCTTTTTAAGATCAGGTTTAATTATTTCAAAAAGTAAGTTGCTTTTTTAACTTAATTTCTTCGATTGCTGCAGTCTGGTCTTTATATTTTTTGCCTCTGTGCATGGGGTACGCATGTCAATTGTTTTAGACGCAAAATCAAAGCAACTACGTCATGCTGCAACCCATCTATAAGAAACAATAAAAAAGTGCTACAAATATCGAACACGTAATACAGTTTCAAATATTTGCACATGAAATTTTTTAAATAAAACAAATGTTTTAAAAATTTAAAAGGCATTATATACAAGGCTTACCATCACTTTAAATCATGTAGCAAATTTATTATTTTTTTCCTCTAAAATTAAGATAATGTTTAAAACGTCTTTGTTTAATGTATGCATTGTTTCGATTTCTTTGCAAAATGCAAATTTTTTGTGCTTTAGCTATCCCCCTCATTTTGAAACAACAACAGAAAAAAGAACTAACTTTTTTAAGGTTTGATTTTCTCCTTACCCAAAAAAATAAGAAATCAATTTGTTGTTTATAATATATATATATTTTTTCATTATTTAATTTGCGGCTTTTACACAAATGCATGTCTGGACATTGTTGCACGTGTGTGGGTGTGTGAGTTCACACATCTTATGGAATTCTCTGGATTATTTCTGAAATGCAAAACAGCACTTTCAAGTCCATTAACTTGGCCGTAAAAAAGATAGGCCCTAAGTACACAGAGTTGTTTGACTTCCTTGCTTGACTTCAACTATATATTTGTAGGGAAAATTGTATCAAATACAGCATTTAGTAACAAGATCTCATAATTATGGGAAATCAAAACCCAGTTTTACTTCTAACACAACAATCCCTTAGGCATGGTATAGGCATGCCTGGTCCATCAAAAACTTCCTGACTTATGGCAATGATAAGTTAATTCAGAGTTACTGTCAAAGGTATAAGAAGTCTCAATCCTTTTTTCCATGTTAAATTTTCACTACTGTTCGTAACTTAAAATCAAGTTCAATGGTCACACTTTCGCAGATAAAATTTAATCATAAAATAAGTTAAGACGACATGTCAATTAGGACTTGCAGGGTGTGTCTGCTGTAGAGTGATATTTTTTATGGTTATTTAGGCTATGAATCCCTTAATTATGCCATTATGTTATTACAGGTTGTACATGCCTGAACGAACTTTTAAATAAGTTTTGTAATGATATGGTATGCGGTATATGTCTGCCAATATGGTTTCATCCAAGTTACAGGAACATCGGAATACAAGGCTTGGCGTTGTACTGTTAATAAACCCTCCTGCCAATAGGAAATGCATGTTTGGACCATGCAATTTTGTTATGTTAAGAAACAAAGAAAGTTAGACATAAATGTATTTTCTAACTAATAAATACCCATAAATACCCTGTTTTCTGGTGAATTTAAAGAGCTGTGCTATAGATTAAAAGAACAGTTGTGAAAAACCTGTAAAGTTGAAGTTTTAACTATACCAAATTTTTACCCTGTATTGCTGTTAGATTTATTTTTTGTTTACCCTAACCATTGTCTTGTTAATAACAAGACAACAGTTAGGGTAAACAAGGAAACAAGGGATGCCACGAACAAGGTATCCTTTTCAAAATGTATCTTGCAAACTAGGGATATTTTATTTGCCATGATTGAGAGATAATAATGTTTTCCTCACTGGTAGACTATACAGCATGTTTGACATCCAAAACAAGGTTAATTTGAGTTGTTCCATAATTACAAGCTCGTGAGCTTGTATTAAAACGCAAATGTGTCCTACAAGAATGGAAATTTTTGCCTCTCTGAGCACCGACACGGGAGTAGTCGTGTGTTCGAATCTCATCTTGTTAACTATTTTTAGGATAGGTTTCCAACTCGTAACTAACTAAATGTCCCAAATGGTCAATTGCAACGTCACAGATTTAAACCTCGTACCTAAACTCTCTAAGTACTTGGAAGTCATCTAAATGACGTTTCAGGCCAAAATTGGTATTGGTTTTCGACAAAATTTGGCACAGTTAACAAAAAAAGTATGCTGAACATAATAGTGACATCATAATTTTGATTTTTGTCACCTAAATGTCATTTTAAGCCAAAATTGGTCCAAAAATTAAAACTACTTTATTTTAAACAAAATTTGGCAAAGTTAACAAAAAAAGTATGCCGAACATGATGGTGACATTAAAATTTTGATTTTTTGTCACCTAAATGTCATTTTAGGCCAAAATTGGTCCGAAATTAAAACTACTTTATTTTCGACAAAATTTGGCACAGTTAACAAAAAAAGTATGCTGAACATAATAGTGACATCATAATTTTGATTTTTGTCATCTAAATGTCATTTTAGGCCAAAATTGGTCCAAAAATTAAAACAACTTTATTTTAGACAAAATTTGGCAAAGTTAACAAAAAAAGTATGCCGAACATGATGGTGACATTAAAATTTTGATTTTTTGTCACCTAAATGCCGTTTAAGACCATAAACGTTTCAATCGCGCGACTTTTAACCATGAATGATAGGCTGTATTTTTGTTAGTAGAAATTGTAGAATTGGGTCGCATTGTGGATGTTTCATAGTTGTGCATTTTTAATAGCGAGATAGTTTATGCAGCGCCTGCATCTTGTTAATTTTTTAAAAAGATAAGATAAGTGTTCAAAAGCTTTATTTGACTGACTGGTAAAGTAAAGGTGTTTCCACCAAAGTTTTCAAAAGTGAATATAGGCAGAATTAAGGTCTCCCCAAATGCCTGGAAAGTAGTCTGCGAAAAATAAAATTTCCACAACAAACAATACGTAAGAGAAAAACGAAGACGTTCCACCATATATAAATAATGACGAGAACGAAATTCTTTTCGCTACGCTTAATGACACGCCAACGTAGAGAAATATGATTTCGGAAACACTCCAAAAAAACTTAAATTCTCCGATCCCTGCTTGTTATTTGTCTCTGCGCCATAAGTGTACAGGATTCTTTTTATCGAAGTTTGCTGTTTGTGACAGTTCTGGTTTGCTTTTTCTCACTGAGTGACTTTCTTATACCCCGTTTTTTTTTGTTTTTTTTTTGGGGGGGGGGGGTACTGAATTACTGAATTTCGCAAATTTTAGGTGGGGCTTGTGGTCTTTCTTCTTCCTGCCAGTCAGTTTACCCCAGACTGACCTAACGAAAATTGAAATTTCGAGGAATTTTCCGTTCAAGAAGATCTCACAAATCAATTTTGAAAAATAACTGCGTAGTGCGTAACAAATATTATTGCCTATCTGAATAGCAAAATATGTTGTGTCTAACTTCGTAACAGAAATCACAATTTGATAGACAGCTTTTGTAAACTTTATTCGCGAGGTTGTTTGCGTATATCATATGTCTTGTTTATATCTATAACAGAGAATTTTTACCAATGTGGTTAGCCAGTGCTAAATTTGGTTTATCTAGATCAATTTAGATAACCAGGGATATCTCATTTGTGCCAAAAATGCTCAGATTACCACATAAAATAATTGTCATCAGGGATCCCCACTAGAGCTACCAATGCCCAAAATAATTTTTGGATCAGTCCAAGTTTACATTTTTGGTCAAGTGATTTTACTAAGTCATTGACATTTGCCTAGGCTCAAGCACAAATGTCTAGAATGGTTTTCATTGTTGTTTGGTATAAAAGGAATAAGAATTGTTTCTGTTATGGGCTAGCCATTTAACACAACTCCAAAGTGACATGAATAGTATAATTAACAACTTGTTAACAACTATGCATCTACACCAAATATTTGCAATTAAGAAATGCACCATGTCAATGATCCCTGGGCGAGATAAGTATTTGTGGTATGGCAGCATTAATTTTCCCTGAAGAGAGTGACAAGAAAATGTGTAATATGACAAAACGACACTTTCTCTTTTGTAGTGATTACATAAATTACATAAATTATAACCTGACCAGAAGTGACTTGATGCATTGAGGTATGACTTAAAGCAGTAAGATGGCAGAAGTTCACCTATTGGAGTTCACTACTGAAGAAATTCAAGAAAAGTTCCCCCTCCATTGGTGTGTATGGAATGACAATACTCAAAAACTTGAGGAGTTACTTGCATCTAAATTGGTAAGTTTTTTAAGCAAAAAAAAGTTAATTCAAGGTTTTACATGTCTGTAATTGTGTCTTATTTTTTGTTTCTGCATAGTACAACACAGAATTAGCAGATCCACATGGGCGTACACCACTACTATTAGCAGTAGCCCTTGGATTTGACGAGTCTGTGAAAATATTGCTAAAGTATTCATGTGATGCATCTGCCACAGATAAACAGGGTTGGAATGGTAAGAATAGTTTTTCTTAGAATCTTCCAAAATCCCTCTGTGTAGTACTCATATCCTGTTTAAAATGGTTGCCAAATCGATACATTGTACTAGAAAATAATGCCTGGAGTATGTAGCATGTGCAAAAATCTAATTCCCAATAATATGTGCAATGGACAAACCTACTGCATAGTAAATGCTTATTGGAAATGGTAATTCTTCATGTGCCTAAAATGATAAGCCTCCTTATTATTCCTATCAACTGGTGTAATAGAATGACATCAAAAAATTAAAAAGAATCGCTTATGTGGTTATATCACTTTATTCGATCTTGCTGTAATCGCAAACATTTTTTTTGAGACCTAAAAATAAATTTGAGCTTGACAGTTGATCAAAAAAGTCACAAAAAGAAGTGAAATTTCATGCAACTATCAGTTTTAATGCTGGCTAACTTAGCATACCGTGTAAAAACGCAATGCAATTAAATATGTTGCATAGACCATGGCGCAAAATGCAAATTGGTGGCATGGTCATGCAAAACGAATGTAACATTGAATAAGAAAAAAATTTCCTTTCCTTAAGTGTTGCACTTAACGTGGAGTTTATTATTTGATTTGTTTTCTGTTTCTATGTAAATTTTTTTAGTCACACAAGAAGCTGTTGGCACAGGAGATCCTGATTTAATCTCAACAATTATTCAACATAGGGAATATCAAAGATTTACTCAAAAATCTGCGGGTATCACAGACATTCTTGAAGCTCTTGAGGAGGTAGGCAAAGTTTTAGTTTTGTAGTTTTCACTGAAACAAGTTATTATCTTTAAAGCACGAATTGTCAGTTTCAGCGAGAAAAAAAAGAGCTTAAGCATGTCCATAAAAATTGTTTCAATTTTTAATATAATTATTTATTCTTCTAAATATTGAATAACGGTTTTTTGGTTCATTTTTACAAATTAAAATGAGATGTATCTCGTTAAAGCTAAAATTGTCTTATAAGAATACAATGCATTGTTGTCAGGTTATAAAATGCTGTATATTTACTCTTCAACTTTAGGCTGATGATTTTTATGTTGAAATGAAATGGGAATTTTCCAGTTGGAGTATGTACCTAAAGTATTCATTTCCCTAATTTGTTTTTAAAGTTTTTATAAATTTCTAACCCATATTACTGAATGGATAAAGTAATTCTAATGCTTCCGTTTTAGTTCCACTGATATCAAGAATGTGTCCAAACGATTCATATAAAATATATAAAAGTGGTAAGAAATCATTTTGATACCAGTGAGTGTCGTTGAACTAACACTCAGGAGAAGAAAGGTTAGAATAATTGACCTACTCACTGCCTGGTACACTATTAGTATGGTGCTTTACTCCGGCGTGGAAGGGTTTCAAGCCTTTCCCAAGTCACAGTGACAAATATAAAAATCACCCCTTTTTGATCAGGGATTCTAGGATTTAACAATTATCGACTTTTTTGAGTCATAAAATAAATACCGAGTTCTTTTGTTTGAAAAATGATGCAATATCAAATGTATTAACAAAATGTTGTTATGTAGTGGAAAATTTATTAGAATCTATCAGGGAATCATCAGGAAAGTCATGGAAAGGGGTACAATGTAAACATACCATTTAAAAACCTGTGAGTCTCAACTCTT
This sequence comes from Hydractinia echinata, assembly GCA_030067915.1. Classification (NCBI taxonomy): domain Eukaryota; kingdom Metazoa; phylum Cnidaria; class Hydrozoa; order Anthoathecata; family Hydractiniidae; genus Hydractinia; species Hydractinia echinata. Next base: position 1,623,093 of record JASGCC010000049.1, on the reverse strand, counting down.
TTATCTTCCTGTACTATCCACACAGGTGCTACAGTGCGAGTTGATACAACATTAAAAGGATTTGACCAAATGAACTGGCAAAGAGGAAATCAAAGTTATATCTTCAAAGGTGGAAGTAAGTGTTTGTTTTATTTGTTTGTTTTTATTGTTTGTTTTTTTTGTTTGTTTTTTTGTTTGTTTTTTTGTTTGTTTTGTTTTGTTGTTTTGTGTGTGTGTGTGTTTGCTTGTTTGTTTATTTCTTTACTTTTTTAATATTTATTTACGAAATGGTAGACTAACTGTAGATGTTTTTTTTCAGCAAGGTCGAGCGAATTCTTTGACATCGATCATGACCGTAAATCTTACTGGAAAGAGTGTGTTAGTATAAGGTATGAATTTTAGGTTGTGTTGAGAAGTGGAGGAAAAATAAACAACAATGCTAAATATTCCTGTTTAATTCATATTTGTGAAAATTTTGTTTATGACAACTTATTCTGGGAACTCTTGGAAAGGAAAAATGGGACAGGAAAATATGATTTTGTGGGTAAAAAACACAAGCCTGCTGTATTTCTTTATTATTTTTTATGATCCATTCGCATGGATTTACCATTTTACGTAACAACATATGCGAAAGTTTCTTCTTTCTTTTTATTACATTAACTTGCGTTCACATGTGTTTTAACGCATGATGTGTTTTAACGCGTGATGTGTTTTAACGCGTGAGTTACATCACTTTTTATTGTTTACAGAGATGACACGATGACATTAGATTCATTGCAGCCACCTCCATCTGTTGTGACTTCTCGTTTAATGTCACAAAATGTCACTTCAGTTCTCGACCACGAAAATATCAGTTTCACCAGGTATGAGGTTTTCAGTCATGAATTATAGGTATGCAAGTTCATTTGAATTTGTATGAGTATGTAGGGAGTTGAGAAACACGTTTTTTTTCTTCTATTTCCAAACAACTTGTTACATGTTTTTTTAAGAGTATTGGGATTAAAAATGAAGGCTCAGCTGTTTTTTTTACTTCTGCTCATTTTGGTTTGTGGTAAAAAGGTTTTTTTTGTTTTATGCATTGATCTTTTTACTTCCATCATGGGAGTATCAGTTCGCTTATCAGTTACCAGATTTGCCCTCGCGAATATCACCTATAAGGATATATATACGTTATCAAGCTGTAGTCATGCTAAAAGTATATTAAAAATAGATGAGTCTCATCTTTGTCAAAAAGTTAAGGAAGCTAAAATGTGTGTTATATAAATTGATCACATGCAGTGTATAAAATTTACCTTTATTTTCAAAAACATTTTAAAGTCATTTTGAAGACATACTGTCATATTATGCCATGTTATTATAATTGGAATGTTTTGTTGATTCTTTATAAAAACTTCCACTAAAAACGTTTTTCTCATACACAGGCAGAAGGCTGGTTTCTTGGGTTGGGGTGGCGATAAAACTGACAACATTAATGGTTATGAAGCCAAAGTGTATTCTGTTTCTGGTGTAGAGTTGGTAACAAGAACGAGGACTGAACATCTATCAGAAGAAGATATACTTAGATTACAAGGTAAATATGTTTGGGTAGATAATTTTCTGCTTGAAGAAAGTATATTTCTTTTTGTTTTCATCCTTCATGGCTGACTGAAGTTGACATGAAAACTGTTCATCATTCATGGCTGACTGAAGTTGACATGAAAACTGTTCATCCTTCATGGCTGACTCAAGTTGACATGAAAACTGTTTAGACCTATTAGATTTTTGTAAATGTAAACCTTGAATGTATTGCCAAGCAGATACTCTGATTAAAAGTCAACTTGCTAGAAATGGTTAGCCACCCAAATTTGTCACGAAAAACGGAAAAGTAACTCCTATAGCAGTCTGGATATCTAAAGCAAAAACCATGCTCTTTTTATGGATTTTTTTTGTTTTAAGAGTGAAATCCCATCTCACTTTAAAATTATTCTGAGCTGTAAAGAATACAATGAAACGTCTGATTCTAAAATTTTAACTGCTAAAGTAAACGTAATCCCAGATATGTGAAACTGTGTAAAAATTCAGAATTTCTTTAACGTCGCGGAATATTATCTCATGTTAATTTAATTGCGGCTTAAACATTAACAGGGAAAGAAATAGATTAGTCTATCAATTTTTTTTGAAAATATACTTTTGTAGTGTATTTTTTTATATTTGTGTTTAGAGGAGAAGAAAGAAGCACAGTCTAAAGTACCAGCTGTCTTAAATTTTTTTACACATTCTGAGCATGAAGAGGTAAGGATATTTAGGCTGTGATGTAAAATGTGAAATAAGTCAACCTAATTATGATAGACATAAGATGTACTAAACCCTGAGTTATCTCTTCGATCGTGTCTACATCTGCTGAACTATGAAGTACATTTTCGAGGTGCATCTACTGAAATGTGATGAATGCACATTACTCTATGTTTCTTCCCTCTATTCGCAAGGAACAAAACAAAGACAACATCATCAACCCTACGTCATCAAATCCATACGTGATGTCTATCGAAGAATACTTCAATCCCAGACTCCACCCTGGTAAAGATGTGGGCCACTTAAGACAGATGACATCAAGAACTCAAAAATTTTCGGCTACCGTGGCTTTGTCGGATGAATTTCCACTGTCTCTGCAAGATCAAGTTTTACCTATCATTAACCTAATGGTAAGCTGTTGGGTTTATCTGTATGCATCAGGCGTCACCCACATAAAATTTTATCGACGTCTGCCTTTTTTTTGCATGCTTTTATGACCCGTCGCTGATCATTCGACATAACAAACTCTCGGTAATCACTCGATAAAAGCAAACTGTCGATGTTCTCTCGCTAAAAATAATTATTTTATTCGTGTGAACATCTGTCTCATTTGTTTACAAATCCTCGTCTCCAAAACTCTGTCTTGAGCCCTGGGAAAAAAGTTGGTGTACAATTTCTATACATATTTTTAGGCTAACAGCAGTTCACATTTCGCCAAACTGAGAGATTTTATCACGTTGCAGTTACCCGCAGGATTTCCGCTAAAAATTGGTAACATGACATTCTTTTGAACTTCCTGATAGGGATATATTAAGTTCTTGCAATGTTTTTGAGACGCAAAATGTGTTGTTATTGAAAAAATAATAATGCTATGTTTGTATTACCTGAAAAGTGTTTGTCGAAAGTTATTTCTTTGATTGTATTTTTTATTGTTTTTATATCTTCTGATTTCTGTGTGATGAATTTACATGAAAACAATGTTACAGGTCATTTTTAATTACTTTATTCGTATCAATTTTTTGAGCACTAAAGTATATGAGAAGGATAATATACGCGTTTTCAACACATCAATATTTTGTGCAAGATCTGAATTTTGCTATTTTTTTCTTGTTGTTTTGTGGGGCAACACTTGCGGGATAATTAATACATCTGGGATTTGTTTATATTGCTGTTGGCAACAGCAGTTGCGCAAAAAATTATACGCGCGAAATATTTTTTGTAAATGTATCCACAGCAGGTAAAAAATCTCGTGTAGTTAAAGTTTAACAAGCACTGGTTTTTAAAATTTAGAAATCCCGTTATTCCATGTACTAAATGCACGAATTACATTCAGCAATATTAATGGTGTTGAAAAATGTCCAGATGGGGTGGTTGTATTGGAAGAGGGTGTCGAAAAAGAATCAGCTACCAACGAAGACGACGAACAAGTTTGTACGAACAAAAGGCGTTGCGTTATAGATAAATCCATCTTTGATATTTATCGTAGTTATAAAGATCTTGGTACAGATGTAGGAATGTACAGGGATACTGGATGTAAGTAAAAAATGAAATTCAAATCTGTTGAAATATTGATGTTTAGCGCCCTCACTTCGAACTACAAAATGAGAGAAAATGATCGAGGGACAGCATGAATTTCCCCTCTTCCTCAGGAAAAATTAAGGGACGTTTGTGCAGCTTTGGTCTTTGTTGATCATTTTACTCCCGTTCTAGCATTTTACCAGTATTGTTTTTCTTCAGTGTTTATGTCGTTTAGGAAGTAAATACTATGTCTTTTTAACGTAGTCGGAATATCAGAGAACATTCGAAAATTTGAACAGAATTTGTGTATAAAATAAGGAATTTCAGGGAGAAGTATTAATTTCCCCTCTTCTTCAGGAAAATCAGGGATCGATAGCATTTAATTCCAAGAATACCTGCCAAGGGACGGAAATCATTTTTTTTGGTTGAAAATATCTTACTACCATCCTTCGACATATTTTGATGAAACAAGCAAATATTAAGCATTTATTCCAAGCATTGTCATAGTGAGATTTAGAATACACACGAGTATAACTTGTTATTCCATTCAGATTCTCAACGAGATGAAGAAGACGAGTTGTTACAACTTGCTATCCAACAAAGCCTCAGTGAAGCTTCTTTCCAAGGAGAGGGAGGGATCGACACTGCTAACCTTCCTGAGTTAGAATATAGAGGGCAAGAATGGACGGTTGGTGCAAATCGAGAAGATGAAGAACTACAGAGGTATATTTTTAGTTCTGTGACAGTTTTTTTGGTTCTTCTAGTAGTATAGTCATTCATCAATTCATTCATTCATTCATTCATTCATTCATTCATTCATTCATTCATTCATTCATTCATTCATTCATTCATTCATTCATTCATCCATTCATTCATTCATTCATTCATTATTCATTCATTTATATGAGGTCGCTTTTAATGCATTTCCAATATTCTTTTCACAATTTCCAGAACGTAGTTTGAAAAACCGTTATTCATTCTTTAAGTTTTGTTTGATGTTTTGTTGCTTATAATTTTTATTTGTTTAAAAAGCTTTCGATTTATCATTTTATTTCTTCTCCTACGTTTTCCCTAAACCCCATTCTATTTTGTATAGGGCTATTCGGGAAAGCCTTCAAGGTGATGTCACTTCAGACGCTAATAATACCCCTGTGGCGGAGAGTTTAAATGAAGAAGAACAATTAAAACTAGTGATGCGATTATCAGCGCAAGAAGATGAAGACGCTGATAGAAGAAGAAGAGAGGAAGAAGAGGAACTAGAAAAGATTTTAGCACTATCTTTGACAGAAAAATAGCTTGAAATTTTTTTGAACCAATGGAATTGCAGAGAGGTTGGAAGCCTTTAAACTCCTAGCAACGGAGTTAAAACGTTTTTGTTAGGGAAACTACAAAAAGTTTTGTCATTTTTCAGACAGTAGAGTGAGGGAATTTCGGTACTATATGAGAGTCTTGACTAGCCTATTACATCAGTTTTTAAGAAAGAAAAAAATTATCTCTGTCTTATACCTTGTGACGTGTCAGAGAATTTTGTATGTTACGAGTTTAGGTGATTGCACTTTTTTTATAAGAAATAAAAAAAAAGAGATTTTTATTTTCAAAAAATTGGAACCAGATAAAAAAATGTTAATCTAAATCCTGCAGCCTTTTATTTAAGAAGATAAAATGCAAAAGAAAAGACATACCCAGGCTTTTTTGAAATTTAGTATTCTTCAAAAATAATATGTAACGCAATTTTTTTTCAGAAAAAATGAGTTACAATTTTCTTCGCTTAGAAATTTAAAACAAAAAGTTTTGTTTATATTTTATTTAAATATTTTTTTAATTATTTGTGAATTTATAAACACAAAAACTAACGAAGACACCCTAATTCGGTTTTTAGCTGTCTTTTTAAAATGTCCTGGTAACTAGGTTTACCCATATGTAATTCTCAAATAAATGTTTGCATAGCGTTTTCATGCTTGAGTAATTCCTCTTCAAAACAGTCTGCCATTTTTGAAACGAACTGCATGCTTTTCTTGATTAAAATTTAAAAAAATATACTTTTGGTTGTTTTTGTTATGAGCGGTATTGTTGACACCACACGTGAAGAGAAAACCACACAAGAAAACATCCAAGACGAAGAGGCGTTATGCAACAAACTTCCGAGAAGGAGAGTGTATGGACTTGTTCTTATGTCCTTAGGCGGATTTTATGTGGTGTTATCGAATGTTCTCGTGCAACTGATACACGAACACAGTCACGTGGATATATCATCTGTAACACTCTTATACATGCGAAGTTTGTTCACGACGTTTTTAGCGATCATATTTATGCTTCTCGGCCGCGTGCATCCTGCCCCATCAAGGTCAGTTTGTTTTAAGCTAATCACACTTGGTTTAGCTGGTGTCGGCGGAATATTATTCATGTATTTGGCGCTGGCACATATGCCTGTTGGTGACGTCACTATCATACAGTTTACCGCACCGTTTTTTACAACCATACTAAGTGTTGTTTTTTTAAGTCAAAAGTTGACATTTGTAGACGTTATTTGTGGTGTGTTTAGTTTTCTTGGCTTGCTTATTATGACTCGCCCAACTCTTGTTTTTGGTGAGGAAGATATAGACAGCCGTGAGATAAGCGAGTGCATCACTGGAGAAAGCGACGTAACAGATGCACATAATCACGCTGATTACATGCAGGGCGCGTGTTACGCCCTATTGGGATCTTTTCTGGTGTCAATTTTTTACATTTTAAGTAAAATTTGTGGAAAACAAGGTGACGTCATGTTGATCATATTTTACACTGGATTGGTGGGCGTGCTCCTACCAACGGGCGTTAATTTAGTACGCCAACAACCGTACGTGTTCGGCCATCAGTGGGATATTTGGATATTGTTTATGTTAATTGGACTTTTATCGTTCGTACATCTGATGTTTGTCGCTGAATCCTTACAATTTGAAGAAGCTGGTCCAGTCGCGCTAGTTCGTAATGCTGACAGTGTGTATGCTTTTGTGTTACAGTACACCATACTAGGAGTAGTACCAAAACCATTGACACTTATGGGCGCAGCTGTGGTTGTTATCGCCACAACATGCATGGGCGGTTATAGATATTATTGCGCTAAGAAGCAGCAGTCCTTTAACCAATCAGACAGCAAATAAAAGTTTATTATTTTAAAGAAAAACTAGTTTTTTAAAAATCCGTGAAAACATGATCTAATATTGCAATTTCGCGAATTTCGAAAATGATGGAAATTCGCTAAACTTAAGTCAGCAAAATAGCAATCCTAAAATTTTAAGCAGTTTTGAAATTTGGTATCACTGCATGAAATCGCAAAATTTAATTCTCGCGAAAACTACCTCCCCCCCCCCCCCCTCTTTAGGTAATTTTATAAAAGTGGGTTGTCATAAGAATAAACGATTTACAACATCTACACTGCAAGCATTAACTACCGTGAAGAATGCCAAGATATTTAGATATTTTTACTAAATACTAAGGCGAAACAAGCGGAAATTGGGACGAAAATATAGGTCGAAGAAGCTCGTAGTATCGATATTTCGATATACAAAATTTCTGGGTAAAGTTCATAACATTATTTGGTGTTCTCATTAATTGTTGTGCCATATAGTTTTGTACTTTCGGATCAATGAGAACGGACGTTCAATTTTTAGTCTCATTGAATCAGTAACAAAATTTTAGAAACAGCCTCCCAAAGTATTCGACCGCTCAAATTTTATTAGAATACAACTTTGGCTTCCGGCGAATTATATAATAGATATCAGCGGTGAGGACGATCCCACTGACGCGAAAACAACTGAAAATACTGAATAAAATAAAATGAATCGAGGGAAGTGATTCATTCCAGCTGTTTATTTTACTTATAAGCTTTTATCGCCATCAATTGGGTCTATTTTCCGCGAGGCGAAAACATTCATAAAATTTGTGATACTTCGTCCTCGTTTCCATCTGTCTTTATTTTGCGTTATAGCGCAAAAAGCTTACGCGTTTTCTTGTTACCTGACAAATTAGAGATTTACCTGACAAAATTAGAGATTCAGCATTAATGTTATTAATACTGTCAATAACCTCATTTGGCATGGTACTTCTATCGAACTATCAAAGTGGAACTAAAACATGATAAGTAAAAAGAAGCAGATTTAGTTACGATTTGGTTTCATTCGACAATATATGTTTACAATTCCATATTCTTGCCTTGTCTTCGTCCGCCATGATAACGGTCTGAAAAGAAAAACAGAATTTTTTTAGTAAGACATACATGGTCTCTTGCGAAAGTTTACACCATCAATTTTTGCCTTTTACTGGTATATTATATTATATATGGAAAACTCACTTCTCGTTTGTGATTGGTTCTTCCCTTGATAGCCTTGAGTTTTCTCGCGTTGAAAAATAGGTCCATACTTGAAATCTAAAATTCTTTCGTGATGTTCAACTAGTGTATTTAGCTAAAACAAAAAACAGATATATACATTCATGTAATTTAACTAAATGGTTAAAATTTGATGTTCCAATTGCTTTCATATTCAAAACACGGAATAATTTTGAAACTCCTAACAAGAGCAGTCAATCTTTCAGTTGTGCAAATGCGACATTGATAATTACGATTAAATCACTACGTTCAAATGGAGAATTTCTACAAAACAAATTGCAAAAACATCGAAGCAAAAACGTTACATTCCAGAATTAATCAAGAAAATTTTTTCTTTAGGAGCTCCAAACATCATTTGCGAAGTTTCCACAACACCGGCATGCAAAAACTCATCAGATTGTCTTGTGTAGAATCACACCACACAATATGAGTAACAAAAGCAGTGCATTTTTGGAGCTGGGTTAATTCTACCATATAAACAAATCAATGTCTTGGGAAGCCCGAAAGTGTTCCATTTGCTTTCATATTCAAAACACGAAATAGTTTTGAATAACTCCTAACAAGAGCAGTCAATCTTCCATTTGTGCAAATACGACATTGATACTTATGATCAAGTCACTGACGTTCTAATGGAGAATTGCTACGTTGGGTGCAACAAATTCAGTGAAAAATAAAATTATTATATTTCCTAATCATTCAATTTCGCGATTAGATAATTCTACATCATGCTTTCCTAAAATTCCTTAATTTTACATAATTCTGATTATAGTTCTCAGATTTGTCAGTTTTGTTAACAACCCTGGTAAATACGAACACAATGCTATAATTCTCTCCCATAGTTCTGCTTACCTTATCAGACAACTGCAATGTAATACTTTGTAAGTAAGTTGGTTCAGCACCGTGATGGAGTACAAGAGTTTGAGTGGGCTCATCCCAAGAGGCCTGCAAAAGGACAATTTGTTATTAATGTGAGATTGCAATAGTAAAGTAAGACATGAGAAAGAGATGAGAGTAATCCAAGATTGAAACACATTTTAATGTTGTGTTTACCCAATCAGATTGCTTATGTTACCCTACCTGCAATTCTTCATTGATAATCATCTTACTGATAGTACTATGAACAACTTGCGGAGGCAGATCAAACATCTCAGCTAAATTGAGCATACTAAAAACACATGAGATTTAAGAACAGCATAACAGCGAAAGCTTGTTATGTCAAACAAAACGCTGGTTCCCTCAGCCAATACATGTAAACCTCATTATGAAATTTGCTCCTCATTCGAAACTCAACTACCTTGAATTTCCAACTATATTTTTAGTCCCCAAGACCAAAATTGCAACAAGTGTTGACTGTATACTGCAGGCCATGTGACAAATTTATTAGGATGCTAGAAGTGGTAAATTTAGCATTCTCTGTATTCGACTCTCATCAATTCGCTCTAACATTTATTTCACCTGCTTTTCATTTGTCACAGCACTTCGACAGGAGCCGTTCGTTGTCCACAATTACTTGGGTTGTAGAGATAGCAAAAAACGCAAAAGCACAGATGTCAATAAATTCATCAAAATATACCTGATTGAATCATAAACTTTGTTATACGTAAACAAATATGTCCGTAAACTCTCTTCCTGAATTTTTCTAGAAATAAAAAAAAAGATTACTTCACTACTTTGAACCACCAATTGGTTTTGCTAATTTAAATTCGCTAAAATTGATGTCTAGTACAACATTTCTCCGTCACCTTGTACAACGAAGCGACACAAGAGAACTTTACAATTGCAGCATAAGTTCAGACTTTGTTTGAAAAAAGGTTTAGAATGTCTGTAAGTGTTCCAATTGCTTTCATATTCAAAACACGGAATAGTTTTGAATAACTCCTAACAAGAGCAGTCAATCTTCCATTTGTGCAAATGCGACATTGATACTTACGATCAAGTCACTGACGTTCAAATGGGAAATTTACCTTCAAAAACACATACAGCTACTGTTTAATGAAAACTTATGTTTTAAAAAGCGTTGGCTAATGTGTAGATGCGGTGACGCACTTGCTACAACATGCCTGTGCTGTACACTGAACCAACTTATTTATAAATATGAAACGTATTTTCTAAGCACTTGCCACTTCAATTGACCTTTCTACAGACTTTTTTTAAAAAAATGTTCCAATTGCATTCATATTCAAAACACGAAATAGTTTTGAATAACTCCTAACAAGAGCAGTCAATCTTCCATTTGTGCAAATGCGACATTGATATCCACGATCAAGTCACTGACGTTCAAATGGGGAAACGACAACACTTTATTTGATCAACTTCGACTGTGAAAACAACATTACCTGGTTAACATAGCCTTTACTCCTTCTGCATTAGGGAACAATGCCCAACAAGACACAGCAAGGATGTTGTCCTTGCATTTCTTCCAATCGCCCTTCATCATGGCTTTCGAAGCAGCAACAACATGATCTCTCATGCTTTCCGGTAGACCTTAAATACAAAACAACAAAGTGAATGGCAATAATTGAAATTGATCGTTTACACATTAAGAAAGTTATAGAAACCTACCAACGAGTGCTTGTTTTGCATTCAAACGAAGTTGATATCGAAAACTTTTGCTGATGATTCTCCGGTTGTAATCATACTCGTGAGCTAAAGATAACATGCATGTAAATTGTTACTTAACAAAACATATATATACGATTTATTGGAAAAATTATTTTCAAAAAATCCGGCTAAAAGAGTTTTACATAAGAATGTCTAGTGAGATCTTCCGTCTTAGGCAATTTGGTCCGATGTACATACTGTCTACGAATAATTCCTATTTGACAAGATGCATTTTTAAGTTAACTATACAAAAATGATTAATATTATTAACTCACCAGCCATATAAGGTACTTCCAACAACATCGCAGAAGTTAAATAAACACACTCAAGCAACTCTAAGTTGATGTGCATGTGAAATGGAAGCTAAAAATATAATATATGAAAAGGATAATAAGGGTTCTTTCGAATTAGGTAATTTCATCCTCTTACTTAGTCTCTGAAGACAAAAGCGATATACTTCCAGACAAAGAGAAAAGCCATGGGATATGCTTCTCTATAAGAATATATTTCTATTTTTGTTGAGAGACAAAGAAAATTACCATTCTTCTCTTATCTATCTTTTCTTGTTCAGGAGAACGTTCCACATTCTTCAAGTTCATCAATCCTTGTGCCAACAACTCTTTAGCACGACCTGTCGCTTGGATGTCTTGTAGAGCTGTATGAGCATCCCTTATCATACCATGTCGGAACGCGCACAGACCAAGTTGAACCATAGTTCGATTATATAATATCTAAACATTATTAGCGAGTTCAGAGTATCCTTTATACTTTTACCATTAAAAAAATTAAATGCATGCTGAATGTGAATTTAAACCTTCGAGGATAGTGAAAATGTTGCACACACCTGGGTTAACACGTCAGAATATTGGATATTCTCCTGCAAATGCGAAATCAGCATTAAATCTCTAGCTTCATACCATCGATCGTGTTTTGCATGATGAAATATATGACAGAGCATAGCTCTCGTTCGAATACGATCAATTCCATTTGAATATATATATTTACACATTCTGTTAAGCATTGCAGCGTCATCAGAGACTTGTTTTTTTCCCGTCTTGACTTTCTCTTCTGTGGTAGCCTCGACTTTCTCTTCTGTAGTAGCCTTCTCTTCCGTAGTAGCCTCACCATCACCAGAAGTTGCCTCCTTCTTTTCCTCTGTTTTATTTTCAGTACCTGCTTCTTCAGCTCCTGACTCTGCATTAGCACGCTTCTCCTCCCCGGATTTAATTTGTTTGTGAATTTCACGTAGTTCTTTAATGTCTAATTTGTAGTAAGTGTGTTCGATTCGTAACAAATATATTCTGCACAGTTTTTCTGCTGATGCATCATTTTTTTCATTGAAATCAAGATACTTGTCAATCAAACCAACAACCTTGCCTTCATCCTTTAACCTATCATCAAGAAAATCCAATTTATAGTTCAGTATTCTTTCTTCGAGTTGATTATTTGAAACAAAATAATTTTAGGTTTGAGCTAATGTAGGTATAAATTAGTCAACCAAAAAACTAAAGCGTGACCTTCACATGTTCAAATGTTTAAAATACAATGAAATCACAAAGAAAGCCACTAAGACTTTTTAGTTATTTGGTTAGATCCACAATCTTTAACAATACTAATTTTTGCTGATGTCAGATTCTCTAATTTTTTCTAATTTCTGTAATTCTCAAGTTTGTTTACTCCGACTACAATCCTGCCAAAAGAAAACTCTTGCAGTGTGAATAATCTGGAAAGTACTGACCAAGTGATGCTCTTTGACCAATTCGAGAAATAGCTTAAAACGATTGTTTTCACAAATATTATGGGTGCATTCCATTTAACTCGTAAGTCGCTAAATTTAATAATTTTACTCAAAAATTTGGCTGAATCTATTTTATTTAACTTCGTTTTTAAGTTAAATTAGCACTTTGAGTAAAAAAAGTCACTCAATTTAATTACCAACTCAGAGGTTATTAAAATAAGTAATAACAACTGACGCGCCTGAAAATATTTTATCAACAATCAATTCTTCAGATATTCAAATTAAAACCTGTGAAATAGAAGACGGAAAAAATGCTTGGAACGATGAAATGCTACTTACGTTAATTGATTTATACGAAGTGAACATTGAGAAATTTAAAAACCCGAGATTTAAGAAAGAAAATATTTGGAAAGGTATGGCCGACGAGATCGAAAATTTTCAATACCTCTGCAGAGTAGATTTTCTTCCCTGATTTTGTACAATGGCGTGCAAAGTACCGGGTTCTTGTCAGAACGTACACGAAATCAGTTGACCGTTTGAGAAAAGATGGAAGTAGAAGCAAAGTTTGTATATTTTTCGAAGAAATGCAAGAAGTCATTGGTAAGCACCCCAATGTTATTTCGCCGACAACCTGCAGCTCAAGCAGTAGGGATAAAGTCAGGAAAGAATTGTAGAAAATAGGAGAGGGACAGGAAGATGATATTGGACAAGCAGAAGGACGAAAAAGTGGTTGGAATTGATAACGAAGAAAAAAAGGAAAGAAAAGAGGAGAAAATAAATCGAAAGTACACTTTCTGCTGTTACAAAAGCAACCGCAGAAATCTCACATGGTTTGAAGCGTACAAGGAAAGGAAGGCTAAATGGGAAGCAGCACAACATCAACAAAAGATGGATATTTTGGGGGGACTGTAAATAAGTTTTAATTCATAATTATAAAATATTTAATTTTTTTACAATGCTAAGTCATCTCCTTTATGTTTCAGATCTCCAGCTGTCGTCCCGTATACCACAAAGTTGTAACTTCATCTTTATTGATAATTGGAAAATCCAATTCTGCTTCCTCACTATTTTCATTAACGCAGAAGTTGTGCATAGCGCAAACTGCCATTACAAATGTTGGAATTTCTTCAACATTAAAAATATTTACAAATTGCAATTGAGGAAACCTAGACTAAAGCATGAAAAAAAATCCTTTTTTATTAGCGTATGTTTCGTTGTGGTTCTACGATGTTTATACAATGCTTTTTTAGGTATATGACCTTACGTCAATAACACCAACAACTCCTTCCAACTCACACATTCTCAGAAAACCACCACTGATTTCTGACAACTCCTCAGGAGATGGCCAACAAACAAACAAATTATTTTTTTAATGATCGCTTGAACAACGCGTCTGATAACGTGAAATATTGATGACTTTGTTTGGTTAAATTTGTCGCTTATTCGCACTAACTGTTCTTTTCGGAAAGCGAACAACAAAAAGATGCAAACGGGTTTATTGACCATATATGGGAAGGGAAGGATAACAATAATGTCATTCAAGCAAGAGATTGATTGTTACCAACAGTATCAAGCAACATCACTCAAATTGTTTTTATAGCATAACATAATCCCCCCTTTATGACAACTGATTGTGTCAGAAGGGTCTACAAATATGCATTTTTGTTATTTAGGATTTCGCAAGACTTGAGTAAAGCGAAAGTACGTTTGATTATATATCTAGTGGCAAATCGAACATAGTTGTACCTCTGCTGTTTTTCTGTAAAGTTTCTAATATTTTTGTTAGGGGCCATCATATATGCTTGAAATTGATATGCAGCATCTCCTATAAGAAAGCTGCCATTCAGTACCATTACATCTGGTTCTATCATTATTCGCCACAACAAGTCACTGTTATCAAACACTCAACTGTCATGTACAGAACCGGGCCAACCTGTGCACACGAAGTGAATCTCATTTTAAAGTCAAACAGCTTGCAAAATAATGAAATGACATACGTCTCGTTGTGGTTCTACAGTGTTTATACGATACTTTTTTAGGTATATGACCTTACGTCAATAGCACCAACAACTCCTTACAACTCACACATTCTCAGGAAACCACCACTGATTTCTGACAACTCCTCAGGAGATGGCCAACAAACAAACAAATAATTTTTTTAATGATCGCTTGAACATCGCGTCTGATACGCGAAATATTGATCACGTTGTTTGGTTAAATTTGTCACTTATTTAGAAATTTGTTTTACTTTGGGAGTTTTTTTTTCTGAAAATACTGAAGCAGTGGAGAACAATTCCGTAAGTTTTCCACTGATTTACAGGTCGTGCAAAAATGCATTTCGAATACATTTGGTTGGTATCTAAAAACATTTAAGCAATTACAAGTATGTAACTTGGTGATGAAAACATTTACTACGAAATGCACAAGTTACAATAATCACCTTTGCAAAACATTTTAAAAATATTTCACTTGTTTTACTCCACCTTCACATACAGAAGAGAAAAAATCATCATCTGGAAGAACTTTCTGCCATTTCTTCATGCAAAAGAACTGATGCAACCATCATTCGTTGCCGTTGTGCACTCGCCACATATGTTTTGATGGTGACGTGTTTCCCATGTATTTGCACAAATTACGGAACATGTAAAAACAAGATAATTTATGAAACCCTCGCATTGCATTTCATGGAAAAGTTGCGAATCTTGCATACATAGCTCATTCCGTTTTGTAAAAATGTATGCACTTTGAGTAAGCCGATTTAGCTCGTTGTGACATTTTTCTGAATTTTTGTGTTAAATGGAATGCACCCTACGTCTCGCATCGTAGAATCAAAACATAACACTATATTTTTCGTAACACAGAACTCTTCCTTCACTTACTTTTCAATATATTCAGGTGAGTGACCATCTGTGCTTTGTAAGATCTTACTAAATTCCAAATCTACCCTTTCTAACAAAGTCACTGGATCTTCCTGCAATAAGTAAGGTCTTGTGGTATCCTATAAAATAAGAAAGCAGAAAAAAGTCTTTACATTATGTTTTTCTTGCAACACAAGTATATTTACAAACTATTAAAATTTAAATGAATGGAAAGAAGTATGATTATAGTTCTCGAAATTGATTTAGGTAACAGATGTAAGTATTACTGGTTTTAAAACATAGCAGTTTTGCTTCTGAAATAAATTTAAATTTAAATGAAAATAATTGTTCTTGTTAGACCAAAGTTGCTTTTCTAATTAGTAACAGCTTGTGCCTCAGTGACAGCTTGTGCGTCAGAAAATTTACTGTGACAAAAATATTTTTTACAATTTTTCTACTTCAACTAAATTTTTTTTGAACTTTACGATAACCCTGTCAAACTATTGAAGTTTTTTATACTTTCCATTCTGTATGTGCTTGGATAATAAATAAACATAAAAAAAACCTTTCAACACCGGCCATATGTCCCGTGTTCGGTTTGTTTATAAAACCACAACTAAGGGCCAGACATTTCACAAATATTAACAAAAAGCAAATGATAAATGCTGAGTAGCATACAATAACAGTCCCTTCTAAAAGCCTAGAACTAGCTAATATTAAGTTTTAACAAGTCTAAATCAGTTTTTATAAACAGTTGATGACAATACAGCTAGGAAGCAACCCAGGTCACAGTCTTTTTAATTCACCATAAAATGCTTTCTGCCAACTTGAAAGACTGGTTCATTATTTTAATATTGCACATTTGTCACCATATGGAAAATCAAATTATTGTTGTGGCCTTGAGAAAGAAAGAAAATGATAGAAGGCTTCCAATACAGCATGTAGTATGCACATCTGCTAATTCCAATGTTTCCCGATGTCGACATTTGCTATTTCAGACAAGCTCAAAATCCCTCAGGTTTGCAAAAGAATTTTATGATTTCCCCTGACCCATGTAAATTAAATTCTAAACTTTGCTAATCTGAAAGAAAAGAATATAAAAGAAATTGGTGTAAAGGTTACAGAAGCATGTATTAGCAACAAGGGAAAAAAATTTGGGGGAAAACAACAAATGTCATTCAAGCAAGAGCTTGATTGTTACCAACAGTATCAAGCAACATCACTCAAATTGTTTTTATAGCATAACATAATCCCCCCTTCATGACAACTGATTGTGTCAGAAGGGTCTACAAATACGCTTTTTTTTAGTCAAGATTTCGCAAGTTTGTGATTGGTGGTGTGTGTAAGAAAGAGTTATTCGTATTAACCATGTTTATTTAATTAAATAACAAAAATAAATTTTCTTTAACACTGACTTAAACACAATATAATCCCATACTTTAGTCTTTCAAAACACACTCATCATATCTATGCCCAAGCAAAACTAAAATATTAGGCCAAGTGATAAAGCGAATGCCAAAGTGCATAAGTCTCCTGCACAACTCAGCATTGTCTACAGATTTCTATTAAATTTTATAGCTCTGAGTTCACTTTTAACAAACATTTTTTTACTACAACTAGTAAAAATGCAGAGTGTCTAAGTAAAATCATGGAAATGGATTACACCCAAGCAATGATTTGCAAATCTGCTGCTATACAGAAAATCTTCATCACCTTAGGAAGGAGAGAAAATCATAGAAAGTAATCATCAACTACAGTATGCACATCTGCACACGGAAAAGTTCCTTAATAAAGTCCCGAGTTAGTAAATCGAATTGGATAATGATTTCTGCTGCTCAATTTTAATTCTAACCTTCACTATTTCAAGCAAACATTCACTCCCTTGTTACAAATATAGATGCAAATTGGTTTATTGACCATATATGGAAAGGAATTCGAGGATAACAATAAATGTCATTCAAGCAAGAGATTGATTGTTACCAACAGTATCAAGCAACATCACTCGAATTGTTTTTATAGCATAACATAATCCCCCCTTTATGACAACTGATTGTGTCAGAAGGGTCTACAAATATGCATTTTTGTTATTCAAGGTTTCACAAGTTGTTTTTGAGACTTCGATTTGAATATGTTTACTGCTCAGCCCTCGAAATAGCGGTCGGACATCGGACATTGTCCGACCCAGACGCAAATTGTCTGACGAAAATCAGTTCTGGCCTGTCATTTTGTCCGGCACATTTCTGTAGCTACATCTTCCCTATTATAACTTCAAAAATTAAAAATTGAAACATGCAAAATAACGAGATAAGTCAAATATAATCTGTCTGTTTTAATCAATCTTCGTTCCGCATCTCTTTCAGTTTGTTTTCATCTGCCATGTGCCATCATGGAAGTTTCATAATCATGATCACACAGACCACAAATAATAAATGTGTTAGGCGCCGTTAAAAAACAAAGTAAGGCTGTGCATTTTAATAATTAAATTAAATTAAATTAAATCGCAAAAAAATGCCGTCGCTAAAGATAACTTAAAACATATAAAACAAAATAAGTTTTTAAGTTTGTAAAAGGCTTTTTAAAAATATAAAAAGAAAAGAATACAAAATTATCTACAATTAAATCCATGATATAACGTCTGTTCCGCCTGTAAGTGCAGTTTTGCAGACTTGCTTCATCGGCGTTCACCTTCGCATTAGTTAGGAACCGCATGGTTGGATTTCTTGTGTAAGACCTGGTTACCAATGACGAAGGGGCCAGGCAATATAAATTCATGTCTACGTAGTCCTGTTAACTAAGTCAGGAGTCGGTGAATAAGCTAGGATGGTCAGGTTGGCTATGAATAGGCTTGCTCGTGGATTAAAAGGACCAAGACTATTCAATAATCCTGAGATCTAAAACAATGAAAGTGTCCGACCAAGACGAAAATCTATCGGACAGTTTGTCCGACGAAAGTTCCGAACAAGCTACGGACATGTCCAACCAAACTGGAAATGTGGTGGACATTTTGTCTGAAGAGTCTCCAAAAATTATTTCGAGGGCTGCTGCTTGAATAATGTTAGAAGATGTTTTTGTTGCACAGAAACAAAAGAAATTTATACCTTAACTAGTCCATTCTATTCTCTGTAACTACGTTTTTATATGTATGTAAAAAGGTACTGTTAATGCTGGCGAAAGTAGCCTTAGCACATTCAAGTCTCATTTGACTTACAAAACAAAACACTGAATTTAACAAACACTGGTGTGTCTCAGTATTAAC
Organism: Hydractinia echinata; assembly: GCA_030067915.1. Lineage (NCBI taxonomy): Eukaryota > Metazoa > Cnidaria > Hydrozoa > Anthoathecata > Hydractiniidae > Hydractinia > Hydractinia echinata. The sequence goes on along the minus strand of JASGCC010000049.1, from coordinate 1,604,506 downwards.
ATTCTGACATTAAACTTAACCATCTTTTGCAACAACAAGAAGCAGCTAGGCTAATTTCTTAACATTTTTAATCCAACAAATTTTTTTTTAAATAATTTTCAACCAAATATTTTGTTGCATAATTTTAGCCAAAAGCAGAAAAAGTTAAAAATATTTTTTATAGCATAGCAAAATCCCCCCTTCCCCTTTATGTCAACTTATAATAACAGAAGGGTCTACAAATACGTATTTTTTGGAAAAATTCAAAGTAGGGCTAAATAGAATGAAGAAAAATGCAATGGATTTTAAAAAATCATAAAAAATTCACATAATGACATATAATAATATTACCTCTACGTTCTCCTCTACGGCTTGCTGAAATACGATCTCTGGATTGTTAATGATAGTGTCATAAATTTCTTGGGTAACATCCACCAATCTTAAAAAAAACAAAAAAACTTGTATTTAGAAGTCGTATTTTATTGTAGGTGAAACAATGTAAAAACAAATAACTAACCGATTCCACATATCAGGTTTTAGTGCTACATCGGTGCCGGCTGAAGAATCCATAATGGCTGATGCAATATTAAAAAGAAGTTTTAGAGACATTGCTGGTCCTAAGCCATGCTTTTCTGAAATAGACTTTAATTCAACAAAGTAATCTACTTGTTCGCTTCTGTCAGTTCCCTTTTTGCCACGCACAGCAAGAATTTCATGAAATTTTTTCATTACAGCTTGATGATTAATTTCTGTATCTTTAGGGAAAAGCACTTTCATTTTATCACTCTGTTTTAAGACTTGTGTCCAGCCTTCGTCTTTTGCCTTCTTTTCAGTTTTATTTTTGTCTTTCTTTGCACGCTTTGTCCCAATTTTATCTTCTTTCATGCTAAAAACAGAAAATTAAAGCTTGGTGAAAATGTTAAGTTTTTTAAAGAAATGGTCAATCGTAAATATCAATTCTTACGTTGTAGATTTTAAGAACATCCAAGCTTCATATTGTCTTCTACCACCTTCTGTAAGTTCATCCTCACTTGATGAATCTTCATCAGAGTCTGTACCAAAGAAATCATCGCTATCGTCATCTTGATTGATCTAAATAGAAATGCTGAAAGTTTTTCAGAGAAGAGAATTTTTTTCTCAATAATAACAATAAAATAATAAGTTTTATTGATTCGTTATCTGCCACCACTAACACAATAATTAGTCATTTATTAACAGGTTTCAATGTCATTACCCAATGTTTACATACCAGACAAGCAATTACTTACTGGTTTTGAAACTGTTGCTTTTGAGGTTCTCTCTTCCTCATTGTCTATGAGAATTAAAAAACAGAAGAAAATTACTTCGTGAATTGCACAGCTTTGTAGAATGAAAACAAAAAAGAATAGTTCTAAGGGAAGATAATTATGTTTAACAGGTGACTGACAGACGTAGTTACACAAAAAACCAATCTGCTAATTAACCTCATTTTAATCTTGCAAAACAAATGTTTACTGCAAGTCTGAAGATAGACAAGTAGCTAAACATGTTGTGCTATATTTAAAATACACTTTAATGCGAATTAATAATCATCTTTCGTAAACAATATAAAAATAAAAAAAATCTCAACATGGATTTTATCACTTTTATATATAACCAACATTAACATTAAAAATAAAAACATGTTTAACAGGTGACTGACAGACGTGGTTACACAAAAAACCAATCTGCTAATTAACCTCATTTTAATCTTGCAAAACAAATATTTACTGCAAGTCTGAAGATAGACAAGTAGCTAAATATGTTGTGCTATATTTAAAATACACTTTAATGCGAATTAATAATCATCTTTCGTAAACAATAGAAAAATAAAAAAAATCTCAACATGGATTTTATCACTTTTATATATAACCAACATTAACATTAAAAATAAAAACATGTTTAACAGGTGACTGACAGACGTGGTTACACAAAAAACCAATCTGCTAATTAACCTCATTTTAATCTTGCAAAACAAATATTTACTGCAAGTCTGAAGATAGACAAGTAGCTAAATATGTTGTGCTATAATTAGGACGTTAACCCAAAAGTTTTTTTTGATATTTAATAGAACCAATGTCAACAACTTCAAAATTTTTGGTTTCGTTTCATACTTCAACAACAGTAAAAAAAAGCTGGTTCGAGCATTTATGACGTAAATGTGCGCAGAAAATCATTCCCAAGAAGAGAAAACTGCAAGGTTCAATCCGAATAAACACAAATCTTAGCCTTTTCCAATCTATCTTGTTTGTTCTTGGTTCTTATCTTAATTTCTCTTTTCATTAAGTTAAAAAAATATTGTCTATATAAAGTGTGTTAGTTCATTTTTTATGTGTTGTGTATGTAGACTTTTTTCTCTCTCTGCAATGTTTTTTTGCGTGTGATTGAGATGTTTTACAAGAACCAAACATCTTCCCTTTCCCACATGTACCCAAGATAGTATCGAACAGCCCAATATTAAATATTTTCTTTATTCTTACACCACGTGTGTATTTTGAACGTGAGCTCAATAGTGCGCTCAAACCCAATACAGAAATACGGTTGTCTTGTTGTGATAATAACATGAGCTCTCGTTTCAAAACATTTTTTGGTACTCATAAACATATATTCCAAGTATGTATGCTTTAAAGAAACAATGACGATGAGGCTTCTTCCAGTATATGCCTTTCGCCTATATGTGATTTTTAAATTTTTGTTTTTGAACTTCTTTACATCATTGTGTTCGGCCCTAGACAATCAGTATAAAAAGCGTTCCATAAAAAAAGACTTATTCAACGAGGCAAAACAGAAGGTTATGATGAAAACACAACATTCAGGAACTAAGTCATATTTTTTCCGACTTAATGGACTAGCTGGATCATATATCGAAATAAATTTTTGGGTTAACTTCCCCTTCAAAGGTACATGGTGCACGAATTTATGTGAATCAATAACACAAGCAAAATGTCAAGATTGAGTCCTGGGAAAAAGGCATGCACTGGTTTCTCTACATTCTACAATAAATTACTATAACAAGTTACTTCTGTCAATCAAGCTGTTAATGCAGAAAATGTTTCGTCTGAATGCAGGATGATTTTTGCACGAAATTATTGCCTGTAATGTTTACTGGAAATTGTTTAACAGGTGACTGACAGATATGATTACAAAAGAAACCAATCTGCTAATTAACCTCATTTTAATATTGCACATCTATAGACCATTAAGTCACAATACTACAAAATGGTTTGAAATGTATTGACATGCATTTAAAAAACGACAGCAAAAACGTTTACACAAACCTGAGACAGTTTTATCAGCTTCTTCTTCCTCCTCTTCATCTTCTTCAAATTTGTCAGGATTCTGGAAAAATGTTTTTAATAGTTACATAAAAAAAAATGTTTTTTGCATTCTGTTTAACAGATTTTACTCCATATTGCATTAAAAATACAAAAATGGTTATTTTAAAGCATTATTTAGAACTCTTAAAGTGCTGGTATAGTACAAAGTTTTGGACAACTAACATGTCTCCAACCATTAGGTCTAAGGGAAAAAGAGATCCAAATAAGCACTTGGTTATGTGATTTTAGCCACTTCATCACAAAAACATTAAGTAGCATTAGATGGCCAAAAACATTGACAGGACTTGAAATTCAGACTCGCTCCAATTCAAAAATTTAAATTTGAAAAAAAAACGAATACAAAAAATTAATGAAGAAAAAAGAATTGTTTTTCGAGCAAAGTTAAGTTGTCTCTTATGGCAATACATGAAGTATTTAACTGTTAAAAGCTCAAGTGAAAAAACAACTGTGAAATATTTTAAGCTTCACTTAAAAACTCACATTTCATGAATCAATTTAAATATTACTTACATCAAACAAACATTTCTGTGAACCTTACATTTAATGAGTTAAATAATTCATTTAATCAAAACCAGATACATTGTAAACATTGTAAAGTAGATTTTTAACACCCCTTTAATTTCAAAAAATCGCACACAAATTAGACTCTTGTTAACTTATTTTCAAGCAAGTTTTTTTAGACTCTGCAGACTCGCGCAACATAATTAATTATAGTGTAAAAAGGCTCTCTCAAGACTGGGTCAGATTGCAAGCCCTAATTGTCATAGATTTTCACACGCTGACAACTAGTGTCACAAAATTATTACGTCTAAAGTTAGTACAATAAAAATAACAAAATACTTACTGCTCTATACTCTTCTATTTTTGCTTCAAAATTGCGATTATATTTTTTCAGTTTTTGTCGAAGACTTGCCAATGCCTAATTAAAAAAATAGGGAATAAAATTATTTTTTTAAACAAAAATAAGCTCAAAATTAAAATGCTTGTAAATAACCAGAAACTGCAAACCACAATAAACATTTTCCTTCATTGACAGGGAGGGAACTTAACATTCAGATGTTAAACGTTCCATAATATGAAACAAGAAAAAAACAAAATTAAGATACCTTGGCATTAAGTTTGTGAAGTTTCTTCCTCCCTTCCGTATCTTCCCATTGCTAGAAAGAAATTCATATTAGTTTAAATCTAAATTTGTTACATTGAGCAATTACTTTCTTTTTTTATAATTTTTATAAAGAATAAACATACCTGCTGTAAATAATCTTCCAAATCAGCCAAGCATTTCACATAAAAGTTTGGAATACCTTCCCTCTCAACAACATTTTTTGATTTATCATATTCCTTTGTTAAGTTTTCGTATTCTGTAGACAAAAAATAACAACTACGTTATTTAGGTTATATAATTTAAAGTTGTATTTTTAGTTATAAGATCCATAAATTTGAATTTCCAACGCCTGCATGATTTGCGTTGTCTTATACTGACAGGTTTTTGCTTAGGTATAGTCAACATAAAATCTTTTACACTGCTTTTCAAAACCACTGGACAAATGAACAGCCAGGCATTGCAGTTGTTAAAGACGTTTTCATTTCATGTAAAAATGAGAAATACTGTGTGCAAATGGTTACTTCAAGGACAAGCAAGAATGTATCTACAAAAACTCACACTCAGACAAAAAGCATAAATTTACACTTTGAGAACTTGAATATTTAATAGCTTAAAACATGCTCTGTCGATCAAGAACTATAAAATGCGTAAGGGATAACCTGTTTGTATTTTTGCAATATCGTTAATCTTCATACTATTTCGCATATATTTTATAGTTGTCTGTAGAATATCAAACCTAAAAATAAAGATGTAACAACATTTTGTTTAAATGTGAAGAGAAAAAACTTCATAATAACAATAACAAAGACACAACCTTTTATCTTTGGCACTGCGAACAACTCTCTTTGTATCGTCTTCATCATCACTGAACTGATACACTCTACAAAAAGGTGTTAATATTCTTAAATCTCAAATCACTGAGGACAGAAAAATAGGTTGAAATTCAATACATTCCACTCTATGTTTTATACAAAAATATAAAGTGTAGAAACTACTTGAACAACAAGGTGAACAAGGTGGTGAACAAGGTGAACAACAAGGTGAACAACAAGGTGAACAACAAGGTGAACAACAAGGTGGTGTTTGAGACCCTCTGCTTTTTCCACAATTCACCCTTTAAAACAAATATGTACTGTGGTCAAATAAACATGATTCAATTTTTTAGAATTCTTACAAGATGAACTGGGTTGTTTTCACCCAGTAGTATTTTAAAGCTTACCGCCTGTGGCAAAAATGTTTGCCTAAGCCAACTCAAATTAGTCCACTAAAGGTTACCTCTAGTAAAATAAAGCTCTAAAAGTTGAGAATATATCAAAACCTACAAGAACAACTTTTGTTTGCCTGAACAGTTGCTTTATTGGTAGATATTATAAAATAAAAATAACACTATACGAGACAATCACAAGCTTCAACAACAGCCATTATAGACTGACCATTCTTAAACGGCGAGCAAAGGCAATATTATCTATGTGACGTTATCACGAGATTTCAAGACCAGAAATTGTCAAAAAATCTAAGAAAAAGTAATAAAATAACTATCTTAAAAGCCCCTCATCTTTTAAAAATTGTTCATTTTCAAAAAAAACGGTTATATGTGTATTTTATCAAAGAATACAAATTTTACAAAAAGTTTTGCTTATGATTATTTACCCCATTTATTGCATCGATATAAGGGATCGTCTCCACAATCGTTTCAAATTTGATTGTTTCAATTCGTATCATTTTTTTTTTGAAGCGATCTCTATACGAATTTGAAACGATTTGAAACGATTAAAACCAACAGTAATTCGTATCCCATTCGTATCAACATTTATAAATTTGCTTTATAATCGTTTCATTTCAGATAGAATCGTTTCGCAATCGGTTCGCAATCGTATCGTAATCGCTTCATATAAATTCGTTTCAACTCCATTTTAAAATCGTTTCAAACTTTTTTGCAAACGCTTGGTTTCGTTGCCTGTAAATCGTTTCAAAATCGTTTCTAATTTATCACATTGCAATTATCATGTGTACTATTTGTAGCCGATTTCTATAGAACCAGTTACTAAGTAAATTCTGAAGTTTTTAAATAAATACGCATAGTTTTAACTACGTAGCGCGCTGCACTCGAAACTTCAAAAATTGTGAGAAAGGATAATTCGCAAGTAACTTATTTTTTTTCTTAGATAAGATTTATCTATCTATTAGACATAATATTCGCATATCGTAAAATCTTTTTTCGCAATGTAATAACAAAATATGGCTTTGTTAGACTTGGTTTTTTTATAACGAAATACGGCAAGAAGTTGATGTTCTCTCACTATTTTTTTTAATACGAAACAGTCCTGGTCATATGAATGCCACGATCAAAACGGTCGGTGTTATTATGAAGAACGTAAGGTATAGAGAACATTAAAGTCAGCCCCTTTCCTTCATGCTGACACTCTTATGCTCGGCTGGTGCATTACACTGAGACTCGAACGAAAGACCATTTGGAACCATGCCACAAGTCAGTCCGACCTTCATCGTCACAGAGAATACTGCGAGAAGAGTACCCATGCAAGTTAAATATAACCAGAACATGGGAGAGGTTAGGTGTCCTGTACCTTAATACAGCTTTCGGACGAATGTTCTCGTGATGTAATACCAAAGAAAAAACATGTTGAATAAAGTTTAAAAAATCTTTTTAAAAGGGGTAAGAGAAATCAAATATGTTTAGTAATAATAATCGAAAAAATTGTATATCATATTAAAAAGAAGTCCAGAAGTTCTGTCTCCCACACGACACAGCAGGCAATAAGTCAGCCCTGCCCTCGGTTTTGTGAGAAGAGACGTTCTGCGAAGACTCTAACAATTGAGTCTCCTGTACAGTTTTGCTTCATGTTAAGTTGTGCCAATGACAAGCATTTTCGAAGCATGCCACCGGCGACTTCTGCGATATACAACCTAATGATGCCCTAATCTAACGAATTCATCTTGAAACATAAAAGTCCAGTAACATTCGAAAAGAACAACAGGTGTCATTACGCAATGCAACGTATTCAATTTCTAAAAATAATTCATTTTTAAACGCGCATGTTTTTCATTCAAATTCCGAACTTTAAGTTAGTTTTTTTCTTTGATTTTTTTAACACATGAATACTCTTTTTCGTAAACCTGAACAAATTAATTAATTATTCATGTTTGTCAGATTAAAAAAATCTATAAATAACAGGAACATATTTTTTTTTCGAAACAATGGAATTTATGGTGGCAGTTAGAAACAATGCAAAGGTGTGTAAAATGATATCACAAAAAAAAAATTAAAACTCTGAAAGAACTAACGATTGTTTGCTTTTTTTTAGGATTATTTTTAACAAGTTATATTGTTCCAGATGAAATTTTGTTAATTTTCCTTGGAAAATCAATTTCAAATAAATACATTCTATGGAGGAAAATATCCAAGATGATGTTTTAGTTTTTAGAAAAACTATAAACGTATGAATAAACAATAAATATAAGATTTCTTTAAAAACGTACGTAGATATAAAAGAAGTTTAAGCTTGTAAATGACGCCTTCTGTAGGATCGACACCTGCTTTAAAATAATTTTTAAGAATCGATTTTTATTGCGTTTTAATTGTTTTTTAATTAAGCTTCAAAGAAAAACAAAATTCGTTTTACAATTCGTTTCCGAATTCGTTTCAGGAGTTGTTTAGAATCGTTTCAGAAGTTGATTCTTAATCGTTTCGGAACTTTGTTTCTAAATCGTTTCCCATTCGTTTCGCATTCGTTTCCCATTCGTTTCATTTTTTAACTCACAAAATTTTTTTTTTTTTAAATCGTTTCGTAATCGTTTCGTAATTTTAAAATTTGTTTCATGAAACGATCTGAAACGATTTTAAAAAATGATGATACGATCACGAAACGATCATAATCGTTTCAATTCGTATAAAATGTGAAACGATGGTGGAGACGGTCCCTAAGGCAGTATATCAGGCAGTTCTCAGGAGACACTAAGTTGTATTATGATCCTATACTACCTATCCAAAAGGTACAGCAGGGAATTCCATGAGACGCGTGCGATCGCACACGCACGCGCCCACACACACGCGCAATAGTTATTTAGGCGTGCGATTCATCGCACGCGCTAATTACGCTCTTTACTCGACATCTTCAACTGTATCATTAAAAACAGTTTATAACCACTTGTGGTTAAATTAAATTTTTTAAAAAAAGTTAATTAAATGCCATGTTTTTTTTTCCCATGTTTAAATTAAATGTGTTTTTTTCTGCCTGTGTGAAATTAAATGTGTGTTGAACATTTTATTTTAAAATTCTTAACTGTATGAAAGAACATAACATACTCGCGTGAGAAATTTTTAAATCTTTTTTTTCTTTATTGTCGAAGAGAGGAATAAATAAAAAATGACTCCCATTTTTACCATTGTTATAGATAATAGATAACCTACAGAGAAAATATAACCCTGGGAACAAGGTTGGGGATAAATAGCACTACAAACAAAATGGCAGACCATTGCAGTAAGTGCAACGTGTGGCACGTGTCAGCGTCTCTTCGTCCGCTGTTTAAATTTAATTATATGGTATTTACCTATTATAAATTACTTCCTACAATGAACCAAGGTGTTTTGTTAATATATTTAGCACTTTTACACCACTCAAATTTTCTAAAATAGATTTACGCGTGCGATGTGTAGCACGCGTGTTGTTTTCTTCGTGGAATTCCCTGTACGGGGCAGTTTAAACTTCAGATAGAGCTTTAACAAATTGTATTAAAAGAATTTTGCAGAACTTATATTTACAATATTAAAAAGACTAAAATAAAAAAAATTGCGGAAGTTATTTTTGCAGTTGGAAGCTCTCCTCCTCCACCAAACTAATGTCTAACAAGGTGTTAGTACGATGTTATACATTAGACGATTTTCTCTTTTATGCGTCACGCTTGTAACCAATTTTTAAAAATAAATACACAGTCTGCACTCAAGAATACCTTCCGGGATAAAACTTTTGCTGTAATTTTTACCCTAAATTTCAGTGAAAGTTTCTTCACACTAAAAAGCCCCTTAAAAGATTTGAACGTGAAAGTTAAGGAAACAAGAGGTATAAAATGATGTTGGACTTATATTATAGAGGTTAAAAAGTTGGTTAACAAGTCCTTTAAATTTTGTAAAAATCTCTTTTTATTCTCAAGATATTTACACAAGAATTTTAATCTACGATCTCAATTTGTTATTTTTATGACAAAAAATGCAGACATTTACATAATTTGATAGTTAATTTCTTTAGAAATCGGCGATGTGTGATAAACATGTGTTATATATAGAAGCGATTTTGAAACGATTTTAACGAAATGTTGAAACGAATTAATTTTAATTTCTTTGAAAAGTTTGGGAAACGAATGCGAAACTATTTGGAAACAGTTACGCAACGATTTTCAATTCAAAGAAGCGATTTGAAACTATTTTGTGGTGAATCTTTGAGGGTTTTTTCGGGCATTGTTCGGACAAATACTTAATTTTTTTCAAAACGCTGAATTCGCCCAAAAACGCACTTTTTACGGCGTATGTGGCTTATTGGCACCCTCGTCATAGATATTATAAAGGTGAATTAGTTAACATAATTTTTTGTCAAAGAGACACTCATTTGGTTGTCCTGTGTGTTCCATGCATCTGTTTATACTAAAAGAACAATCAAACAACAAAAGATGAAACGTTTGTTGGCCTGGATTACACGTTTTCTTTCTGGTGGCGATATTAGGATGGTATCTGCTAAGCTTTAATAATGGCAGACATGGTGCAAAATGTGATTAACCTTTATTAAGTTAAATGTCAATCATGACTCTGTATTCGAACAAGTGCAGTACTGTACTGACAGAGCTTTATTTGTAACATGATTGTAGCTAGCTAAATTTTGAAAAAAATCTAGTGGTACAAAAGGATCAAGATGGCAGGTGATAGGAAACTTGTATGTGACTTCCTTCCACCTTACTTTTAAGTTAGACATCCCAAAAATATTTTATGTTAGAGTCCCTTGACCAACCCTATTGTAAGATCGCAATTTTTGGCATTAAGAGTGGAAGAACTTGCTTGTTGTCCCCCCACAGCCACTACCATTACTATCGTCGCTGAAATGTAGCATAGCTAACTGCTGATAAAAATTAGCTTAGCTATACCCACTAGCCTAGCGCAGCAAGGCCTTAGAAATAAAACTTGTTCAGCTAGCTACCTCGTTGGTGCCGTTGTTCTTGGTCTCACAATTACTTCATCATCGCTTTCCTCTGACTCACTTTCAGAGCTGTTTACTCTGAAAAAACGTGACATTTTCCCTTTACTTTAGGACAAAATAACAAATAAAATGAGCCGTTCCAGGAGGAACATGTGTCACGTTTCGTCGACTTCTGAAAAGTAAGATGGCCGCCAAGTGATTCTGGTTGGCAATCATACAATAGAAAACCGTGTTAATAAGTTTGTGATTATTGTTACACGAAGTAAAAAGGATGGCGAATATTTATCAATCACCAAAACTCGAAAAAATTAAGTGTGCGTCCGTGGACAAGTTGTTTAGAAATACATTATCTACCGTGGCTGAATTGGACAAACTAGATTCTAGTTCATAACTGGCGGCAAAACTCGCGGTAAAACTCGCGGCCGCGACTTATAACTAGCGGCCGCGTGTTTTGCCGCCAGTTGTATTTTTTTCTGGTCCTGATTTTAATACGTGTTGTTGTAAAAACTTTCGGCACAACTCGCGGCCGCGACTTATAACTAGCGGCCGCGTGTTTTTCCGCCAGTTGTGTTTTTCCGGTTCCGATTTTAATACGTGTTTTTGTAAAAACTTTTGGTGCAACTAGCGGCCGCGACTTATGAAAATTGAGAACATGCCTAAATAAAAAATTGTGTTCAGTATGAGCCACTATTCATTCAAGTACGTATGTCTGACAAATTTCTTCCTTCGACACATCCTGGCACATTGCAGGAACTTGTTTGTTATTACCATGGCATACATCCTAAACTTAAATACAAGGATATATGTTCCATAATTGTTAGTCATCACAAGAAGAATGTTTGCATGTGTCAAATGAAAGCAATATTGAAGAGCAATGGATTGAACAGAAAAAGAAATGTGTCTGAAAACATTCTAAAGGGTGTCATTGAAAATGAATTGCAAACATCATTATCTAAAGTTGGATACCGTCAAATGACCGAAAATGTCTGCATGAAATATGGATTTTGTGTGTCAAAAGAAGATGTACGTCGGGCTATTAAAGAAGTTGACCCGGAAGGCGTGGAGAGTCGAAAATATAATACAATCTAAAGAAGAAAATACTGGTGTCTTGGTCCCGCGATGTATACCATCTGGACGGAAATGATAAGTTGAAGAGATGGGGGTTTTGCATTCACGAATGTGTGGATGGATTCAGCAGGAAGTTTTTATGGCTGGTCGTTGCGTCTTCAAATAATGACCCGCTAATTATTGGTAATTATTATCTGCAATGTATCAGCCACTATAAGTTTTGTCCTCGATTACTGCGAATGGATAGGGGAAGAGAAAACATATATTGTGAAGATTTACAAGTTTTCTTTGCTGGCTCCACTGAGAGTTTTTTATACGCAAACTCAACAAGAAATCAACGTATCGGAGCATCTTGGTCGCGCCTTAAAAAGTTTCGCACAAGCTGGTGGATTGAATTTTTCCAATCTATGGTCAGTCGCAACATTTATAAGCCGCAATTGGATACTCATCAAGAATGGCTTCTTTTCTGTTTTATGCCTATTATACAAAAGGAGTTGAATGAATTCGCGCACACATGGAACTTGCGCACAATTCGACAATCAGCAAACACTCCTGGAGGAAAACCTGATATGTTTTTCATGTTCCTGAAACTGTTGGCTTCGAGAAAAAAGGTGTTGATATCGATGAAAGAGACTTGCAGATTGCGAATAACTTATTACGCATTGAACATCCCCGGGTTCATCGCAATAAAGATATACACGAACTATTGTTTTGTTACGTACATATAAAAATCGCTAAGGACGCAGAAGGTGGATTAGATACGTACATAAAATTGTTGGACTTATTATCACTTGATGGATTTTTAATATAAAACATTCAAGTATTGGGATTTAGAGATAAACAAACTAATATTTAACGTTTTTTGAGTTTTGCTTTTGTTTACAAAATATATAAGGTGTATTTTTACAGCATAAAAAATATTAACAACTTTTCAACAGGAAGACAAAAAGTCACAACAAGATGTGTATGCAAATGAGCAAAATTATAAAAGTCTAAGCTTCATTGCTTTATGAAATTTTTTTGTAAAACTGGGATAAAAAATATTTATCGTAAAGCCAACAAAAAACAAAAAAACAAAACGAACTCATATACACGTTTTTTTTATAAGAACAAAGTATTCAAATTTAAAAAGTTAAGAACGTTTGAAGGTCTTTCTTCAAGTTGAGTGTTCTTATACAAAAAACGTGTATGTAACATAAGGGTATGCAACCAAAATTTAAAAAACCTTTTATACACAGTAACTAAAAGACTATATCCAAGTAATATATAACAAAAAAACAAGCTTGAACCATTCATTTCAATTAAATCTCTCCAAAACCACTACAAAATTTTATTGCAGTTTTCATTGCCTGTCCAACATTTTTTACTGGTAAGACAACAGTCCTTGAACAGGTTGACACCTAAAAACATAGAAATTGAAGTAAGCCAAAGTAGATCTAAGTCACAAAACATTTGGATGAATAATAAAATACAACATGTTTATGTATGTAGAAACCATGCCTTCTGACAATATAAACGTTTGATCAACTGAAGGAAAAAAATTTCTTTTCGAACACAATGAAAACATTCTTATAGAGATATGTATTTGTAGGTTTTGGCGCAACCTGTGTTCACTCTCTCCTCCAAGGGTCTCTAGTGTCTCTTCCCCGCCCCTCGCCCTGATTTGAGGGTTGTTTTAGTCTACTGTGAACGAGCGTGAACGATCTCCTCCAAGGGTTGATAGTGTTGATTCTCCGCCTCCTCCATCCTCATTTGATGATTGTTTTAGTCTTGTGAACGAGTGTTAACCCCTGAAGGCAAATCGTTAACATCGGTGAATCACCATTATCCGACATAATCCGACAAACATGCGCGCATGCGCAAAAACTTCACCGATAAATGACAGAGTGTGACGATATCCTGGCGCAAGGTGTCAATTTCTGTCCGTGTTAAAATGTATTGATCAATAAAATATTAATAAATAAAATTAGTGCGTCAAATTTGTCCAGAGATTTTAAAAATCCATCTCAAAATTCTATAATAAAGATGAATACAAGAACCGTTAAAGAATTACATGCAATTGCAAAGAGCCGTGGTTTGACTCGTTATTCTAGGCTACTCAAGGGCTGGTCTCGTCTCATTATTGGAAACACCACAGAGATCGCTAAGATCACCAAGATCAGTAAAAGTGGTCAAGCCTGTGACGATATTACCCACACCTGAGGCAATGGATATATTTGAAAAAAAGGAGATGTCAAAGAATCGACCGGTAGTGAAAAGTAAGATGCAAGGATGGTACGATTGGTTAATCAACGCTGTACCGAAGCCTATAAAAGATCGTGTAAATAATGCTTACAAGGGCTAGAGCAAAATTATGGAGTTGTACAACAAGGCAAAAAACATCGTGGCAAAACCTACGCTTCATGATGAAGTTGAAGAAGAGGCCGAGGAAGACTACCTCGACGGTATCCATGATCTCTTCGAAGAGGGTAAAGAAGCCGATCCTGACCTCACTCCTCGGGAACATAAACATGCACTCCACAAGACATTTCGAAGTTTTAGAATACCCGGTGTTAAAAAAGCTGACGTTGATAGCTATCTAGCACTGGTTCGACCGCATGTGGAGCAATTGATTATTGAACAGGTGGAATATATGCGTTCTGCCAAAGTGCAACTGTCAATGTGGATCATGTGGAAAAAAAAGATCATGCTTGCTGTTCAGCCTAATGCAAAAGATTTCGATGGAGGAGCGGAGGATTTACACAATATGCATGCGAACATTGATCAATACGCAAGAGTTGAAAAGCCATTTAATAGCAGACTAATGCAGGTATTTCAAGGCAGTGATGTAAATGAGCTGCTGAATAATATGTTTGCACAAATAAGGATTCATGTGGAAAATCCAGCGTTACCACAGAGCGGGTTTACAATCGATCGAATAATGCACCTGGATATCGATTTTCATAAACTACAGCTGACACAAGGTTCATCCTATATCAAATTACCTAAATGGATCAGTGCAAAAAAGGCAATCATCAATCCAAAAAACAATGATGAAGAGTGCTTCAAATGTGTAATTGCGAGTGTGCAAGAGTGTAATTGCGGCACTGCATCATGAAGAGATCAGGAAAGATGTGCAAAGAATACCTAAATTACAACAATATGCAGATCAATACAACTGGGAAGGGCTAGAATTTCCACTCGACATTAAAAAAATAATAAAATTTGAAAATAACAACCCTAATCTTGCGGTCAACGTTTTATATGCCTCGGGGACTAACAGCATCAATATTTTTCGTAGGTCCGACTACAACGCATCACGCGAAAAACAGGTGAACCTGCTGCTCATCACAGATAATGAAAAGATGCACTATACCTGCATCAAAAATCTCTCAAGGCTGTTGGGTAGAGGGAACTCTAAAAATGAAAAAGCGATGCATTTCTGCCTAAATTGTCTGCAGGCATTTAACTGTGTAGAATCCAGGGGTGAACATTATAAATATTGCATAGATCACGAAGCGGTTAAAAATACGGTGCCAAAAGAAAATGAAAAATGGTTGAAATATCAGGATGGTCAACAGCAATTCAAGGTCCCATTTGCGATTTATGCCGATTTTGATTTTGTGGAAGATCGTAGGGAAAGCAAGACCATAAAATTGAACAAGCATGTACCATCAGGTTGGTGCACATATAGCACATTTGCCTACGGAGACGTACCAGATCCAATGACAACATATCGTGACAAGGATTGCGTGGAAAAATTTATAGGGCACTTGGAAAATGAGGTTGAGCGGTTGTATAGCACATTTCCACAGCAGCCGATGACGGAGCTTACAGAGGAGCAAGAAGAAGAGTACAACGAGGCATCAGAATGTCATATTTGTATGAATCCCTTCCTAGTACAGTCAACAGAGCTCATAGAATATGACGATAACGACGAGGCAACACAATGTGATGATGATAAGCACATCAAAAATAATCGCAAGGTTCGGGATCATTGTCATTATACAGGGATTTATCGGGGTGCAGCCCATAACAATTGTAATTTAAAATATAGAATTCCTGGCCACATCCCAATCATCTTCCATAATCTGAGCGGTTACGACGCGCATCTGTTCATCAGAGAATTAGGTAAAAAATATAACGCGCAAGATATAGGGTGCATCGCGGAAAACAAGGAGAAATATATAAGTTTCAGCGTCAAGGTCCCCGTGCCATTAGCAGGCGTTACCAACTCGAATGGTGAGCAGGTATTTAAAAAAATAGAGCTTCGATTTATCGATAGTTTTCGATTTATGGTATCAAGCCTGGATAAATTATCAAGCAATCTAATTGGAACAAACACTAGTGATATGAAATGTCAACATTGTGCACAAAAATGTTTAGAATTTCGGAGTATAAATGATGATTATATTGCGTAATATCTATATTATAATGCCCGTATACGTCTGTCCGTCTGTCTGTCTGTCTGTCACGCAAAATGGTAGCTTAGCTGCGACGGGCGAACCCGTGGATTTTTCCACGGGCTAACGACTAGTATTGTATATATTATGTATATATTATGAATATATTATGAATATATTATGAATATATTATGTATATATTATGTATATATTATGAATATATTATGAATATATTATGTATATATTATGTATATATTATGAATATATTATGTATATATTATGAATACATGAGTGGGTGGGAACGATTTGAAGAATTGGAGCTACCAGCAAAGGAATCATTTTATAGTCAATTGAATATGGATTGCATATCTGACATCGATTATAGGCATGCGCAAAAAGAATGGCATTGTATTGCGCCAGAGGGTGATCAAGTGACGCTCGGTGACTACCATGATTTACACCTCACCACCGACGTGCTATTACTGGCAGATATTGTTGAAAATTTTAGGAGTGTGTGCCTGTTAAATTATAAGTTGGATCCTGCACATTTTTACAGTGCTCCGGAATTAGCATGGAAGGCTTCATTAAAATGCACTGGAATTGAATTAGAGCTTTTAACTCACCCCGATATGCATTTAATGTTTGAAAAAGGTATTCGAGGTGGCATTGTACAGGCTGTTCATCGCTATGCCAACGCCAACAATAAATATATGAGCGATCAATATAATCCTGATGAAGAATCGTCGTACTTGCAATACCTTGATGCCAACAATCTTTACGGTTGGGCTATGCGGGAGGATCTACCAACACATGGCTTTACATGGATAATTAATGTCGATGATTTCACCCCCCAAAAGAACGCAAAACTGGTGAAGAAAAATAAGCACGGCTACCTATTGGAAGTAGATGTGTATTACCCAAGTGAGCTGCATCAAAAACATAATGAGCTGCCATTTTTACCAGAGCGGATGACGATATTAAAGGTTGAAAAATTGGCGCCACACCTTCGAAAGAAGAAGAAGTATGTCGTGCATATAAGAGCACTCAATGAAGCGCTAAAGCATGGCCTAATTCTCAAAAAAGTACACCGAATCATACAGTTCAAGCAGAGTTCATGGCTTAGGCCTTACATCGATATGAACACCAAATTGAGGACTGGTGCTAAGAACGATTTTGAAAAGACGATGGAAAATATCCGCAACCATCGCGATATAAAACTGATCACGAGTGAAAAAGCATATCGAAAATATGTGTTGAAGCCTAATTTTAAAGATGCTCATGCATTTAGCAAAAATTTAATGGGTGTTGAAATGGGTAAGACGGAGATCAAAATGAATAAACCGGTATATCTTGGGCAGGCCATATTAGATATGAGCAAACTAATCATGTATCATGTATTCATTATGATTGTATGCAACCAAAATATGGGAGTAAAATCCAACTCTGTTATATGGACACGGATAGTTTCGTCTACTACATCAAAACCGAAGATTTTTACCGGGATACTGCTACCGATGTCGAGAAACGGTTCGGTACCGTGGTTACAGTGTGTAAATAAAATATGGATGGGATGTTGATGTTGATGTTATGTATTGCGCTAATTCTACCGATATGATAGTACTGATGTTTTTTCTAAAATGCAGACGTATAATAAACAAAATGATTCAACTTGTTAGTATTTTTGATGTTGTTGATACTGCCGCAGAATCCTTGCAACAACCTGAAAAAGTAGTGGACAAACATCAAGCTTTGAAGGATGCCATACGCAAAGGCAAGGGGCATCTTTTACCAAAAAAATGTTCCGAAGGCTTCGTGGACAAGGCGCCAGACGATATGATTGAATAGGTGTATTCTGAATATGTTCAACGTGAAATCCATGAGAAAGGAGAAAAAACGGCCAAGGCACTGTCGTCTCATGTAATTAGCATGTACGCCAATGTTGCAGGTAATGTTGTTCAGCTTGATAGTGCTGAAAATTTAAAGCGCGATATCGAGGAGGATCCAATTATCAAAGATTCGATGGCTGATTTAGGGATCCTCGTGTACTCGGCATCCGGTAAATTTTTAGCACCACTATTGGTTGTTGCACACACTGTGAATCATACTCAGTTGTCCAATAAAAAAAAACTGAAAATCTAGAGGATCAAGAAGAAGAAAACAAGAAGTCTACGTGCTTGCGAAATTGTACAGAAGAAGATGGCGCATTATAAGACGATCTTCATTATGCTACATCTACATCTATCTATCTATCTATCTATCTATCTATCTATCTATCTATCTATCTATCTATCTATCTATCTATCTATCTATCTATCTATCTATCTATCTATCTATCTATCTATCTATCTATCTATCTATCTATCTATCTATCTATCTATCTATCTATCTATCTATCTATCTATCTATCTATCTATCTATCTATCTATCTATCTATCTATCTATCTATCTATCTATCTATCTATCTATCCATCTATCTATCTATCTATCTATCTATCTATCTATCTATCTATCTATCTATCTATCTATCTATCTATCTATAAACCCATCGTTAAAAAGCATGGGCACTTTCATTCTTCCTAATATACGACGCATGTTGTAGTATACATGAAATTTAAATATCGAATTGACGATTGGTACGGAGCCTGTCATATGTTTAGCAGATATGCCTAGTGCTGTCGTTGCGCAATGAGCTGCAAAATTAACCTGAATGTTCCAGTAATCCAATGCTTGCCCAGCCAACTCGAACGGGATCATTAAGATAGGTCGTAGGAATTTTTATGGGATACTTACTAAACTCAGGGAATACTACAGGAATATGCGATTCTGTCGATACATACAGATCCTGATGTTCCAGATTCGTGATACCCAGAGGCCATTCTTCCCTGTTTGATTTGTATTTTGCTTTGGGGTTGTATGAATAAATATTCATCGTTTCTTTTTATAAGAAACATGAAACAATTGTATATCACTGATATCAGCCAGCCTACGATTTTTGATGATCACCTAGGGCAGTGCACGAGTATCGCTTTAAAATCAATAAGTATTCGAGGCGGCTGGTTGAACCTATTTAAGGATACTGCTTTTAATATCTGGAAGGAGAAATCGGGATCTCATGACCCCGATACCCGGATCTTTATCGTGAAAGGGCTGTACAAAATCGAGGATCTGGCATCGATTATCAACAAACAGGCTAATGGAAAGGTCATGATATTTGTATTAAATAATGGATATTGCAGGCTTCGTGTGGATAGTGGATTTAAAGTTAGTATTGATGAAGAACTTCAAGAACTCATTGGTTTATCTGATCTACCCGATGGTGTAAAGTACTATACGACAGGCGATTATGATGGATACTATATGACCGATATTTATCAGAGATTAAATCTTATATGCCCTCAGTTGAATGACGATTATTGCTTGTTTAACGGGAAAAAATCAAAAATTCTTGCCCTGCTTCCCACTAAAGAGTTAGATAAGTGGGGAGATATGCTCACCTGGAATTTCGAGACTCCAGTATATCTTCCTCTCAATGGATCGACGGAAGAACTCGAATTCAAGCTGACCGACCAATATCACCCTGAAAAAAATGTTGTTTTTACAGGAATCATAATGCAAATTCTAATAGAATAAATAAAGAAGATGGATACTATGAAATTATATCCGACCTTACCGCCAAGTGCACCTGAGTACGATACTATGCAGGATGAAAGTCAGACCTATAGATTAAAAAAGATTGAAGAGATCGAGAATTTTCTTCGAGCAGAAGTGAGCCATAGGGACAACCTTACCAAGCGATGCAAGCGTCGTGCAACTGCAGCTACAATCAGTGATACTTCAGTAGTCACCGCAATAACTGCTCTTGAACTTGCTACAGTCGTAACTCTTACTACAGGAGTTGGAATTCCAGTGAGTATTGCTTTGGCTTCAGCTGGAATCATCCTTGGAATCTCTTCGGCTGTCGTGCATAAAGTGCAAAAAATCTTTGATTCGAAAGCCAAGAAACATGACAAGATCAAGACCCTGGCTGAGGCCAAGCTAGACTCCATCTCGAGCCTCATTTCAAAAGCAGTAGAAGACTCGAACATCTCGCATGAGGAATATCATTTCATCCTTAAAGAAGTCGAACACAATCGTAATTTGAAAGAGCAAATTCGACTAAAATCTAAGCGTGTTGTAGAGACCATCACTGCTGAGCAACGTGAAGCCATATTAGCCGAAGGTAGGAAACAATGAAAGCATGATTTTTTACAGCAAATCGCCCGCACTTCCGATACCCCATCTGTCAATGTCACATAACCTATGAAGATCCACCAAAATATTTGTGATGGCTTAACCATTACAAATCAGTATCTCTCATAGTCAACCTCGCGACCGATCACTTCACCAGTATCAGCATCGATCCGTACAGCCCTATCATGTACTATACGTCGCGATTTTTTAGCGAGTTCTTGCAAAATAGTTTCAAGATTTTTTTCATATGCAATTTCAACACAAGGTTTACAATAAGGACCGTCTGTTTGCGTTGAAATATCCTTGTACTTAGCTTTGCGGATTGCCTCAACAAGATTGTCTTTCTTCAGTGTAGATAAACGAGGAACTTTCAATAATTTTGCTTCTTCTCGAAGTGCGTTCATTTTATTCATATAGTTCCTTATCAACTATATAAAGGTAATGCAAATAAACTACAGCGCACTAAAACTCTCGCCGTCGTCATCATCAGATTCACTCAAATAATTAGCACCATACCTATCAACCTCTTTATATTTACACTCTTTCACATAAGTTTGGATGTAATAGTTGCACCCTTGCCTATGAATACTTCCTATTTTTATGATGGCCGTACACTCACAACCTTCCTGCGGTATCTTTTTCTGATGAAAATTGGTTCTAATTTTATCTTCCCATTCTTTCAATTTGGGATTAATATATCGATCTTTCTTCACACCTAGGTTGGTGAATCAAGCCCCACTTTCTCACTCCACTTTTTTCAAGATTTCCTCATATTTTTCTAAAAATTCGGGATAATTACCAAGATCGAAGGACATGGTGAACGCTGAATTCGGACTATATTGAGAGACACCCTGAGAGTAGATTTTTTTTGGAGTTTTTATCAATAACGGGGATATGTTGCCGTCTTGGTCATGATAACCAATCACAAACCGTTCATCTTTACCTTTGTTTGCTGGTATGGAATCACTCACCATTAGGTTTTCAAGGTTCACATCTTCGATATTGTACGCTGTGATATTACTGTAAAATCTTTTGATTTAATCATTTGGTCTCCAAATTTAAACATCTCTTTTATTTATATGAAAAAATTTGATCAATACTTCTTTTTAGTCAAACATTTACAAAAACCACCGTTACACAACGTATATTCATGATAACAATGCTAACATAATATTTTACCTTGCACCACAAATTTTCTCCCACATTTGCACCTATCATATTCGTCAAGCACATATTCACAATCATCGCACTGTTCTTTCATCGTTTTATTTTATGTTTTCACAAGGAACCATAAAATACACTGAATCATTCTAAATCACGAACCCGATCCTCCAAATTTTTAATCAATGTATTATTTTCCTTCTCCTTCTCGCTTTCTTGCACTAGAGCCATGGTCATAAGTGGTAGAGAGATCCCAATACCGGTAAGTAATATCGCGACCGCTGCATTTTCGAACATTTCGAATGTTGATTGTTGTTGCTTCATTTATTATAGTTGAACTTTTTTTCATCTTCAACGGCTACCGTGTATATATATTTACCCACGAGATTATCCGGAACATACTCGATCAGCCTGGGATCCCATTCAACTGCCTAATGGCACATGTACTGAGTCTTGAATTGATCTGGAATATATTCGAGTGCACAGGGGTCTGCTTCAACAACCCTGCTGTACATTCCCTGTGTTTTTAGATGATCCGGAACAAATTGGAGGCATTGGAGCTCTTCTTCAACGGCCCTGTTACACATCTCTTGAGTTTTATAAGCGTCTGGGACATGGTGGAGCAGACAATCCTCCTTAATTACCTCATTACACATTTCCTGGGTCTTGAACAGCCTTGGGACATGTGCGATCATATAGAGGTCATCTTCAACAACAATATTACACATGTCCTGCGTTTTGAAACAATCTGGAATATTTTGAAACCAACTCATTTTCTCTTTATTATAAGATTTTATTTATCAATATGTTTTTTTTTTTTGAATTTATTGATCAATACATTTTAACATGGACAGAAATTGACACCTTGCGCCAGAATATCGTCACACTCTGTCATTTATCGGTGAAGTTTTTGCGCATGCGCGGATGTTTGTCGGATTATGTCGGATAATGGTGATTCACCGATGTTAACGATTTGCCTCCAGGGGTTAACACTCGTTCACAAGACTAAAACAATTATCAAATGAGGATGGAGGAGGCGGGGAATCAACACTATCAACCCTTGGAGGAGATCGTTCACGCTCGTTCACAGACTAAAACAACCCTCAAATCAGGGCGAGGGGGTGGGGAAGAGACACTAGAGACCCTTGGAGGAGAGAGTGAACACAGGTTGCGCCAAAACCTACAAATACATATCTCTCTTATAGTTCTATTCTGAAAGCTTTAAAATTTGTTGTTGGTGGAGTGGTTGTGTTTGTTGTGAAATTAAACGAGCAATTATTGAAATTAACCAGAAATAAACAAATAAATTGTATATACATCACATTAAACTTGTTTTTTGAAGAGTTGATGACGATTCGGGAGTGGCATGTAGTGGATTTATTTCATCCTTGTTTGAAAAACTCAAGATGTGAGATAGTTGGAAACGGTGAGTTTTGTTAGCAGCTTTGTAGCTTTTTAGGGAGTGGCCACTATGTTGCTTTAAAAAACTTCTTGAAGGTATTACTTCCATATTTCGTAGCATACTTCGTTTGCAGAGACTGTTGGTCCAGTTTCAACCGATCTATTTCATCGTACTTTCAAAAACTTAAATCAAGTAGTTCAAAACTTTGATTTTCTTTAATGTTTTACAGCGTTCAGATTTCACGATAGTTTGTTTACTTTTTAGTCGATCGCTACAATTTAGTCGATCGCTACAGGATAATAGCGCCCGCTTACGTGATCGATATGAGCCAATAAACGTCAGATATAAAGAAGACACTTCAATTTTAGAAAGGGTAAAATTTTCGTAATTGGATGTTTTAATGTTAGGACAGATGGACGGGTTTCCACTGTTTAGACGGTTTATATATGCATTTAAAAAATCAACTTCTAGGCAGGCAGCGATTTTACACAGGTGGTTCTTTTTTGCGCTTACGAGGCATGTATCTTTCTTTATATTTTTTACTGTTTTCATCGCGCAATTTCTTTTAGCATATAGATCAAATTATGGCATCAAATGATCCCTCAAGTCAGATACGCTCTCCGGAATGGTTTGGTTTCCAAATGTTTGTAAAAAGAAGTGCATGCACTAAAAAATTTTTTTAACATTATGCTTTCAAAACTTCATCTATTGAAATCTGAGATTGTGTACGCCTCTTTGGTGACCCTAAGTACAAGCAACAATAAATCAATGATTTATCGATCTTTCAAGTAAAAAGATGACAAAAAAACACACTACTTCACAGTTCCGTAACCACAATTTTAATATTGGGGGGGCCTATATAGAAAAATAACATATGTGAATTTCGCTTTATATAGTGGCTATATATGGTGGGCGCCGAGTGGGAAATTTTTAAATTTTACATCTCTAGATTGGCGGAAAATGCCCTTCCAGACGTTAACGATCTCATGGTGTTAACAAATCTTTAAGAAATCTTCATTGTTTAATTGGCATCAAAATGTAGATAAAAATTTCCATCAGAAACCAAAAGATAGAAAGAGATACATATTTACATTACACGACTACAATAATATAAAAAATGATAAGAACACTAGAAATTTTAAGGGTGCTGCAATTTTTTGGAAAATTTACATCAGTGATTTTTATAACTAGTCGTTAGCCCGTGGAAAAATCCACGGGTTCGCCCGTCCTTTTTATACCGCATTGCGTGCGTCTCGCTACTTGCGCAGCTAAGCTACCATTTGCGTGACACACAGACAGACAGACGTATACGGGTATTATAATATAGATAATAATCTATGGGAAGGATCCTAATATTCCTGGACGACTTTCTCTCTGGTTTTTTTTTTCATTTCTCTCTGTCTCTCTGGCTTTCTCACTCTGTCTCTTTTTCACTCTTCTTTCCTTCCTTTCATTCATTCATTCATTCATTCATTCATTCTATCTCTCTTTCTTTCTTTTTTTTAGTAGGAAAATTATTGGGGGGGCCTGTGCCCCCCTGACCCCCCCCCCCCCGGCGGTTACGGCACTGTCAACAACACGACTTTCTTCCTTCTGTATATCACACACAAAACCACATACATTATTAACTTCAAGTTTCAGCACGTACCAATGCAGGAACAAAGCTGTATTTACACCTAGTGAAGAACAATGAAACTCCAAATAATGATTTTACTTGACACAAAACTATCAACAACATTTAGCTACGTAGCTACCTCAATCGGCACCTTCGCGCCAAAACAGTCATCTAACACGCGATAACTCAAACCATATCACTCAAAATCAACTAACGTATTTCCTCTAACAAACGCCGCCCTCTGATTAACGCCGCCCTCTATTAAACGCCGCACTTCTATCTACAATCGTGGACAAAAATATTGAGACAAAGGCAGTTTTTTACTCATTATCCAAATATGGACAAAACAGTCAAATAGTCAATGCTCTGCAGCCGGCAGGCTGCAAAGTCGCTACTTTTGCACACAAGTAGGTCAGGTAGAGAGCGTTGAAAAGTTGCTAGTCACATTCTTTAGCACGCCCGCACACCGAAATAATTCACGTCGGGGACCACGAAGGCCCCGAAATTCGTGATTAATGGCCTTGCTGACGTCAGCAGCAATTAGCACATTTTAAGAATTTCGTATTTACCAAATAACCTAAGTCTACTCTGAACATTGACAAGCATTGACAAGTGAACATTTACAAGTTCAAGATGTGTGAATCTAATATATAATGAGCCTACGCAATTACTTGTGGTGGCGAACTTCGAAATTCGTTGTCTTGTCCCAACATATTGTGACCACGATTGTAGGTAGTTGAAATAAACGCCGCCCTCTAATTAACGCCGCCCTCTATTAAAACGCCGCATCATGGATGCGGCGTTTTATTAGAAAAATAAACCAAACATTGAAAACGGAGCTTATAATAGTTTAACTTGTTTTCTGTTTACAAATCCTTCTACAGATAAAGATGAAAACGAATATTGCTTTTTCCTTTTCAACAGATCGTCATAAAGAATTTTTGCCTGAGTTTTATTTGATGTGTAACATTTGAATTGCGCAGGCACACTTAAACCAACCTCTCTAAACCTTTTACCATTTACGATTGCGGGTACGTGTATCTTCAATTCTAATAAAAAATGATACAAGCTTCGACAGTTCTATTGGTACATGTCCAACTAAGATTTCCTTGTCTGTCATCATTTTGTACGTTTTGTTTTTCTATTTTTGATATTTTACTTAAGAAAAAGAACATTCTTTAAACGTGTTTTTTTGTATCTCTAAGTTTTACCTTTTGTAATAAACGCCGCCCTCTGATTAACGCCGCCCTCTAATAAACGCCGCACCCACAATCCTCATTTTACAATAAACGCCGCGGCGTTTATTAGAGGAAATACGGTAACTGCAAAACACCAAACCAACAAAAGTAATTTTTTAACAATTTTTAACTGATCTTCTTTTTGCTGGATCACTAAAACACGAATTAAATAGAAAAAAATGGTTTTCATTCATTCCAAGTTTTATTCTTTTGCGTTCAGAAATTGTAAATAAAGAAAATCGAGGAAGAGACACTACAGAAGTTGCTTTATACTACAGAAAACATTCCCACTACTTTTAATCCATTGATAACATTCTCAAATAGTATAAAAATGTTTTGCATGAACCAAAGCATGAACACCTCCTCTGAGTTGTGTTTTATTAAAGGGGCTACGAACCGGTTAAAATGCTCACATTCCGTATATCCCGCGCACATATTAAAAATCCGGCAAACGCTTTTGCGCAATGAACACACCAGCGCACTTTGCTCGCTGGTTCGATATTTTTTTTCGAAAAGTATATTACAAAGAAATATTTCAGCGAGACTCATTCTGGATGAAAACATGACCAAGGCTGGAGAAGATAAAAATTCTAGATATATCTATATTTTCGAGTCTGTAAATTATATACATGCCGGAAAAATAGCCAGTTTGTTTTTCACCGCCATCAGCTCGACTTTCGTGTAAGTCACTAAAGTCGAAAACCAACAGCCGTTCCGTAGCCCCTTTAAACTTTATCAACATAATACATAAATACAAAAAACTTGTCGATTATTACAATTATACTAAAAGAATAACCTGACCAACCTCGTCCCCAGGACCTGTTAGGCTTTTTATATTTGTTCAGGCCGTCCAAATATAAAAAGCCTAACAGGTCCTGGGGACGAGGTTGTAACCTGACATCATTATTCCAAGTGACTTTAACCTTCCACGAAATACTTAGACAAAAGTTTCCAATAATTTTAAACAATCCAGACAAATAAGTCCAACAAACAAAACCAAAAAATTGGAGAAGAAGAAAGTAACTTACCACACAAACTTTATTTTCCGGTCTCAACCTAACTCAAATGATCCTGCAACACAGACACATGATATTATATTAGAGGTAATAAAAAACGACCAGTGATCATCACATTTTAGTGATTTTTTCACTTCTTATGAAGTAAATATTCCAATACAGCAATCACAACTAACATTAAACGCAACAAAAAAGGATTTAATAGTCTAAATTTCTTCCACGACTTAGCAGACTAGAAAATTATTGAAGAAACCTTCTCAGCCATAAATTGAACTGGACTTTTTAATAAAGTCTCAATCAACATCAGATAATTTTTATAATAAGGTTTGCAAACCTGTTTCATCTACGTTTCAGAAAAAAAGCAAGCCAAAAGGAATCACCTATCCATGTTCAGATAGAGAACCATCCTTATGCGTAGAAGTTTCATTCTCGTCTTCAGAGCTCTATGAGATAAAAACTTAGATTTTTCTCATAGAGCTTTAATGTCGAGAATGTAGAAGTTGAGAATGAACAAAAAGGTTTTACAAGTAAGCTAGATAAAAACTTATTGAAATCGAGTTTCTTTATGAATAAGCACGGAAGCGGAAGTGATAAACCCATTCTTTAAAACCTGAAAAAATGTTTTTACGCGCCAAAACATTTTATAAAGTTAAAGCAAGTAACAATCAACTCGTCCATAAGCTACATGCATGGACTTATTATTTACCGTAAATCTTCTAATAAACGCCCCTCAATGCAAAAAACATGATAAATGCAGATTGCTGTCTCGTAGACTTCAAAGTTCGCTTCACGTATCGAGCAAACAAAAATCAGCACTAACATCATTTCTAACTTTAGCAATATGGACTAGTAATAGAACTGAGGATGATCGCCTTCTCTACCTTTATTCCATACTTCGAACTCGTCGCAACCTGTGGATTTCCATGTCTAGCCTCCGGTTGTTTGCATGGACCTCACTGCATTCGGTCCATGACGTCACAACCTCGGTCGCTATTTTTCCGTAGCGCCCGGCTAAACGGTTTATAAGCTATTACAACTACGACTGTGCTAAATCTAATGCTTGTTACTCAATTTGCACAAAAATGTTATTTTTTTGCACGATTTGACTGCACTAGAGTGCACACATTAATAATTCAAAATTGTAAAACTAGGAGAAGAACAACATAAAACAACAGATGGAGAGCGTTCCGATTAATAATTATCGGATGTATTCAGTAAAACGGGAAATCTTTCGGGTTGGAGACATCTCACCATTTATCCAAATGTCTGTCCTGTGTGTGGCACACAACTGAGAGTTTATTTATGTATATAGCTAGCTACAGTAGTATTTGTGTTATTTGGGAGTTTATCCTAGATATAGCTAACTAGCTAGCTCTCGTAAAGGAGCAGTACGTGTGTGGCTGTCAGCAGAAAATGTGATTTTTTTTTAAATTTAATTCAATAATAAGAGGTAGTAGTGTGTAGCTAACCTCCTAGGACCTAGCTAGCCAGAGCAGCTACAGTAGCTACAAAAGAATTAGCTAAATATATAAAACAATATATGAATCAGAATGTAGCTACCCTTAATATTAGTTTAGCCTCAGCAATTTTTGTGTGGAAAAGGGAATCGAACCCCAGTCTCCTGTGCAAACAAAGTGCGGGAGTTATATAGCTACCACCAAGCTATGGTGTCCGTAACGGATTTTAGTCTCTTAGGGGGCTGATGGGTTGGAGGGGTTAAGTGGTGCTGTAGCTTAGTGGTTATAACTCTCGCAGTTGTGCGGAAGACCAGGGTTCGATTCCCCTTGGCGGAGATTCAAAATGGGCGAGTGAATGTTACCATAGCTCTGGATTAACCCAAGCCATGTGAGGGAGATAGGGATCAACATGGTTTTTGTTCCTTTGCATAGCCGCAACTTTTTTGTTCAGTTAAAAACATTCTATCAAACCTACTATTTTTCTTTATTACTTGTGTTGTTCAGAAGATATAAAATATGTAGTTTGTTTTTATTTAAGAATGCATTACTCCTTTGTTTTCCAGCCATTTTTTAATAGGATATTTTCAACATTACTGCACATAACCTAAACAGGTTATTCCTTCTGGCCTAATTACCCAAGCAACTATAAACTTATACAAAAAATAGTGCGACTAGACGTGGTTGCTGAAATAATTGTGAAAGAAGATAATGAATTGCCTAAATGCTGTCCAAACTAGTCTATGGAAAATCTCCTAATTAAGCTACTATCCTAGTAATGAGTAATATTAATAATTGTATATTTTGGCAGTGCCCAGAATAGTCCTGCTTTTAGACATAATTTGGTGTGATTTAATTTACAGTTTTCCCTAACCATGTGGTATTTCTCACACGCCTAGCCTTTCATTCATTGACAAGACTGATATACTATGGAGTAGATATCTGCAGTTTTTAACTGCTTAAGAAAAATAAACACAGTTACAAGTTATTTTTTTTATAATGAAGTTAGAGGGGCAAAGTTGAGCTCTGTACAATCAAGATTTGATGGCTCAGAACAAAACCTGCGTTTTTAAGCTCTGTATACAATCACTTTTTGATAATTTGCGAACAAAATAGAACCTAATTAAACTGCATTTTAAAAAGTTTAAACGAAATACAGCATTGTTTAATCTTGGCACGAATGTATTTTGATGACCTTGGAACAAAATATTGCGCTTTTTAAGTTTTGTGGCATCCTACAGAGCAAAATATGTTGTTTAAGATTTGTATGTTTGGAAAAAATATGACATTGTTGAGGTTTTGTATGATCACCCTATTATGACTTTTGACACAACAATTCTTATATGCAATTAAATTGTAAATATTCATATAAAATGTGTTTTGATGTGTTTTTATTGTATCTAGTTGTTTTCGTCTTAGTAAACTTGTGATTTATTGATGACCAGAAGTGTCATCAATAAAGTTGTCGTATACGAATGCATGAAGACTGTATGGCAAAAGGAAAGACTATTGTTTACAGTAAATTTTATCTAGGCAAAACAGATATCACAGGCGAAAATCCTAAACATGGCACTTGACAATAGATTAACTTAAAAGATAAAAATTTGCTTTTACACGAAGCTTAACGGTGATCCTTTTGTGGTTACATCAGACTTGAAAACAGTTACATTACAGTGGTCACATTCATTAGGCAAAAGATATTTTTCACCTTTGATGTTTTATTTAGACCCAGTATATAGAAAACTGATGAGGAATAAACAGAAAAAATGCCATCTAATCGTAGCAATTGGTTTATTGGTACATTTGGAGGAAACCTGTCGCGGTTTATAATTTCAAGACCACCTGTAACAATCATGATCTTGGTTGTAGCAGCCTTATGCTGTAGTTTATTCACACTTGCTGTATATGTACAGCATAATCAAATGCCAGATCTAGAAGCAACAAAGGTGAGAAAATACATGGTGTAACTTCATTGTGTAGAGTTTCATTATTTGTTTAGAATTTTTTTATATTTTTATACACCCTGCAATGCATCCCAATTTGGCTGCTTAATGTGAACGACCCAAAGAATTGTGACCCATAAAATAGGCCTTCTTTACCAAGAGAATCCATGAAAAAAACAGTGTGTGATTGTGCTTGTGTTATATTTTGAACAACTTGTTTTCTGATTTTTCATTCATCAATATTTATACAGTAAATAATTTTTATTTTGAAACAAAGTATGTTTACATTCACGCATATTTTAGAAATACGAAGTTTTTCTAAGTGGTACAAAGATAAAGCATCCTAGGAAAAACTTGAATATTCTATACATTATATGCAGTTATTTGCAGTTATTTTATTTTAGGGCTATTCAAATCTTCTCAAAAAACTTGGTGTGCTCACGTTCTGTCTAACAAACTACACCAAACAACTCAATCACACAGACATTAAAAAAGAGCTTAAAAGATTTGGTGATACAGAATTTGTAAACATTTCATTGCCCTTATTTCCAATGTTGACAGTCCAGGGAAACTTCTCACATTCGAATCTTATCTCAGAAATATCTGGTGTTATGCCATATTTTTTGTTGTTTAATCATGGTATGTATATCTTCTATACAACTAGCAGAACTTTTTAGGCTCTAAAACATGAATTTAACACCATTTTAGAGGAGCATATTGATTAGGTAGTTTCTGTGTTTTTCACAACGGACAGACAGTTTTAAATATGTGAAGTTTTTGTTGTAGTAAAAATGATAATTCATTCATGATTCTGCTTTATTTAGATAATCATATTCACAGCGTTGCATTACATGTATTTCTTAAAAAAGCATGGAAACCGGGTTGGTAATTTGATATTTTTATTCCTATTAATTATTGCACACCGCATCTACTTGCCTTAATTATCTTTCTCCAAATTTATGATAAGTGATCTTTTTACACAGCTTTGCAGGAAACTATTCATTAAAAAATTTTAACACTATATTTACCATTCGTTCTGGACTTTTTATTTCTTTGTCTTGCTTTCAGAAAATTGCTTTAATGACACATGCAATCATATGGAATCCTGTGTTGTATTGCAAATTAAAAGAGATGCTTTGCCTGGAGGTGAAATGTAAGTATTCCCTGCATTCCACTTCTAAGAAAAGCAAAAATACCTTTTTTAACCTTTAAAAGTGTGGTATGAAGGTTTATTGCCTAAAAAACTATTTTTATCTCTCTTGTGCCATTTATGTGGTTTAATAAATTTAGTTTAATTGATGCATGTTAGGTCTCATAGTGTGCACAGAGGTCAGAACTCACACCTACAAAAAATCACCTATAAAACCAGAATTCCACCTAAAATGCTAAAGGTCAAGTTCCACCACAAAAAAATATCACAGAAGTGCTGATAAGCTGCATATGCTTCAAAAAATGCAGGTGTTCTCAGAAACAATTACAAAGCGATTTATATAATACATATGAGATTCCATTGATTCTGAAAATTTTGTTTCATAAAATGACAAGTAAATATCAATTCAAAATATTGCCCTAAATCCCACCTAAAATATATTACCCCCATCTATATTGTCAATTCCCATCTAAATATTCAATTTAACCCAAGTCCCTGCAAAACAAGCTGTCTTAAAAATGGATCAATTCACAGGCTTTTTTCAGGAAAAGCACATGTCGAGTATTTATGTGTGTTTCTAAATGTGTTACATTGGTCAACTTTCAATAAAATTTGACATTTTGCATGTGCATACCTTAATCAATTCGCATGAATGCAAGGATGCGTTCGTGCTATTGCACACCTCTCCTGAAAAACCCTGAACTCATAGTTATGTGCACTATGAAGGTACATAGTTGAGGCAATAATGTTCCTATCCTCGACATATAATATATATAATTGACAGTTTGTATGCATCTAAAAGGTTTCTATAGTTGATAAAATGACGTGTTTTTTAGTTTACAACCTACATGTAATCCATTGCAGTATAAATCGAATTACTCAATGATATACATGGACCAAAAGAAAGCAGAAAGAAACAAAAGATCACAGTGTGAATCTGGCTTACAAATGCACTTAAATCCAATTCTTGGACAAGATGTTAAGGTGTTTTTAAATGTGGTATGTTGTTCAACTGTGAATACATTAACCCTAACCCTATTAACAATGTTTTTTGTCCTGTGTAGCATAGGGAGTGGACATAAAGTGTCTGCTGGCCATGAATACAGGACTACTTATATGCTTAGGTGATGAAACTTGTAGAATGCGTTCATACAAACAAATTTGAGGCAAAGTATAAAATCTTTCTCCCAAAACGTTTTTTCATCACAAAGCCCAAAAAGTTAGGAAAAGTCACAAAATCTCAACACTCAATTACATGTCTAACAAAATTAATGCTTAGTCAAAGAAGTCACAGGCAATTTAACCCACTCCTAGTGCTCATAGGGCTATAAGAATTAAAGCAGGCTAAATTTTCGCTGGGTATGTTTTGTGGGGTTTATTATTATCCAAATTTGTTCACCTTTCATGGATTTTCTTTTTTTTGAATCTGATATTGAACAAACATTTCTTGATCATACATTTTTGCAAACAAGCGGTTTTCATGAGAAAATTTCAACAAGGAATTTAAGAAAATAATTTTTTTTTATGGTATTAAGTTTTGTAAATTGGATCTTAGAAAATTTTTTGCTGAGTTTATTTTTTGGAGATTTTGCGATTATTGACCAAAGACACAAGCCCTAGAAAAATTAATCTTGCAACATTTAATGCAACGTTAATTAACCCTCTTTAAGTCCCAAATCCTTGATTAAATGCCAAGCTGAATCACACACCCTTGATTAAATGTCAAATTTTGCAAAAAGTAAAATGTAAAAAAACGGGATCTTTTATAAAGACCTCTTTAAAGACAAATGTTAATGAAGAAAAATTGTAAATTATTTAAACGCAGTTATGTTTTTGGGTCATTTTTTATTGTCCTAACCTTAATTAAAAACTAAACGCCTTTGGTTGATTATTTTTATTGATGTTTGGACAGGGAGCTAAGTAAAATGGTTTCTCGCTCTTTTTAGGACTGTTTTTAATTATAATCCTTTTTTAAGTGAACAGATGGCATGACATGTTTAAAACACATCAGCTTTCATATTAACTGTGAAGAAAACCCTGTTTTTGGTACATAATGTTTTATTTTTGTTGTTTTAGTTGGAGAAAGCTAAAATCAAATATCGTCTTCACATCTCTTCATATATATTTTTTGTTGTCCTGTTATCCATGTTGATATTTGCTGTGTTAAAAAGTCGATCAAAGCAGGACAAAAAGGTATTTTCAAAAAAGTCCTAGATAACCATAATGGTGGTTGTAGTGGAAACTATTTTCATTTCGCCTTTGCCCTAAAAGACAATCCATCCACCTTTTATAAATAACAACCAACCAAAATATTTATGCAACATATTTAGTCTACCTGAAAAGCAACCACAGTTGTACAGAATATAAATGAGACCCTTATATGATTCTTTTTGAATTTCTTTTTCTTTTTTAGATCTTACAGAGTTAGTACAAGAAACTTCTTCTATGTGAAAATTTTGAAGAGCTTATATTTAATAGAATTTTTCTAAATTATTTATTCTTTATTTATAATATGTGTTTACTATATGGTGGTGTATTTTTTTCTATTTCAAAATGAATAATTAACTTATATTTCTTTTATGATATTATATTTTAGGAAGTTTCGCATATGTGTATAAAAATATGTTGTTCCTTATTAACTAAGATGCTAATTATGAATTTTTATTATATAAACAGATTATGTGGAATTTATAAAAAAAAAGTTTTGAAAAAATGAAAGTAGCTTATTTTTACTTGAAAGAATAAAAGTATGGAATTATACAATTAATAATTTTAATGGACCTTATTTTTAAAAAATATGAATGAAGAGTAGTGTTATCACGTTCAATCAACTCTTTTTAAAATATAATCTTAAGTGCATGCAAGTTCATAACTTACTGAACTAAATGTTATAAATTTAGGATTTCTTCTCACTGCTTAGTTTTTAAATTGTGCTTTGAATGGTAAAATTACATTTTATGTTGTAATAAAATAAAATGAAAAAAATGGTGATCAACAGTCAAAGTACCAAGAAGAACTGAACCCAGTAATCACTGAAGTTAGCATGAAAGAAATCGTTGTCAGTGTTTCATTTGAAGTCGGATTTATTTTTTAATGATAACATGAAAATATTTTTGTCACCCCATAATCAGTCTTTCCAGAATTTATTTGATAAGAAACAACTATCTTTTGATTTTCAGGATTTTTGGGAGGTTTTTTCAGAATAATAATATTTTATATATGTTGGTCTTTGTTGTGACTAGATATCAACGCAAGTGCTTGTATCTGATTGGTTAACGAATCAGTCAAAATAGATTTTAGTATCTTTTTTTCTCGATGTCTACTCTTGACCCTTAAAAATAATACGCAAATAACATTTTATCTGTCTTAAAGATTTTTGGGATGAATACACAGTAAACTCTGATTGGATAATCACAAAATAAACTGTGATTGGATAATTACTCCATGAACTCCGAATGGATGATATGCAGTGAAATCTCTATGTTCAACTTTTTTTATTCAAGCTTTATTTTACTCAACTCAAATGAACAAACTATTTACAATTGACATGTGTTTGGAATGATTAACTTTAGTTTTTGGACTACGAGCACGTCACGAATACTCTTCTTTGAGTTATTTTGTTTATTCATTTCGTTGTTATCATGGTTAGATAAGAGTATTACTTTCAAAAAATTGAAGTAATCTTTTGGTGAGGTTGTCATGGTATATAACATGACTTGATTATTTGTTGTACTCACATATTGATTATATATTTATTGTTCCAACTTTTCATATTTTTATACTTTTCCTAGTTAGATCTTAATACTATATGTTTCTAAACTGTAATAATTACACTACGTTATGTATTTTCTTTCACGAATCTTGATAATTTATTAATTAACTGTTCTAATAAAAGTTTGTTCCTTTTTGTTTTGATGTTTTAGATATAAATTAGGATGAAGCTTGTTTTCATTGCAGCATTTGTTCAGTTGTGTTTTGGCTTGGATATGCCTATCAAAATTGACCTTTCAAAACCAGCTGCAATTGTGGATAACAATTTCTTATCGCTGACTCTCGATTCTGGTGCACTTAAACATGATTTTAAACACATAGATTTAGGCTCAAAAAAGTTGCTTTCATTGGCTAAAGGATTAACTGGTCATGAAAACCGAGCCGAGTTTCACTTTCGAATTGGTGGCACAGCAGCTGATCATATTGAGTTTGAGCCTACGATGTATCGTTTTAATGCTACAGAGTTTGATGAATTATGTAAGTTTTCCTACGATGTTAGATGGAAACTTATTTTCGACCTGAACTCTTTGGAAAGAAAACCTGATGGGTCTTGGGATCCGACCAATGCGGTGGAGCTTATTAATTATATTATAGAGAAGGGTTATTTTGTACAGTTTGAGTTGGGCAATGAACCTGACTTGTACCCTAGACATCTTAATATCACCATTCCTCCTGAACAATTAGCTAAAGATTTTTATTTGTTGCGTCTCATTTTAAATGAAAAGACACGAAACCAAGCCATGCTTGTTGGACCCGATGTTGCTACTCTGAACCGTTATGATTATTTTGGAAAGTTTTTGTCAAGTGTTCGTGAAAATGTCCTTGACGCTGTCACATTTCATCACTATTATTCATCAAGCAATAATATTACCACAAAAAATTTCACATCAGTGACATATCTTGACAG
Organism: Hydractinia echinata; assembly: GCA_030067915.1. Classification (NCBI taxonomy): domain Eukaryota; kingdom Metazoa; phylum Cnidaria; class Hydrozoa; order Anthoathecata; family Hydractiniidae; genus Hydractinia; species Hydractinia echinata. The sequence continues at coordinate 1,568,526 of JASGCC010000049.1, read as the reverse complement.
CTTTTTAGGTTATTGCAGAGAAGCATTGTCAATAATTAAGTCATCCTTTACAAAATTCCCCGCTCCACCTGTATGGATTGGCGAAACCTCCAGCACCTATGGTGGAGGGAGTCGCCAAGTTGGAGAATCATTTGCTTCAGGTTTTGTTTGGCTTGATAAGTTAGGGATTGCAGCACAGATGAATATTAGCATTGTGATGCGGCAATCTTTAAAAGGTGGCCATTACTCCTTATTGGACAGTCATTATAACCCGAATCCCGATTACTGGAGTTCGTTACTGTACAAGCAACTTATGGGAAGAACGGTGTTAAAGGTTACTGGTTACCTTAAGTCTGGGAGAGAAGTCCGTGTGTATGCGCATTGTGTCAATCGGTTCAGTGGGCGTGGGTATCAACCTGGATCTGTAATATTAATGGCTTTGAACATAAACCCAACAGAAGATGCAAGAATTTATCTGCAAGAAGATTTTAAGTCTTTTAATGCTGATCAATATTTATTCACACCTGCAAATGGAAGTCTAACTGATAATTCTGTGAAGTTGAACGGACATGTATTGAAAATGATTAATGACACTGTGGTCCCTGATTTGGATCCTGTCCGAGTTAAACAACCGTTTATTTTACCAGCTTTATCTTATGGTTATTTTGTTGTTATTGGTTCATATGCTTCTGCTTGTAATATTGTGTAATACTGATTTCTAAGGTTGTCCACTACTGATTTAAACAGCGTATGTTTGGATAATATTTCTGGAAATATAATGAGAACTTTTGTGTATTTCATGCAATATGCACTCTAAATAGAGTGGTATGTGTAACATTTTTTTACTGTTGCGTTCTGTTTACTTAAATTTATTGTTAGATTCCCAGATGTATATATATATTTTGAGTTTTAAATAAAATTTATACTTTTGTAACATTTTTACTAGCTGATGTTGAATTTAGTTGTAATACAATCACGAAGTTGATGTGTGTTGATAACCTTTGTTATATAGTGTTATCTGTCTGTGTATCAACATATTTTTGCAGACCAAAAGTTTTGTGTTCTGCAATGTTTATATTGGATACGTTTTGTCTAGTTTCTATTTAAAAAAGATTAGCATTGTGAAAGGACATGCTTGACATCTAACTGTGAGGTTGTTTTTATAAATGCGATTGTACTTTTGTTATGTCAATCTTGCAAGATTATTTTAACGTGATATGAACTGTTGAGAAATCGCAATGGTGTTATATGTTGTTTTTATTATTATGTGGTTCTTGTGTGAAAATACAAGTTGTTAATACACGAGAGGAAGTGCATATTTTGTTTTAAAAAAGAAAATATGAGTTTAGCCTGGATGTTCTTTAACTTGGGTTTAGCCTGGATGCTTGTAACTTGTAATGCAGTCTTTTTGAAGAAACATATAAACGTACACTCTTCTCTATTTGTGCTCTGTTCTAGATTCTGTTAAGCTCGAATTTTTCCAATATTTCGCGTGTTAATAGTGTATTTTGTTGGCTGTGAATGTTTTATTCCTTATAATCTAGATAGGTAATAAAGTACAGAATAAAGATGGCGTTAGTAGATTATGTGGTGCATTGTTTTTTTGGTTGTATTCTTGTTCTATACACATTTCACTTTTTACTGAGGACGTTGTTACAAACGATGACTAATAGTTTAACGTATGGACAGCGTTATGTTATATCGACAAAGTAAGAGCGTTTTTTGTTCTGGAAAAGTTTATAGAGTATGATAAACTTATTTTTTGAATTTGTTTATTCTCTGTTAAAAGTTAACAGTTGAAGGGGATTACTTAAATGGATTTTGTTGTGGCTGTTGTGAATTCCTCGAGAAATATTTTGTTGTGTTACTCCCAAGAATTTTCTGGAAAAATAAACATTTGCCAGAAAGTTTCCACTAATTTATCGGCACAAACCTTGGTTCCTCTAAAGTGACGACATTTTGATGGGGTGACCAGAGCCATCCATGGAGGAAGGGCAAACAAATAAAAATTTATATTTAGATTACTGGTGGTAACTCTGCTCAAATCTGTATAATTATCTCCATCTTTTACGTTTTAGAATCGTATCGGGTGTGTTTGCACTAGTGACCTCCGTCATAGCTGCTCGAACGCTCGTTTCCACAACAGACATAATGCGTCAACCAGACACCGTGCTGGAGACCTACACTATCTTAATGTGCGGTTACTTCGCGTATGACATCATCGTCATGTATAGAGGCTTCGTCGAAAAGCTAAGAGACGCGAAGAAACTTAATAATCGCAACACGAAGCAGTTAGTGAAAGCGTTTCTACGCCGCGAATTATTCATCGTCATTCATCATGCTGTTTTGCAGTGTTTAGGCTTGCCTGTTGCAGTCGTCATGGTAATAAGTTTATTTTTGCACATTTCTTCAAATTGTGTGACATTTTAAAGTGTTTCCAGATTTTTGACACTTTAGACAGTGATTAAATATAAAAGGAAAGTCATTATTTCTACCCTCTCCTGTTAACAGTTAAGTTAAAAGGAGAGGGTAGAGATAATTTAAAAATAAGTTAACATTTAGAAACCACCTTTAAACACTGACTATACTTTGTACACAGTTTGTATCAAAGCTTTCGTCCGTATCTGATGATGGCCGCGGTTACGGCTGAAAGCTTTGATAAAAGATATGCACAAAGTATAGACAGTGTTTACATTTTCAAACACTGTTTCTGTATCCGCTTTTACTTTTAACTAATGTTAAGTTAGTTTTTAGGCGGTAGAGGGGGGAAACACACGCTATTTTTATAAGCAACACGAACTGGTAAGCTTGATTTCGATTGGCGCGCTAACTTAATTGTGCAACAGCCGAGCCTAAAAATACAGAAACATAAGCGTATGAAACCAAAAGTTTGTGTTGCTTATAAAATAAAGCGTGTACCGTGGCTTTTAAACTCCAACCTACCAATCTCTGTGACCAAATTCAGAAAGTCTGTTGGTCCTTAAATACCTTGGTATCAGACTAACTATTCTTGAAGACCTTAGAGAAAACGCTTAAAAACCTTATGATAAGATTGTCTCATGGTAATTTGTTGTATTTGCGGTCTTTAAACTTCCCTTCCTTTACGTTTGAGTGTTTGGCAATGTCAGTTTTGTGTTTTTTAAAATTTCTTTTGTTTGTATCTAGGGATTTTCCTTCGTCAGCCAAATAATGAAAACAAAATTATAAATAAATATCTTCAAATAACTTACACAACAAAATAATATCAACGATTTCTTGCTAACCGTATGACTTCTTACTTAAGATGACGAAACTTCTTTTTTTAGCTGACTAGGCGTGGTTTGGGTGTATTTTTTATGGCTGGTGTATTCATAGCGGAAATTAGCACGCCGTTTTACTCCATAAGAGGAATATTAACAACGGTAAGGTGTTCAAATGTAGTTTTTCTGCGTTAAAAAATGACTGCTTTCTTTATATTCTGCAGAATACCTGTATTCAGTCTGCAGTAAAAAAATCGAATTTTATTGAATTTGTTTAGATCGGCAAGACATCAGGAGTATTTTATGAAGTGAACGGGCTGTGCTTCATGATCACCTTCTTCTTTGGACGAATATGCTCGTTTCCGTATTTGTACTACCGCTACTCAATATATGCGAATCTCCCTCTGTATCGCGTTCCCTTTAAAATTCCTCTCATGTGCAACGTCGCAAGTTTCGCTTTCTTCGCGTTGCAATCCTACTGGTTTTACTTAATCATTCGAACTGTTTTCAATTATTTGTTGAAGAGTAAATCCAAGCAGGAATTGGGAGTAGGAAGTACAAGTCATGCTGACAATAGAAAGGTAGAGAATGGTCACGCAGTTAATGGGAATGGTCACGTGATCAGTAAAAGCAATCACGTGGTGAATGGTGACGGACTCGTGGGGAATGAAAATTGTCACGTGATAAAAGGGAATGGTCATGTGATCGATTCTGAAAGCAAGAAAACCCATTAGTTGTTTCTCTTATTATTTTATTTGAAACATGGCTCTTATTGCGAACCATTGTGATTTTTGGAGGGTCTTGGGTGGTAGCAGTAACACTTCGTTACCATGCTCCAAAGCCAGTAGTTTAAGTTTTAAACGCCTAGATTGGGTGAAAATGCATTCTCATCACAAGTCTTTCATAATAACCATGTTCGATGAAAATTTTAGGAGAGGGGGAGGAGCCGTGCCCCCCTCCTCCCCTGATTCTCCCAGGTTGCTACATAATCTTTCATGTACTACTGGTATGTTATTCCTTATTTATCACATTTAATATTTATTATTACCAAAATGACGTCATTATTATGACGTCACAAATATGACTGGGGTAAATATTTTTACGATTTTTTTTAATTTCTTTTTATTAGTTATATATTTATTTAACTTATCTTGATTCATCGAGATTATCGGTATTTACTCTCACGGAGGGCATTGGGGAATTATCTTCCTCATCCACCCCTCTCATTGGGTGGGCATAGATTGCAGTGAATGCAGTGCGTTTTAAAAGATTAGTCTCTTAAAGAGTCGTGGGAAAGAAGTTGTTTATTTATTTATGTACTAAAATGAAATATGTTCTATTATAATTGTTCTATTATAAATCGAGTTTTTTATTTGCATGGTTTCGGAATTTTGTTTGCTTAATGCACAACCCCGTCCCCAGGGCTCTTTTTTTGCGCTTTCTGTTAAGCGAAAAAGAAAGATCTGGGAATGAGATTGGCTTGATCTTTTTTTTTTTTTTGCAATGCATCAGTTTTATGCAAAATTAAAGAAGTCATTTTGATAGAATTTTCATCCTTTGGGAAATTTGCGTGATAATGGTTAAGTGGGATTACGTCATTCTTAAAAAAGATCAAATCAATTTATGTGGAAAAATGTTTTGGGAAGGTATAAAAATCAATGACGTAAATTTTAAGCGATTCCAGTTGAAAAATTAAATGAAATTCTGAAGCTCTTGAAATGCACGTGTTTTTAAACGCCATGATTTAAAATGTGAGAAAAATTCTGCATATGCTGAGCACACCCTTGAATTTTTGATAGAAATAATCCTCAAAAATTTGCACAAAACTGTGATTGCATAAATGTTGATTGGGTTGTTTTGATGATTCAGCATAATATTGCAGACGTAATGCCCTACACTGTCTTTCTAATTTGTAAACATGAAATAGAAGATTTGTTCCATTCAAAATGAAATATAAAAACCCTACACAACGCTTTCGTGTTTTCTTTATATAAGAACCTATTTCACAAGAACATTGAAGCGGAGATGTTGCCGAAAACTAAGACGCATTAAGCCGGGATTCCAAAATGTTAATTACATTCTTTTAACATCTTTATCTTCGTCCTGAAATCGGGCTATATATTTCGGATTTTCTTGTTGAGTAAAAAATCTTATTTTGTAACTTTTTCGGATCACAGTAAATAAGAATTTTTCGCGAGAATTTAAAAATCTCGCAAATTTCAAAATTACAAAATTTTGATTTTGTCAAATTGAGGATCCAAAATTTCTTCCCTTAAGCTTAAATTCTACAGTATTTCTATTACTGTAACTGGGGGGATTGGATTAACCGTTTATCTCGCGTTGAGTGCGCCCATGGACGTAGCACTTCCCCTTCCCCAATATTAGTTTGTTTTTCTTTATTTGTGGCGAAAAAATCTGATTATTTTATCCTAACTGATCATTATAGAAAAAAAATTAAATTTAATTCAAAGTGCTGTCTTATTGCAAGCAATATCTTGTCTCCTTCACTAGTCGCCCCCTTTGCCCGCTTTTCGCCTTTCTAATAAGGGTCAGCGCGAAGAAGTCCCCAATATAAAAAAGCGAAAAGGGTCCAAGGGTCCTAGGGACGATCTTGAGTAAACAGTGAAAACGTGTTATCGCAACATCACAAGTAAACTATTATTCATATTTTTAGAAGAAAAGAAACCAAAATTGAATGAAAAAAAAGAAAACATCTACAAATTTTCTGTATTGACACGACAAAATGTTCTGATTCACTTTGACATTCCCACCTACAGGACAGCCATTCTTTCGGAGACTGGTAAAGAATTTGGCACATCTGAAAGGATGAAATCAACTTCATAATTTGGTGAGATTTCCGCGACCTGCTTGGTCTATTTCGATCGATTCAAATAACGCTTTAAAATTACCGGCACCGAATCCCTAAAACAAACGCGGAAAACATCAACATGGTACAAAACATTGTTCACATTACAATCTCAAGGCTTTATTTACACAGTGACGTAACCACAATTTTAATATTGGGGGGGGGGGGGGGGGGGGGCTATATAAAAACATTACATTATGAATTTCGCTTTATATAGTGGCTACCCGAGGCGGCCCCATGGTGGGCGCCGAATGGGAATTTTTCAAATTTTACATCTCTAGATTAGCGGAAAATGCCCTTTCAGACGTCAACGATCTCATGGTTCAATGTTAAAAAACACGATGAATGTTTCGATATTTTTTGTAATTTAGAAAGCTGCATTGTTTAATTGGCATCAAAATTTAGATAAAAATTCCCATAAAAACAAAAAGGTAGAAAGGAATACATATTTACATTGCACGACTACAATAAGATAAAAAATGATAAGAACACTAGAAATATTAAGGGTGCGGGCACTTTTAAGAAAATTTACATCTGCCAGCCCCCTTAAAACATTCAGTGATTTTTATAATAATGATCTATGAGAAGAATCCGAATATTCCTGAACGACTTTCTCTCTTTTTAATAAATTTGTTTGCTACTTCATATTATCAGTATATGATTTGTGAATATGTAGTACCATAAGATTATTTATCCGTGTATCAGAGGTTGTAGCTCGAAGGTAAGATTTTATGCGGTTCAAAGCTGAAAAACATCGTTCGCTAACAGCATTTGTAGCAGGCATAACTAACATCAGTTTTCACACTTTTTTAACTTCAAACAAAAGTAGTTTTCTTCCGTTTATCTAAGAAGATAACCCAAGAAAACTAAGGAGTTATCTAAGAGAACTAAATCTGTCTCTCTTTCTCTCTCTCTCTCTTTCTTTCTTTCTTTCTTTTTTTCTCTCTTTCTTTCTTTCTCTCCTTCTTTCTTTTTGTTTTAGTAGGAAAATTATTGGGGGGGGGGGGGGGGCTGTTCCCCCCTGCCCCCCCGGCGGTTACGGCACTGTTACACTAGGCGTAATATCACGAGTAGGCTAAGCAGGTTGATTAGTTGTCAAAGTTTTGTTCCCCTGACCGAAAACTAACTAAAATTTTACGTCAAGTGTAGATCGGCCTTTAAAGGGAGTTTAGGGCCTCGTAAACAAGCTCTGTTGATCTAACACACAAACCTGTTATCTATTCACCACAAGTCTGCCAACTAACAAAATGGCGGAAAATGAAACATCAACATGAATTATTCAGTCCTCATTAACCCGTCCTTGTTATTATAGTGAGGGCTGCTATGTTCTGATATGAAGCTTCGTATGCACGTGTGTTAAAAGTGATTTTTTGATTTAAAGTTGTTCCTTAGGTCCCAAATTACCAAAAAAAAATGGGTGGCAAAAATTTTTGTCCCATGGGACCAAATTAGATGACGTCATCACTTTTACAGTCAGCAAAAAAATAATTTCACATTTATATGTCATGTTATATATGGTTGGAATGAGGCGATCGAGTGGATGAAAAAAAATGTAAGAACCATGTCTACAAAACGCAACGTTCGAAAGATATTACTATTCAAACTTTGTACAAATTACAGACCGGTAATTTACTGACCTAGCACAAAAATGACTATAACCTGCTCAATAGCGAAGTTTTTTTGTTGAATTTTGGTATGGTATTGGGTCACCCTAATGTCTTTCTGTTTGATCAAAATTTATTGTTCAAATCACTTCTAGGGATAATCTACAGACCAGTAATTTACAGACCAAAGCACGTTTTTAGTTGTTTACTTTAGTTTTGAAAATCAAGTACCGAATTTCACATAGACATTTTGTATGTATTAGTATCAGTATGATAACAAGTTTTGTTTTTTAATTGTTCGATTTCATAGACATAGACATAGAATTCGAATGGTCTATTTCTAGAAAACATTCCATTGTTCAATTTCATAGCTAGACGGATCACAGTAAATAAGAATTTTTCGCGAGAATTTAAAAATCTCGCAAATTTCAAAATTACAAAATTTTGATTTTGTCAAATTGAGGATCCAAAATTTCTTCCCTTAAGCTTAAATTCTACAGTATTTTTATTACTGTAACTGGGGCAATATCTTGTCTCCTTCACTAGTCGCCCCCTTTGCCCGCTTTTCGCCTTTCTAATAAGGGTCAGCGCGAAGAAGTCCCCAATATAAAAAAGCGAAAAGGGTCCAAGGGTCCTAGGGACGATCTTGAGTAAACAGTAAAAACGTGTTATCGCAACATCACAAGTAAACTATTATTCATATTTTTAGAAAAAAAGAAACCAAAATTGAATGAAAAAAAAGAAAACATCTACAAATTTTCTGTATTGACACGACAAAATGTTCTGATTCACTTTGACATTCCCACCCACAGGACAGCCATTCTTTCGGAGACTGGTAAAGAATTTGGCACATCTGAAAGGATGAAATCAACTTCATAATTTGGTGAGATTTCCGCGACCTGCTTGGTCTATTTCGATCGATTCAAATAACGCTTTAAAATTACCGGCACCGAATCCCTAAAACAAACGCGGAAAACATCAACATGGTACAAAACATTGTTCACATTACAATCTCAAGGCTTTATTTACACAGTGACGTAACCACAATTTTAATATGGGGGGGGGGGGGGGGGGGGGGGGGGGGGGCTATATAAAAACATTACATTATGAATTTCGCTTTATATAGTGGCTACCCGAGGCGGCCCCATGGTGGGCGCCGAATGGGAATTTTACATCTCTAGATTAGCGGAAAATGCCCTTTCAGACGTCAACGATCTCATGGTTCAATGTTAAAAATCACGATGAATGTTTCGATATTTTTTGTAATTTAGAAAGCTGCATTGTTTAATTGGCATCAAAATTTAGATAAAAATTCCCATAAAAACAAAAAGGTAGAAAGGAATACATATTTACATTGCACGACTACAATAAGATAAAAAATGATAAGAACACTAGAAATATTAAGGGTGCGGGCACTTTTAAGAAAATTTACATCTGCCAGCCCCCTTAAAACATTCACTGATTTTTATAATAATGATCTATGAGAAGAATCCGAATATTCCTGAACGACTTTCTCTCTTTTTAATAAATTTGTTAGCTAATTCATATTATCAGTATATGATTTGTGAATATGTAGTACCATAAGATTATTTATCCGTGTATCAGTGGTTGTAGCTCGAAGGTAAGATTTTATGCGGTTCAAAGCTGAAAAACATCGTTCGCTAACAGCATTTGTAGCAGGCATAACTAACATCAGTTTTCACACTTTTTTAACTTCAAACAAAAGTAGTTTTCTTCCGTTTATCTAAGAAGATAACCCAAGAAAACTAAGGAGTTATCTAAGAGAACTAAATCTGTCTCTCTTTCTCTCTCTCTCTCTTTCTTTCTTTCTTTCTTTCTTTCTTTTTTTCTCTCTTTCTTTCTTTCTCTCCTTCTTTCTTTTTGTTTTAGTAGGAAAATTATTGGGGGGGGGGGGGGCTGTTCCCCCCTGCCCCCCCGGCGGTTACGGCACTGTTACACTAGGCGTAATATCACGAGTAGGTTAAGCAGGTTGATTAGTTGTCAAAGTTTTGTTCCCCTGACCGAAAACTAACTAAAATTTTACGTCAAGTGTAGATCGGCCTTTAAAGGGAGTTTAGGGCCTCGTAAACAAGCTCTGTTGATCTAACACACAAACCTGTTATCTATTCACCACAAGTCTGCCAACTAACAAAATGGCGGAAAATGAAACATCAACATGAATTATTCAGTCCTCATTAACCCGTCTTTGTTATTATAGTGAGGGCTGCTATGTTCTGATATGAAGCTTCGTATGCACGTGTGTTAAAAGTCATTTTTTGATTTAAAGTTGTTCCTTAGGTCCCAAATTACCAAAAAAAAATGGGTGGCAAAAATTTTTGTCCCATGGGACCAAATTAGATGACGTCATCACTTTTACAGTCAGCAAAAAAATAATTTCACATTTATATGTCATGTTATATATGGTTGGAATGAGGCGATCGAGTGGATCAAAACAAATGTAAGAACCATGTCTACAAAACGTAACGTTCGAAAGATATTACTATTCAAACTTTGTACGAATTACAGACCGGTAATTTACTGACCTAGCACAAAAATGACTATAACCTGCTCAATAGCGAAGTTTTTTTGTTGAATTTTGGTATGGTATTGGGTCACCCTAATGTCTTTCTGTTTGATCAAAATTTATTGTTCAAATCACTTCTAGGGATAATCTACAGACCAGTAATTTACAGACCAAAGCACGTTTTTAGTTGTTTACTTTAGTTTTGAAAAGCAAGTAGCGAATTTCACATAGACATTTTGTATGTATTAGTATCAGTATGATAACAAGTTTTGTTTTATAATTGTTCGATTTCATAGACATAGACATAGAATTCGAATGGTCTATTTCTAGAAAACATTCCATTGTTCAATTTCATAGCTAGACTGTTTAATTTCGAAGTGTTAGTGAAGTTTAATTTGAAGTTTAGAGTATAGACATACATGCATAATAATAAAATGAATAGACCGAATTAAAATGGATGTTACTTGTGTAAAAACAATAAATGTGTTAGCCTAGTTAACTAAGCTTTCTTCTTCGAGTTGATCAAATGAGTTTCTCTCAAACTAAAGCTTAGACGCAAACGAATGACTCAGCGGAAACCCCGAGTTTAAATTGGACAATGTGACTAATCGCTTCGGAGGCCATTTTAATTTATCTGCGAGTTGTTTACCAAGCTTGGCCACATCTTACTCTGGTATAAACTTTATAGTTTACTAATGTTTGTTAGGGTGAGTGAAACCACTCGCTGGAATATTCGGATGAAAAGGGCTTTCCCCGACATGGACCACGTGAGCAAAGAACAATAGAATTAGCCAATCAAAAAGCGCGGCCAGATTTTGGCCGCAGAAAAATCGTTTGAGACCCAGCGTAATTTTTCCCACCTTAACTACTCCGATTTCCCGGTGGTAAGAAAAATTACGCTGGGTCTCCTGGCTATAAATGTGTTGGATTTTGGGAAATGTATAGTGTGCCAGAAAGATACATCAAAAAAGGTACCGCCTTACTTAAACATTTTTTCCCATTCCTGTTTTGAGAGAAAGATTTTTGTTTGTTACTTTGACCAAAATATATTTCGTTTAGAATGTTGGCAACCCAAAAGAGCAGTATTTGAAAAAGTTATTATCATGTCTGGAAGAAAGAGTTAGTTGTGGTGATTCGAAGTATCTAGATTGTTGGGAAAAACTGAAGTCGTTTGATATTGTACAGCTTGTTGAAGGAAAGTCTTCATACCATTCTGATTGTTACAAAATGGCCACAAATAAAACAGAGATAAAACAGAGATAGACAGGATAAAGAAACGGCTAATATCACAAGAGTCTCCTGACAGTTTAAGCTCATCATTTGTTGTATCTGTGAAACAAACTGAAAAAAAAAACATTGCGCTCAAGTGGAATTATGTTTCAAAAACACCTTTGCATTATTTGTCAAGAAAGGGGAGGAAAGATACATAAAGTTATGTCTAAGACGGTAGCAACAAAGATGCTGGAGGTCTCGAGGACAGATACAGATCGCGCACTTGCAGATGTTGAAATAATTAACACAATCAAACATTTATTGGGAGAATCACAAGACAACGTAATAAGTATGAACGATGTTAACTATACATACAACAACTTAATGGGAAACTCTGAAAGCAACCAAATCAATTACAAGCGATATTTTAAGCACTTGTTAACAGAAAATATTGAAAATAGTGTTTTCAAGACCTCCATCAAGAACAGAATCAGAAATAATTTGTACAACCCAGACGCAATCAAAAGCAATCGAGTTGAACTTTCAAAACCCTGTAGATGATGTCGCTACAATATTCGAGTGCGCAAAACTAGTGCGTGAACAGCTTCTCAAACAACAACCATGGCAATTTAATGGCAGTTATGATGGATTTGTTGTACCAAAGTTGTTGCAGTCACTCATCAGATGGTTGATAATTGGTCCAAGAAAAAGCATCGACACTTCAAACAGAAGAGCATCTTTGATCGACAACTGTGTTAGTAACATATGTCATGTCATTATTAATTGTTTGAAAACAAATAGGCAAAGCAACCACAAGCCTAAAATAGGAACCAGTGATGGAGGATTCAGAAATAATCGTGAAACACCCTTCACAGTCGGATTAGGTGTTCATATCTATAAAGAGACTAGGAGTAAAAAGGTGTTAGATTGTTTATCTGATCTTAACTTAACTGTTAGCTACGATAAAATCGTGAAAATTGAAACAGAATTGGCTAATGCAGTTTCAGAGAAAATGAAAGAAAATGACGGGATATATGTTCCCCCAAATATCAAAAAAGGAGTGCCAATTCACTTTGCAGTTGATAATACTGATTTCAAAAATGACACTCCAGAAGGTAAAAATGAATTTCATGGAACTGGTCAAATACTCTTTCAAAAGGGTATAAAGAGCATCGAACATCTTGAAATTCCACGCCATAGTGATACAAAAATGAAATTCATCCATAATCTATTCAACCAAACATTGTCATGTGAGAAACCAATTCTTCCTGATGAAAAGTTCCCAAAGTTCGAAATATTAAGCAATGATCTCGAAGCTAAGCACTATCAAAGAAGATCTAGCATGGTCATTTTATCAGACAGTGGAAGACAAAAGAATTAGAAGCTTGCCAACTTGGGCTGCTTATAACACTGGTTACAGACAAAGTTGAAATATCTACCTGCCAGGGTCTTCCTCTCTATCCTGGCACTCCCACAGATTGGTCAAATCTTTACACAGCGCTACAAATTGTGCAAGGGATCAATGTCAAAGTCACAGGAGAAAACAAAACGACTGTAACACTTGATCTCCAGTTGTATAGTAAGTGTATGCAGCTTCGAAAAAAAACCCCGATGTAAATGTCGCAAAAATGGTTTTCCGTGTACTGACATGTGTAAATGTACGACGTGTCAAAACAGTGGTGGTGCAAGCGACGAATCCGAGTCAGATGAATATAGTTCTAGTGATGATGAGTGAATGAAACATTGTACAAGCATTGCTGAAGTTGTTTTTGTCATTATTTTCAGCAATTTTTTTAACTTTGTGAAATTGCCTGAAAGAAAGAAAGTAAACAACTAAAAACGTGCTTTGGTCTGTAAATTACTGGTCTGTAGATTATCCCTTGAAGTGATTTGAACAATAAATTTTGATCAAACAGAAAGACATCAGGGTGACCCAATACCATACCAAAATTCAACAAAAAAACTTCGCTATTGAGCAGGTTATAGTCATTTTTGTGCTAGGTCAGTAAATTACCGGTCTGTAATTCGTACAAAGTTTGAATAGTAATATCTTTCGAACGTTACGTTTTGTAGACATGGTTCTTACATTTGTTTTGATCCACTCGATCGCCTCATTCCAACCATATATAACATGACATATAAATGTGAAATTATTTTTTTGCTGACTGTGAAAGTGATGACGTCATCTAATTTGGTCCCATGGGACAAAAAATTTTGCCACCCATTTTTTTTGGCAATTTGGGACCTAAGCAATTAGGCTGATGTAAAAGGCACACGAAACACAATACTTACAGTGTGGTTGTTTCTCTGTATGGTTTCTATGAATAAAGTTGGTCGGTCTTGACATGGTTTTGAAAATATTTGCAGTAGATAACCTTCATCATCATAATCCACCAAGATCTTCAACTTTTGTAACTCGTCAATCGACTCCTTCACATTGATCTTAGAAAGCTTTAGTCGTTCTCTTAACGCATCATAATACGTATCTGGGATGGAGAGAAACTCGCAGCCTCTTTCTTTCATGCTTTTAATCTATATAAATATCAGGTAAATTTTTCTTAAAAGGAGGCTCTTAAAAAAGGGGGATAAATAATAACTGAGGAAATTAAAGGTATTTATTTAGTCGGGTCAAGCATAAACACACTACTCTGTGGGAAAAAAGGAATGCTATTCGGCAGAATACAAGGAAGGGTAGCTGTTCTGTAGAATAAAAAGTAAGGATACTGTTTCGCAGAATACACAGAAAAGTATACAGAATACAAAGTATATAAGCATGTTCGGCAGAGTATGAAAACCTTACTGCAGTGATGATGTCATTGGTATTTAAAGCGATATGTTGGACACCAGCACCTCCATAGTAATCAACATATTCCTGAAATACAAAACCAAGTTTGTTCGATCTGTTTGTTTGTTTGTTTTTGTTTATGCAACTGTCCACACACATTTATACATCATAGATTCGGAAAAAAAATATTCCGTCAGATAAACGAGAACACCTTCTAAAACTTTACACATGACTGTGTTAAAAAAAGACTGGTAAATACTCATTTCTCAAATTCCAAAGAAATCAAAGTTGTTCTGTTTGAAGAAATTTGATTGCACAATTTGAATGACAAATTCAAAACTACTCCCCGCTGCAGCTATTGCTGACCCTCCCCCCTCACCATTTCCAGCCCTTATTTTTAGCCTCAGAATAAAAATCCCCTAACTGAAATTTACTGACACGACCTCTTCTCAACAAGCCACAACCATTCACTCCCACACTCGAAGTTAAGTTACAAAGAAAAAGGCTTACACCCTCTGGCCCAAACTTCTCCTAGCTCAAACATTATACACAATGCTAGATTCTCATCGCGTTATGAGAGAACATTAATTTCTGTTCGCACAATTTGTCTAATTTAAGTTTTCAGGTTTAAAATTTCAATCTAGTAAAATAGATTGGACAGAACATAAAAAATTAAAAAGGGGCGAGGGGAGTTTAAAATATTATATTTGCTCAGTGTAAACATGTCCTTGCCTTTTTTTTTAGCTAAATCTGGTTAATGTAAATACAGCCTTACACTCTTTCAGGAAGGAGTGCAACAACTTACTTGAATCTGACTTTTCTTCTTTCCATCTGCAGGCTCGTTGATCGGCATTTTAATCGTCTCCTCGTAATTCGTCACCACAATGGATCTTAGAGAGCTGAATTCTGTGTGAATCTGTGAATCATCTACGGACCAAAACCGATGAAACATCAAGTTTTTCTCGTACGCTTCGGCTACCGGCGTCATTTGCAGGTCGGGTTGGTTACCGACCACGTGATCAATAAACTGAAGTCCTGGTTTCGGTCTAAAAGGTTTAAAAAAACAGACGTTTTACTACCAGATTACAAAGTAAGGTATGGCATGGATAATACACTAAAACAAAGAACATAGGAGAAAGATTTGAATTGTTTATTTTCGTGAAAATAAACAATTAGGGTCATTTAAACCAGTTTTTTTCTTGGTGGAACGTTCTTAGACTAACAAGGGCTTCTGACCGATTTTATCGTTACTGATTTTTTTACCAAGCAATGCTTTTCGCTATTCGCGAAATACGCAAGAATTAATTTTCGCGAAACATGCAAATATTAACTTTCAGGAAATTAGTATTTCTTTTCTTTTTTAAAAAAAACAAACCACACTATTTCTTCTGATTTACTTACGTAGAACTGTGCATTATAGTGAATTTAAATTTCAACAAAGCCCTCGAAAAACAGTATAAGTTATGAATCACATTCTTTATTTTTGCGAAAGTCACTTCTCGCGAAAATTAATTCCTTCAGATTATTTTAAAAACACGTTCACAGAAACAACAAAAAATATACAGACAGTTTTCCGAAATTATCAAGAAATAATGAATTAAATGAAAAATCATTGAGAGAATTACGAATTAGGATTAGAGAATGATTGGACTAGAAAATATTGCACACATAACGCATTCGATAAAATTGCACGCATGATGCGTTTGGTATAATAGCACGCATGATGCGTTCAGTAATCTACTCACAATCGCTCTAGTAATGTGTCTTTCGTCTTGACGGGACGAAAACCAGGAAGAAAAGGTCCATCATAATTTTTTCGCTCCACAAATGTGTGGATAGTGTCACCGTACTAAACGAAAACAAACAAATGAGCAACAAAAATAACATACACCTTGGACAGGACTGATTGTTTAAAAATCAAATTCGAATTTATACTGTAACAACGACTTAAAAATATCTAACTTTAAATAAGAAATAGAGAAGTAACTTTGAGTGCTTGTTGTGCTGGTTGTGAAGATTCATACAACATTTTACGTATTCAAATCGAGATTAAATTACAATCGCATATGATGTCATACGTACAGTCTTTACTCGAGCGAACACAACAGTTCCATGTTCGTCCGTTTCTTCCCAGGGTTCTTTCACAGATACACCTCCACGTTTGATTGACAGCTAAAGACAACAAACAAAAGTCTATGAAAACAAGTATTGACATATCTCGACACGTCATGCAAAACTTTCTCCGGAGAATCAAGTTTGTCTATATTCAGAAAACTGAGAAAAATATTCTCTACGAGATTACCTGTATTCTTGCATAATCGTATTTAAACGCTCCGGGAGATTAGTTATTACTAATATTCTGAACTATGGACAGACGTGTATTCAATTGAAACTTTAATGTTTAGATTACGAAAAAAGAAGACAATACCGAAAAAATAGCCCGATTTCCTTAATCCAAATAAACGGATTGATGAAAAGTAGCTTGTGAAGTTGTATTTGATGTAGCAGACGGTTGTGGCAGCTTACTCAGTAGTCGGTGTTAGTGAAAAATATAAATATATAAACTTTTTACATGATATAACTTGACACAATCTTCAACTTGAAACGCCACATCTTTTACACCGTCTCCATGTTTCATTTGATGTGTGCCCAGTTCTACAAAATGTGATCAAAACAGTGACTAAACGGGTTACTGAGCTTTCCCATGTGGGGCGCAAATTTAAGTAGAGCGCTTATAAAAAAACAAAAACAGTGACTATTCGGTTCGCTGAACTCCCCTAAAACTTCCAGTTGGACGCAAATTCAAGGGAATGCAAATTCAAGTAAGGCGCTTATAGAAAATTACTATCCTATATTACTAGTCTAAAAATATTAGCACATCCTCCAACATTTCCTTGACTTTAATATTGCAACCCACTGACTGTTCCAGTTAGCTGTATCACGACAGGCGCTTATTAAAACATTATAAGGGAGAGGAGGATGGCTAATTTAAGAGGGACGCTACATTAAGCATTAATGAAACTATTACTTCAATGTCGTAAAAACTCTAGTATTAATTTTTATTTGTAATAAATTCCATCACAGACAGTGTAGCAGTTTACCGTCTGTTACTGGTCCTGTTGGATTGTATGGTGACTCGAATACGAAGATAATCTAAATAGAACAAAAAAATCTGTTTGTAGATAAGTGCAAGGCTTCTGACGATATCTTAGTATTTCAGAAAATTAAATTCGAGTAGAAATCACAATAAATAAAAATTTATTTCAACTTGAATTGTTTTTCAAAATACGTCAGAAATCGTCACTGCTTCCGATATTTCTTTGAAGAAACATTTTTTTTCTCTTACGAAAAAATTAAACTGAACTTTGCTCAACTCTTTTACATTTCGCGCGAACTTTAAAATATTGACCAATCAAATCTCTACAATATTAATATTTCAATGGATGTGCTTTTTCACTAGTAAACAAACACCTCTCCTCCTTTGACTTTCTTATTTTTAAACGTATTGCCATGACTTGGCACTCGAGAATTTTTTCCTCAAACTTTTTTTGCTTTAGAACAATAAATGTCGTTTATCAGTTACTTTTATTCCCATACTTTATTCTGTTTGATAGCATGAGATGCGATTTCTCTTGAGCCAGTTTCCAGTCCCTTGTAACAAAAAGGCTCAAAACCAAATCTGGTGCAGTAAAACGAAGCAGCCTGTGGAAATAAAAAATAAAATAACAAAAAGTAATATTGATAATATTTGGTGAAAATAAATAGAAATATAGGTATTAAAAGTAATTGGTGTTGAGAATTTATTTTGATTCCCAAAAACATAGTTTCATTCAAATGCTTAATTAAAAATAGTTAAAAAATAAACACGAAATTACCTGCTTGGCATTTCCAACCCAAAATCTACAATGATCAAATGCAACAAACTTTCCAACTTCGGGCTATCAAAGAATTCAACATGCTATAAAAATTACAACATTAGTAGCCTGCATTAAATCTTGAGGGAAGTTTTCGTCAAATTGGCGAGTTCTAAGATTTAGCAAGAATTAGAGTTTGCGAATTTAAAGAAAATTTATCTAGTTATCTAGTCTTTAACTTCTTTTTCTAGAGTGAAAAGTTAGAGTTAATTGACGGGACTAAAAACGGGTCGAATGTTAGCGAATGTTAGAATTAAACGGAGAAGAAAGTATAATAAGGAAGCATTAAGGAAGAATCGAATGACAAAATAAAATGGTTCGAGATAATAAAAATTCGATTCATCTAGTGATCGAAACACCGGGAGTTGTTGTAAAACGCTTTTCAAAAAATAAATAAAAAAATAAATAAAAAAAAATAAAATCGCAATAAATAACTACGATAATTTTCGATAAATAATTCCAAAATTTTCGCGGGACTAATTTTCGCGAAGTTGACAAAAACTGTCAACATTTGCGAGAATTAATTTCGGCGATACCACTACTATACGTAACAGAAACACGTACCTTTTCGCCTTTGTTATGGTGCGTGGTCTGTAAAATGGAAAAAGAAATGTATATATATATATCAAATACATATCAACAACATCAATAAAAATTATAAAAAAAATGTTCCACACTTACCATGATTAATTGTGAAGGAAGGTGGATACCACAATGTTAGTATGTTTGTTACTAGTATTAGTAAAGAAAACACTGACTGGTTAGTTATTGTTCACACTTACTAAAAACAGGTGCAGATGAACTTGCGATACAGATTTGATTAACACAGACAAATTGAGTAGAATAGACAGATAAACTGTAGAATAAATATCTTTAAGATGTTTTTAAAGTTAATAAAAAAATTTGCACAAACTGTAATGCAAGGCAGTTTGATTAATGCAAGATTGTTTAAAAAAGTTTCCAAAAATTTTCGAGAGTTTTCAAGTTGAACAAAACCAAGCAAACATGACGACACTTCAAATATTTTCCTGGTTGATTGAACTTATAGATCGCAAAGATTACTATGTGCAAATATAATTCAATAAGACCGTCAATCAAACACGAAGTGGTGTCTTGTTTCAATTTAGTGGCTTACATGAAATTCTGTGGGATTGGTAGGAATTTTAAATTAGGTTATGGTGGCATTTCAGAATTCATTTTTATTGTAATCTTGTGATACTGTTGAAGTACTTATATTATAATATATATTTCAGCTTAAATAAATAGAAAACTAAATAAAGTACAAAAAAGAAAATTACATGAGTGGATAAAACTTTATTTCCACAACTTTGAATGAACTGGTACAGTCACATAAATTAGTGTGAAAACAAAACATTGGTGACAAGAACCCACTTTGTTTTTAACCGGTTTTAACAAAACATTAGTTTCAACTTACAGCTAAAATGTCAATTCACTAATAAAATTAGAATAAATTTGATTTCATGACAAGATTGTTATGAGAATGATGAATGAAGTGACATTGACAAAAAATCAACACAGCTGACATTTTCACAAACAAGATATAGCACAGGGGTTATCATCAAAATCTTTCCCTGGACATTATTTTGCATTTGATTGACGTTGGTGTATACACTATATGTAAATTTTTGTAAAAATAATTAAAGTTATACATTGAAAAAGTGGTCAGAATGTGTTATTAAATAAATACCAAAACAGCAGACTCTTATTTATAAGCCTACTGAGGTTGGACAAATCCTAAAAATGAAACCCAAATAAAGCAGGTCTTAGGAGCGTAAGAACCTTAGATTTAAAAAAAATCTCCTTAAACCATAGAGGGAATAGCAATTCTACAAACATATTCTAAATGTTTGAAAACCTTTTTAAATATATTTAAAAATTCAAGTGTTGCTAAAACATTTTGCTATTGTGAACACGGTACAAACGTAAACAAAGTTGGCCGACATAGTAAATTTAGAGGATGAAAGTAGTGGTAGAGCATTTGCTTCCAGTGCGGCAAGTCTTGGGTTTAAACCCCAACTGAGTCAAGCCAGAGACTAAAAAAGTATGAATCAACCATTTCTGCTTAGCATTCAGTGTGAGAATAGGATTGATATCTTAAGCAGTTGTCTAGCTGAGCGGCTGTTGTGCTTGCACGACTTTCGTAGCTCAAATCAAAGGCACTAGGACAACCCTTCCCAGGACCCTCATTGATAGCAATACCAATAGGAACTAAAGAGGCTATTTAATAATAATAATAATAATAATAATTTTCATAATATCTAAGCTGTATTACAACAGGTAACAAAAACAGAGTTGAGCAAAATAAGTATGATTACTGAAAAATAACAGTAAGATACAAGATTACCTGCTATTTTTTCATTAATACCTGAACTAACTTAGCTAACATATTTCATTGCCAGATGTAAGAAATACTACAGCTCCAGAAACTCATTTTGACAACTGTATACATTGATATATTATTACCTACCTAATTTTATTCCAATATTTAATACATAAACCTGTTTTTAAACTTGATCTGCAAGAACATAAATCAAGTAATGAATTTCAACACATTTTTGTCTGCTCAGTTCATTAAGGTATCCTGAATAGATTGGCAATTTAAATAGTAATCATAATTATCTCATTAGTCGAATTGATTTCAAAAAACGTCATAAAAATTCTTTAAAGAATTTTTGTGTTTTAGTTAAATCCTGCATTCACAATACTAATTTCAAATACAAAAAAGCTGCCAAGAATACTTAAGTCCTTTTGTTACCATAGTAACCCCAAAAACAATGCTGCCATATTTACAAATGGGGGTGTGAAGAAGTAGTGTCACAACTCAGTAATTAAAAAATGAAGTTAAATTTAAAATTTAAAAACCATAATAACTACTTAGCAGAAACAATCATTTATTCATTCATTCATTCATTCATTCATTCATTCATTCATTCATTCATTCATTCATTCATTCATTCAATCATTCATTCATTCATTCATTCATATTTGCTAAAAGTTATTGAAAAAGGTCATAACAATAAAAAACATATTAAAAACAGCATACTAATGTGCTTACAAAGCACCACTATGGGTGTACAAAATATTTCTACATGAAAGCATGCTGCAAAATATTGCACATACACTAGTATTCATACAATTCTGGATCACTTAAATGTCTGCATGTTACAACAAGATTCTTACTGCTACATGGATTAATTTTCTTCCATACTTTCCTTTAATGTTACGGTTACGATGTAGAAAAAAAAAACAGTTTATAACTATACATCATGCACTGTAATGCAATGGACCTACCGACTAAGATAAAATGTCTTTGTTAACAACAGATGCAGGTTTTCACAGTTTTGCATATAACTGACAACTAAAGGTAATGTTTTGTTAACATCAATTCAAATTTTCAGTTTCACACATCATTACAATAAAAACTTTCTGTTTTAATACCTCTGTAGAAATGAAAATATAACATAATCTTTATTCAACTTTTCACATTATACCACCAACACAGAGATTAAAAAATTTCAAAACCACCACAGAAGTCGACTTACAGTTGTGGAGGAGATGTTCTAATTATATTTGAATTTAATAAACAGCACATAAATTAAAAAACATTAATCAAACAATTTTTTTTAATTACAAAGTCAAAAAAGTTTGATCTGAGAAAAATTTCAATCCAATTTCCTTTTAATAAGATTACACCTGCAAGTAGACACGTTCCACTACAGAAAAAATAAAAAAATAGTTTGGTGGCTTATAATACAAAATTTTTATGGCTATGAAGCAGGGTGTAATCCAGGTGTTCTCAATAGCTGTTATAAGGCTACTTCTTAATTAAAATTTCAACTTAAATTTCCATTTCAACAGGAATATAATGCATTATTATATTGATTCTTATGAGAGAAGGCATGAAAGCTCAATTTTCCCTACAGAAGATCCTATACCAAATTCTCAATAGGACCCAAACGGCTATAGTTCAGAATTTTTGCATTATACCCTGTGAAGTTACCACCTAAAACAAGTACCATATGCTCCACACAATCTTGTTTTAAACTCAGAAAGGAGCTGAAGAAAAGAAAATTGTGTCATTTTCTTTCATTCCTTTACCCTAACGGAAAAAAGCTTGCATAGAACTTTGGTTAAAAAACACCACTCTTGACTACAGTAGCATTTGAGTGAACCACCTTAGTGTTGTACACATGAGGTGCATAACAGACCAGAATGGAGGTATATTTTGCTGTGATATAATCAATTTTCTCTGCTACATAACTTTAAGATTATTACGAGTAGAGAAAGCATGGCAACAAGTAAACAATGGCAGATAACAAAAACATCACTTCTTCAATAAAACAGAAAAACTATTATAAAAAAATTGCATGTTAAAAGTAAAATAAAATAGATTGGCAATTCCTTTTACATTTTAAAATTAATTCGAAATATATAATTATATACAACTAAACTTTGATATACGATGCTATACTTTCTAAAAAGGCATTCGGTTGATCAGAGTGAACCCAGTGTCCCGCAGCAGGTATATGCTTAATTTTTGCCAATGGAAACAGCCTATATATTTCAGGATACTCTTCTTCTCTAAATAGAAACACAAATATGAATCTATTTTAGTGTGATGTGTATACATGAAACTGGGCTGACGAAACCAGAGGGCTAGTGGTGGTCAATGCGCATATTTTTCAGGGATAGCTTAGATAGCCTCATGAACACTATTTTTTCTCCATTCTAACAGAATTTGAATAGTGTTATATATAGATGATGGTGGACCTCCTTATTCACTATACTGGCCCCTCCACTTATAAGACAATTCGTTAACCCTGTGTTACAGAAGATACAAGAAAGGTTAAAAAGTCAAAACAAAGATGCATATATTTATTATATTGCATCACAAACATGAAGACCCGAAACATGTTATAGTTTTTAACAAGTCACAAAGGTTATTTTCGCAATTATAGAATTCTAAATACTATTAAAAAAAAAACAAAGATGCAGGCTGAGTGGAAAGGTATCACTGGATTGTGTTGTATTTACTTAAACCTAAAAAGGGAATGCATACGTTATATAGTAAGATCTTTCTCCACCAACAAATAGAGCTGGTTTATCAAACTGTGCACCAACTTTAAAAACAGGAAAGGAATGTGTATAATGATAGTTTTCAGCCATGGCTTTTAGGTTGATTCTCCAGTAGAAGCTGTCATTCAATGGCTTCAAATTTTGCATCAAAAACATAAGAACAGATCTTGACTAAAAGAGAAAATATAGTATAGAGATTTTAGTTATATCTCACTTTAAAGTGTGTTATTTTAAAAACAGTAATTTTTAGGAGGAAAAAAATTCACAATTTTTTCCTGCATTCTGTAAGTAAAAAATTTCACATATGGATGAATATGAAATATTTTACATCTTTTACTTTTGAAAATAGTTAAATTTTTCTTTGTAAAGATTGAAAAAAATAGAAAAAATGGCAAGTCATTTATGGCAAAAAGTTTATAATATAGGCAAAATTTTGAAATCTGCAATTTTGTGAAATCTGCAATTTTGTGAAATCTGCAATGTTTCTTGTCCTGAAGTAAACACTTTACTTTGACAACTTTGTGTACTTCCTCTTCAATAGTCTGTTTTGTTTTCATTTTTGACATATCCATACCACTCATAGCATTTAGATAACGTAAAACCTCTCCAGAAGATTTGGATATTGTGGGTGCAGCATCAACACTGATAATTTTTTCAACTCTATCAGGATAAGTTAAAGCAGATGTCATAACAGTTTTTCCACCCATACTATGACCTAAAATATTAAAAAAATATATAACAAAAAGAAAAGGGGGGAAGAAAAGTAATGACATATATTCTTATATGTTTCGAACTGTTTCCTACGGTAGAATTAACGTAACAATGAATATGCTATTTCTTTTCCAACATACTACTAAATATTGTTGGCAAATTTCAACTTGGTTTTATTGTTTTAGCAAAAAAACTTTTCATTATTTTTAGTTTTTACGATGATAAATAAATAACCTAAAATTAAACTGAAGTTTCTTGTGGCAATGAATACTATGGCTCGTAGCACTAAAAAAAAGTAGCGATAAAGTTTTTCACACAAGCATGTCCTCTTTATATTTGATAAAATCATTATCTATAACAGCTGTAGTTGTTTGGAACTTATAATGCAAATTTTAAATGTGTATATACTTTTTTGCAAAGTTTTTCCTCAAAATGTTTGGAGTTTTACCTTGCAATTATCTATAGCTTTAAATCAATTAGTTGAAACGAATTATTCCTTTATATCTTTATATGGTTTTATGAAAACTCAATTAGAAATGCCTGTAAGTCAAAAAGATGTTTGTTTGCATTTACAAAAATTTACCTCAAACAATGTTTGGTTTGGTCAATTTTTAAGTTTGCTAGTTTCTTCCAAATAACGTAATATACAAATTAAAAGTATATATTATTTAAAATAACGGTATTCAATAAGCGACAGACCTATTAATAGAGCTTTTGATATATCCAATTGATTTAACAACGCGATCAAATCATAGGCTAAATCATTATATGACATTTCATCATGGTGAGAACTGTCTCCGTGATTCACACAGTCGTAGGTTATAACCTGCAGCAAAAATAATAAGATTATTCTATTGCTACAAAGTATATAATAATAGCTGTTGTATGTCTGTTGACCAAAATCGAGTCATGCTCAACAACCCACAAAATTTTTAAAAAATAACAAATGTGATATATTTTCATCAACTTTTTCATGACAGGTAAATTCCAGTGGATTTTCCTTGGGCTAACAACTATTCTATATTATAATTATTTCCGCCTGTGAGTCAAAGATCAGGCCTTGCCATGAGTCGCGAGCAATTGCTCGCGCCCGCGTAGTGCTCGCGTAAATGCTCGTTACCCGAGCATTCTATTGCTCCCGTAAATATTAACATTTTGAGATAAGTGTAAACGTTTTTCTCAAGAATTGATTGGTCTTTTAAGTGAAATTCCTGCACGAACGCTCAACCTGAAACTGAAAAGATATTTGGTGTGATTATTTTCCACCCATCGTGCAACAGTTCATTCGCCATTTTGTAAAACGCGTGCGATACGGGCATTAAGGTTAATCTTTGTTGCGCATTCATTTTGCAGTAGAAAAGTGGGGGACGTTTTAAATCGTGAACCCCAAACACGATGATCGAGCGTCTACTGGTATAGCGACTCTCTCATTCTTAACTTCCTTTTCTACATGTCCGAAATGCATGACTATACTGTCGTTTTCATAAATTTAATGTTTATTTTTCAGGTCATCACAAGCAAATAGGAAAAAATATGCTTCCTTTTTTAAATTAAAAAAAATCTTTATCCACGTGGTTTAAATAAAACTTCAAAATTCATTCGGAAAGTTCAGGTACATGTCAGGTACATAAAATTTATACAGAAATAAAAATTATACCGCACGTGGGTTTCGTTTTTAAAATTGTTTGAATAACAGTTGCGGCATAAAGAAAATAATCCATTAAATTTGGACCTGCTATGGTTTCCAATTGTTTCGTCAAATGAAGAAATTATCTACAATTAAATCCATGATAAATTGTCTGTTCCGCCTGTAAGTGCAGTTTTGCAGACTTGCGTCATCCGTGCTCCGTCGGCGTTCACCTCCGCATTAGTTAAGAACCGCATGGCTGGATTTCTTGTGTAAGACCTGGTTACCAACAACGAAGGGGCCAGGCAAAAGAGATTTATGTCTACATAGTTTTTTAACTAAGTCAGGAGTCGGTGAATTAGCTAGGATGGTCAGGTTGGCTATGAATAGGCTTGCTCGTGGATTTAAAGGACCAGGGCTATTCAATAATTCTGAGATCTAAAAGTGTCCGACCAAGACGAAAATCTATCGGACGTTTTAACCGACGAAAGTTCAAAACGAGCTACGGACATGTCCGACCAAACTGGAAATGTGGCGGTCGTTTTAATCACACGCCTGAAACGATTTAGGTGTGTGCCAAGGCGCACGCCTCTCCTGAAAAAGATGCCCTGAGAGACTAAATGTAAAGTTTTTTAGCGAAAAATATGGCGAGCAAAATTGCTCGCGTGGACACTCTGACGCGAGCAATTAATTGCTCGGGAGGTTATTTGCTCATGGTAAGGCCTGAAGATGGTAGCTGTGGTAGCCAAGGATATTTTTAGGGGCTTACAACCAGTTTTATACAATTTAACAGGTTGATGAATCCATTGTGCAAATAATGACAAGAAGATTATTAATGTTTGTGGGGGAGTTTTAAGTGCCGTACATAAGAAAAACAAAAGCATTCAACATTTCACTGCTTTTTAATTGTTTGCTGTTGTTCACAATTGGGCTTAAGTAAAAAGTATATTTCTTATTCCAAACACAGACAATCTTTGCAACAATCTTTTAGGAAGACCTCACTATTAAATTATTACCTCATCAAAGTTCTTTCTACTAATACCCAGGTGAAAAATATTTTTTATATAAAAAATACTTAAAACTTATACTTGCCTTTCTACCACTCATTGTATTTATCCTTTTACCTAACGATCTCCAATTGATTTTACTGCCAAACAGACCATGACATATAACAATAGGTGATGCATTTGGATCTTTTATGTGTTGTGAGTGAATAGCATAATCCAACGTTACATGTCTAAAAGAATGTAAACAAGTAATAAACAACCTTTTACACGTTTACAAACGGGTGGAGTAATGGGCCAACACCGAAAACAAATGAATTAATTCTTTAAAATTAAAAAGCTAGATAAAAAAGATGAGATCAATCAATGGAAAAAGGCATGGAATACTAACCTATTTTCGTAAGTTTTAACTTTACAAAGTACTTGTGAAGATGAATGCATAAATTTTTTGCAGTGGATCTGGCCTGTCAAATATCCACAGAGACATTTTGAAGTTGTGATACCTTTGGCCCGTAGACAGGGTGTGTTCATTTTACTACAAATACAGTAAAATTTACATCATAACATATCTAATATTGGTGTTGGTTATTCATTCTTTATATATAAAATAAAATTATAAAAAAGGGTCACAAC
The DNA here is from genome assembly GCA_030067915.1 of Hydractinia echinata. Lineage (NCBI taxonomy): Eukaryota > Metazoa > Cnidaria > Hydrozoa > Anthoathecata > Hydractiniidae > Hydractinia > Hydractinia echinata. Next base: position 1,541,331 of record JASGCC010000049.1, on the reverse strand, counting down.
AAAGCTACACAGTTTAATATGTTGTTTGAAGACATGATGCAAAGGGTTATTATTGATTTACAGGATGTTTCTTCTTTAACAGGATAAAAATCTAGTGATGTTATTCAGATTTTCTCTAATAAAAAATGACCATAACGTTCCTACATAATACAAAATGTTTATCTATATTTTATATGAAATATTACGTGACTTTTCCGTAAAATTTTAAATTATAAATAATAATCCGACCAAAAAAATCTGTATGCTTGGTAAACAAGAGCTTCATTCTACTACTTTCATCTACACTTTCTAATTTAAATCGCTGCATAACGTTGATATCTTCTGGGTAACACGAACATAAGGTTTCCTCGTTACCATCTCGGAAAAGTTTTACATCAAACTGCTTACATGAAAAACCACCTTGAAATTGGACGTGTATATCAGTCACACAGACAGGCTTTTCAAACTGAACAGTTACATGTTGATATTCTCCCTGAAAAGTAGAAGAAAGGAACTTAAGTCATCCTGAAGATGTGTAAGTTAGGTTGGCGGAATCAGCTTAGTTATAAGTATCATTTCAAATTTTTGTCAATTTTTTTCTACACCAAAAATGTTTTACTTGAAAGAGGAACTAAACACAGTAACTAATGCTTAATTTGATCTTACTACAACCATAAGAAATCAAATTCTAATGGATCACTGTTGTTGTATTATTCATTTTTTAGCTTTTGACCAAGAAGTGTGTTTCGTAATAAAATGTTTTAAGGCTGTTATGTTCATGGAAATTTGTATGTGCATTGTGATTTCTTGTATGTAAAATTGAGGTATTTTATACTTCAGCTTTATTGTCTGACATACATAAAAGTATGCTTAAAATACCTTAAAAACTTATTAGATATATTAACATGCTGCTGATGAGACATGACAGAGGTCCAAAAAATAATTGCAACATTGCTCACCTGATCGGAATTCCAGCATGTGTCATCATTGTTGTCAAACAAAAACTTTTTTCCAAATTGCTTAACATCACGATTTAAAACAGAGCTAACTATTGTTGAAGATATAAGATTATTCACTTCCATTTTATATTTTTTATATATTGCTACAAAATTAGTGCACTAGAGAATGAGTAAAAAAAATTATATATAATAAAGATGCATCCAACTATATAACAGTATATATATATAAAAAAATCGTAAAAAAAGGAACTCAATTTTAATTGTGAAAGAAGACTCTCCATTAGTTTACAAAAAAATTCTATGGTATTTTATTGTCTATTTCAACACTTTAATACAATACATTTCCATTTGTATGTTAGAGATGTATATGTGCCATAAAGATTTTTCTATATACATTGTACTGTATAAAAAATACATTATACGCCCTAACAATTTAATATTCCTACACTGTAGTTTAAAATCATTAGGCCATTTGATCATTTCAAGCTAGAATTAGAGGACAATCAATTCTGCTGCAATTTGTAAATTTGTCCTCCCATATTCCATCTGTAAGGCTGAGGTAAAATTGATCGAATTCTACCAGACATACTACTCAGGGGAATAGCTGATAATGACATCCAGCTTGTTATCTTGGTGATATCAAACAAAGATATGTCATTAGAGGACTTTTTTCACTAAGTCAAGGTGAAAAAAAGAAGGTCTGCCAATAAGCTTCCATCGCATAAAATTGAGAACATGAGGAACTGACACACAAATAGCAACAGAGACGCTGCAAAGAATAAGATGGAACACATAAGAAACCAACATGCCCAGCCTTGAACAAGAAGCCAGGAAGAAGGCGTTAGGCAGACACAATCAAGGTCCACACTATAGCAGACATTCATCAGCCTCAATCTAATGAAGAAATAAAACATTTGTTGAGAAAAGCTCAATCCAGTCAACATGTGCAGGTAAGCTGCCAACAAAAAACATCCTCGGTTCCTTCGTTCGAGAAGAACAAGCAAAGCCTGGTAGGTCAATCGAGACTGTTTTAAATAACATATGTAACATATTGCACAGACAAACTGCTCATCAGTTACAAAAAAGCCTGCAATAAAATTGTCCTTATTCCACCCCCATTTCCAACAACTGGCGAGATCTTTAGTAGGACATTCAAACCTTCATTGAGACAACCACACCTATCATGAACAGTGATTATACATCTTGTTGATGCCTTCTATGACAACTACCACTATCAAGACAAACAAAGACTACCTTCCCTCCTACTGAGGCAAATTAAGAACCACTTCAGAATCGCTTGGCTACGTAAGTACTATAGATCAGTACATTTAACACCTGTACCCATTAACCACTACAAAATGATGGAGGGACCCGCCATAGCTGGGGTAGCTTAGTGCTTACAACTCTCATACTTTGTGCGGGAGACCGGGTTTGATTCCCCTTTGGGGCGATTTAAGGTGTGAGTAAGGGGAAAATCTCATTTTTTTTCAAAAAATTTTTTTTACACATTTGTATAGAATCGAATATGAGCTTTTAGATAGAAAAGAAAAAAAATTATAAAACAATATGAAAGAATGTCTTCATTCCAAAAAACCTATACTTTACATTCATAACATACATAACTTATTATACTCAGAAAAACACATTTCTGAATGTTCATAAATTCATCATCTTGGGAATAATTTTTACTCACTTTCAGACGAGCGAACTTTTATGATAATGTAATTACCGTCACAAAAGATTATAAAAAAAGCAATCGTTATTTTTATCACCACTTTGTCCTTTCTTCTTATTATTTGGTATCTTACCCATGTTGTTTCCTTATGATCAAAGTGTGGAAGTAAGTAGACATGTGCGCATCATATAGAAAGTGTTAAAAATACATTAGTTACTATGGCGAAAAATGAATTATACAGAAAATAATGAACTTTTAAAAAATCTTTAAAACTCTTTTTCACAGAGTTCATTTTTTCAGAGAGTGTACCATACGTTTTAAACTCCATTTACAAAACAATAAAAGCTTTGAGGAGAAGGGTGACTTTTTTTTGTAAAGGAATGATACATCTCGGGTGCTTTTTTGAATTAAGGTGTGAATGTAAACCTAACTTGAGTTATAATGCTTTTTGTGATGAAAGGAAGTGAATAATTTCGCACTAAACTTTGATGGGGAATATCTCTAAAAGTAAAAACATTCAAAGTATAATTCAAAAATGTACCCGAGATAAGTGTATAGTGAATACAAAATTGTAAACAGAATGTATGAAAATCTTCTAGTTTTGTAAATGGAACAAATTTTCTAAACAAGGGGTCATTTTTTAAAGCGTTTTTTTTGATGATCTAAGATTATTTTTTTCAAATAATATTTAGATCATTGTCTAGATAATTTTATATACTTTTGGAACATAACTATGTCAATGCATTAACCACCATTCAATTTTAGTCTCACAATTTTTAATACAAAGCACTTCTTTCCCTTACTCACACCTAGGCAAGTGAATTATGCCATAGCCCCAGGTTAACCTCTGCCATGTGAGGAAAACGGGGGGATAGCACACTGTGTGGGCCGTTGGATGTTGCAGGAAGGTGTCTGGTAGAGCTTGGACCCTAATTGGGACTGTGTTGTAGCCCACAAAAAAAGAGTATTAAATACTCCAGGACTTCCTATCTAAATCATGGCTCCTTCTGGAAATAGTAGACAAAATATATCCCTGATATATGTGAGGTTTAACGTAAAATATGCACATCTTTAAAAAATCACAACCAGCTAGCCAGCTATCTAGTAGCTAGCAACTACATTTGAAAACTTTCCACACTTTCCACATTCCCACTCTCTACCGAAAGATACCATTTTGATTTGATGGAGCGCCAAAAAAGTGAAAGTTCCGCCAAAGATGCAAAAATGGGAAAGAACGAGCTGTCCAATCTCGACCCCAGAGCTCTTTGAGATAAAATTTAGAGGTTTTAATCTCAAAAAGCTCCGAGGACGAGAATGCGAGCTGTCGACCTGATGATTACGAGCATTCTCGTCCCCAGAGCTTGCTGAAATAAGCTTCATGGTTTATTTCAAAGAGCTCTGGGGACAAGTGAGTATGGATTCCAAGTCTTCTTATATATGACCCACTTGCAGGTGATATTCAAACAGGAAATAAATGTTCTAATTAAGGCTTTATCAGAAGTGTTATTGAGCAAGATACTGGTACGACTTCAAGGAACATGGGCTAGATTAGAATAAAATTTTTCGTGGATCCTCCAAGGTGGAACAGAACGAAAAGGAACAGAACAGAATAAAAAGTTATCTGCTGGCAAGTTCCACTGCATATTATTGCGACATTTCAATACAGAAATCAAACACACTTTGAGCAATTCACACGACATAAAATAATCTGATTGGCTAACTATTTTTTTACCTGTCGTTTCTGCGCACAGAACAAAAAGAAACTCGATTCTACTTTCCCCGGAACGGAACGGAAAGGAAATTTCTCCACTCACGTGGTGTAAACACATTAAGTACGCATGCTCAGAAGCTTTTCTGTCACTGTCCGTTTGTTTCCGCGGAAAATTTTGAAGTGGAAAATTGCTTTAATCCACCTTTGCTAAAAGTATGTCGCTTGTCGTCACCCCAAAAGGATATTAAAGCTGCCCGCTCGGACAGACTTTAAGATCCGATTTTTGTTCCAATAGGCCTCCTAAAGTGGGTGGACTGTTCTATTCAAGAATTGTTCATCTACATAAAAGAAATATCCCAAATCTAGATGAATGGAAGTTCTTGACTGATCTACCCGCTGTCGGTGAGTAATTGCGATTAACCACGATTGTATTTTGCGACCAAACAATCCGGTCGTCAATAATCTGAAATGACGGGATTGGGATGACGGTCAATTGACATTACGTGCAATATTTTGTTCTTAATAAATAAACAAATTCCTCCTAGAGCGGTTTGAACTTGGACTCTTATATTACGGAGTTTCATACCGCGCAGGTCTGGGCACTAGCGAAGCGCTTGTAGGGACAAATTTTTATATCCCCCGCAGAGCGAAACTTACAAATTTTAGCCTTCTGTTGAACTGTGAACGTGGGGTGCCTTTACTTAGTTTAGGAACGAAGGTCAGGAAAGTATACTGGTTGACAAAAAGTTGAACATGGGAAGTTTTTACTATATACGACGCTTTTGCTCAAGACGAAAGAGTTTTAAAAATGGACTATACGCATCAACTTCATCGCTCGCTTTTGCATATGCGAATCATATTTCAACTTCGACACACTTTGTTTAATATATAGACATCTGCACTAGCTCTATTCATGTTGAGAATCTGTTGATTTTGCAACACAGTGTAATATACAACTTCGTCCCCAGGGGCTTTTGCCTTTTTGACATCGAGACCAGGCGGCGACAAAACTTGTTTAGCCGTCAAGTAAGCGCTAGCGGCTTTGACATGGCAACAAACCCTGGGGACGAGGATATGTAAGACAGTATAGCCATTTGCTTTACTACTGACACAACCACGGACTTTTGAAAATCTAGACTTACTTTATTAAGCAAACAGACGTAGTATGTACAATAGATTTTACTCAATTACAAAGTTACTGCCTCGAAATTTTTATATTTGGGAGAGGTTCGTTCTAGCGCATCAAAGCATATCAGTGAAATCAATGAATCTCCACCTCAGACATACTCCTTTGATAGTTAATTTCAAGTATATATGTGTTACGCATATCGTGACCATTGGTGAATATCCAGCATCACAACACTGCCCGAGCGCGAGTCTTTATCATTTTTATCATTCAAAATGTTTGCGCACATTGATGAAATCGTTGAATCTCCCGCCTCCATCTCAAATAGTGTCGACTCTCCATGCATATCGATGAACAGTGGTGAATCTACCGCCTCAGGCCTATTTCCTTTAACACTCCATCTCAAATTCTGGAGCAAACTTGCGCATATCGATGAACAGTGGTGAATCACCAGCATCACAAGACTTGTTGAAGACGAGTCTTTATCTTTTATTTAATCTATTTCTAAATGAGTAGGGGTTGACTATGTTCACTCATGCATATCATCAAAAATTTCTATCAATCTAAAAAAGTATTGATATTTTTTTCCTGTAAATAAATAAATGAGCGAAGAACTTATACAACAAGTTATCACGAAAAAAAATGCTGCTGTTAAGAAACTTAGAGAATTGAGTCGGAAGAACAAGGAGAATTTGTGTAGCAATGCGAAACACAGTTCCAAGAACCAGAGCGAAAGTGGTCAGCAACACGGAACACAGTTCCAAGTACCTGAGGCAAGTACTTTATCAAGTATATCAGAAAGTTCTAGCGAAATGTTAGGAGCGGTATTATTAACATTACTAGTAAAGGTAGCAGTAGAGGGAGCAGTAGAGGCACAAAGGGAACACAGTTCCAAAAAGAGTGAAAGTGATCAGCAACACGGAACACAGTTCCAAGTACCTGAGGGGAGTACATCGGTAAGTTCTAGCATAATGTTAGTAACATCGGTAGTAAATGGAGCAGCAGAGGCGGTACGGGAAATAATCCGCAGATGTGCAACACGTTAGTTCATGATGATGGAATATGGTTCAGATTTCAAGTCCATGACCGGTGGAAATCAATGAATCCAGATCGATACCGGGATGAGAAGCAAGAGATCTCAAAATTATGGGAGTAAGTTACATGTGGATCTTGTGGAAAATTTTATACACCTTATATAAAAATAAAAAAAATAAATAAAAAAAAGTATTAATAAAATATTTTCCTATAAATAAATAGGATGTTGCAATTTGGACACAAAACCGTTAAATCAAAAGAACTTTACACTAACGTGACACCGTGTAATATCGAAGATGTGAAAATTGAAAATTTGGTTCTGAGTGATTTTATCCCTGCAAACAAAGGCAAAGATGAAAGATTCTTGATTGGATATCTTGACCAAGACAACCTATCACCAAGACAACCTATCACCAAGACAACCTATCACCAAGACAACCTATCACCATTGCTGAAAAAGACTACTCCAAGAGTGTCTCTCAATATAGTGAGAATTCCGCGCTCACCATGTCGTTCGATCTTGGTGACTACCCTGATTGGCTGGAAAAATACGGGGATATCTTGAATAAAGTGAAGCTTTCTTTTGAAGGGCAATGCTTCGCCAACATAAGTGTGAAGAAAGATCGTTACATCAACCCTAAACTGAAGGAGTGGGAAGGTAAGATTAGAACCAATTTCCATAAGAAAAAGATAGCCCAGGAACCTTGTGAATGTACGGCCATCGTCAAAATAGCGAGCATCTATAGACAGGGTTGCAACTATTATGTACAGGCTTACCTGGAAGAATCTAAATACAAAGAGGTTGAAAGGTATTCGGTTTGCTACCTTAGTGAGTCTGAGGATGACGACGACGAGAGTTTTACTGAGTTATAGTTTATTGCATCACCTGCATGTAAAGGTTTATATAGGTGATAAGAACTATATGAATAAATGAACGCACTTTGAGAACAAGCTAAATTGATGAAAGTTCCTCGTTATTCTACGATAAAGAAAGACGATCTTGTTGAGGCAATACGCAAAGCCAAGTATAAGGACATTTCAACCCAAACGGATGGTCCCTACTGCAAACCCTGTGTTGAAATTGCATACGAAAAAAATCTTGAAAAGTATTTGCAACAACTCGCTTAAAAATCGCGATGTATAGTACGTGATGGAGACCTACTGATCGATGCAGAGACTGGCGTTGTAATCGGTTGCGACATCGATGAATCGCAACACATATAGTTTTGTAGGAATATTATCCTATAAAACTTATATCGAATACGCAGGCGGGGAATCTAAGTATTTGTGACATACTGTACAGATTGTAGTTTTTTTTTTAATTTCGTCGGCACCTTCTTGTCTACCTAACTAACTGAGCACGCTCCCGCTTATTGATATTATTGACGATACGCTTAACTCGTTGCCTTATTTGCTCTTTCAGCACCATATATCGCTGTTTTTCTTGCATGATTAAGCTAAACTCATAGTCACTTATAACACCATTTTCGATTGCTTTAGAGATAAAATCAACGACAGAATTCAACTTCGATTCGGCAAGTAGTCTTATACCTTCATGTTTCCGTGACTTCACACTTAACCTTTTCGAAGCATTCCTCAGGCCAGCCTGCCCGATTCCCATAGCTAATGCAATACCTCCCATGGCAATGCACAGGGGAGCCCAAAGGCCCGTTGCTAATGCACCAATTCCAATTCCTGTGGTAATGACATTTACACTTAATAGTCCATGGTCGCAGTAGCGAACCCAGGTGCCATGCATCTTGAACTTTTTTGCAAGTCCATCACGCTCTTTGATTTCCTTGCGTAGATACTGTTCGATTTCTTCAATCTTTTTCAATCTATAGACCTGACTTTCATCATCCTCAGGCGCACTTGACGATAAGGTCGGATATAATTTCATAGTATCCATCCTCTTTTATTATTATTACTATTCTAGAAGTATATGCATCGTAATCCCTACAAAAGATACGTTCTTTTCATGATGATATTTGTCAGTCAGCATGAACTCGAGTCTGTCTGTCGATCCTTTCAGAGGAAGGTAGGTAGGAGTCTCGAAATTCCAAGTAAGCATGTCCCCCAAGCATTTAACTCTTTGGTGGACAGCATCGCGAGAATTTTTGATTTCTTACCACCAAGGAGGCAATCATCCTCATCCAGCTGAGGGCAGACAAGACGTAGTCTATGGTAAACGTCAGTCCTGTAGTATCCATCATAGTCACCCATCGCATAGTACTTCCCACCAGTGGGATCAGGTAAACCCATGATATCTTTCAGTGGTCTGTGAATGACGACTGTAAAACCATCCAACACACGGAGCCTACAGAGTCCATTTTTCAGCACAAAGACCATCGCCTTTCCTTCGGCCTGCTTGTTGATAATACTCGCTATATCCTCGATCTTGTACAAACCGTTCATGATCTCGATCCGGGTAACCTTCTGGTCAGGCCCCGTCTTCCGAATCGTGAAATCGTTGTTACTATAAATGTTCAGCCACACAGGTCGAATACTGATCGACTTTAGAGCGATCCTCGTGCACTGACCTTGGTAGTCGTTAAAAATCGTAGGTTTATTAATGTCAGTGATAAACAATTGCTTCATGTTTCTTGTAGAAGAAAATATGAATATTTACTCGTACAACCCGAAGGCAAAGTATGCACCAAATCACGGGAGATATCTGGAACGTCTTAAGGGTAATGACCTTACGGTACAGGGCATTATTATTGATGTTAAGGGTTCCTCCTTCAATGTGAAATTTCCAGATATATTTGTCGACTATGAATTTAATTCCGGTACGATCTCACTAGTGAAGGCGTGGAATAGTCACCCTTTTAGCCTTTGTTCCACCCAGCTTAATTTTGCTGCCTATTGTGCTACCTCTGCCTGCGGTATTTCCATGGAACATCTAAGCGCTGAGTTGCCTATGGTTCGTGCTATATATCGCTTCCACGCTTATTTTCAAATGCGCAAAATTTTATCTCAACTGGAAATTTCACTACCCGGCTCAGAACGATTTCGACGTTTAAACAACCCATTCAACCAACAGAAACTACAGCAACAGGCTCGTGAGTTTGGAGTACCTAGTGTTGAGCAGGAGTGGAGAAACGAAAGCATCTTCAGTAGTTGTCAACTTCAACGCAAGGACTATCCTAGTTCAGGACCAAGCTATCTTGGTGAGGACTCGTGAAGTAGATGGATTATTGAAAGAAGCCAAGGCCTCACTCGCATTGGTATTGAGCGCTTGTCGCAAAACGTGAGATTCTATGCCTACTTAAATCTCGAAAGTCAAGCAAACGCGAGATCTGGGATAATTAGGAACCAAGGCAGTGCGATCGATGCCAACGGCTATTCCTTACAAGGTTTGAGGAGCTTGTGACTCAATATAGCGACACAAGTCAGGGAATTTCTAATTTCCAAAATGTTGATTTTGGCGTTGCCCATGGTGTCTATATGATACCAAGTGATATGAACCTTCACATTGGAAACATCGTGAATTTTACAAACAAAATTTTCATCAGCAAGAATTATTTCTCTATCGGTGTCAATCCTAAGATTAACGCTAGTGCGAAGCAGGTTGACATTGTTGAGACCTCGACCAAGCGTCGCCCGCCACAGGTGAGCCACGTGATCCATAAACATCACCCGGCGGCTCCGCAGGAGCAGGAGGTAATAGCAGAGCGAGAGCTTACGCAACACGATGACACTAAGGCTGCGTTGGTTACAACAGGAATAGGTCTTATTTTGGGTTACATATGGCTCAAAAAGTAGGAAACAGTCGTGTGTACAGTACACACACACGACTCCTATTTACGATCTTTTACCCTTCCTGCCAATGTAGGCCACAACAATAGCAACGGCGCCAGCAATTGCTATATACAAATGCTGCGCAACAAATTCGACAACCTTTGCTGCAACTCTGAAGAAGAAGGAGACTATCGTCCCTATGATACCATGAATGGCTGCGCCGGCCTTGCAGTAAGCTGGCCTTGAGTCTTGGATGATAGTAAAGCATGCGCTGCTTTTTTTTGATCTTGTAGCTGTTCAAGATCTTCCTTGGCCTTTGCAATGTCGTTGCTTCAAATCTCTTGCTGTTGTTCAGATACTCCAGGCTGTGCTTTCTTAGCCTCTAGTCTCTTCACCTTAGCCTTTGCTTCCCCAATCTCATCATCATAAAAAATCATTTTACTTTTCAATTGTTTCAAGTTCCCCCTCAAGGTTTGAAGTTCGAGGTTGAGCCCTCTTCTTTCACGTTCCGTAAAGGCTTCACCGTTAAAGGAAGTCTCTGATAGCAGGCTCTCTGTTTCATCAAGGACATTCTCGGCTAATGACGACATTTCTATGTCATCCGCCTTCTCAACGTGAACAACCTTGTTCAGGAGATTTTGGGCTATGACCTTGCTCCCCTTATTGGGCGTAGTAGTATACTTCGTGAAACCTAGGTCCTTTATGAGGTCTACCTTTAGGCCTCTCGTTATTGCATTGACTGCTCGGAGTTCCCTCTGACTTAGATTCGAAATACTCTCCTGTCGTTCTTCAGGTGTTTGCGTCGAGCTGGTGTCAGGATGGGCAGGAAGGTTCTCAGGTCTACTAAAGGATCTATCATGAAATCGTCTCCTTCAAAAGTTGGATTAAGAGGCATTTATTTGAAGCAAAATCATCTAATAATAAAGTAGTAATGACTAACATATTCGGAAAAACACTCGAGTATGCAGAGATTAGAACGATGCTGGCGATGAAGGGGGAAATGCGGAATGTCCGTGTAACCCATACAAAGGACACGATTAATCAAAATCAGAACTTATATATTGACATACCTAATATGGATCAGAACGATGTAATTTTTCCTGGAAGTCTGGGACTCCTGTTCGATCTTGAGCTGACTCGGACAAACACGAAGAGAACCATCGTTTCAAATATCGGTAAGAGTCTGGTTCAGAATCTGAAAATCACACTGAATGGCAACGAGATTCAAGTCATCGACGATTATAATATATTTGCCGTATACAAGGACTTGTGGTTACCTAAATTCGAGCGTGAGAACCAATTAATTCAAGAGGGTATCAGCCCAAATGATGGTACGATCCGTGCCTTGCAAGTGAAAGCTAGCGATCATGTCGGAACTGACGAAGAAAAGGCGATTGTCGCAGCCTACGGCAATACCTTTCGAATCCCCATTGGTAAAATGTTTGAACTAACCAGGGACTTACCATTCTATCAACCTGGCATACACGACAGGCTTCAGTTCATTCTCCATTTTGCATCGTACGATTCCGTAATCAAGGATGCGGGTACAGCAGCCTCGGGATCCACCGCAGCAAAGGCAGCAGACGCCACTTACAAGATCAGCAACATAGTCCTAGAGTATGACATGGTAAATAACGAGGGTCTTGCGAGTGCTCTGGTATCACGATACAGCCGCTTTGAAAAAATTCTCAGAAGCAAGGTTATTACAATGAAGAAAGAGGCGACAAGCTATAATTTTCAGATTAATACGCCGGCAAAGAGCTTAAAGGGTGTTTTTCTACTATTTATAGATCCCTCGAGGGTCAAGCCATATAGCGGCGCCAACGAGGTATTCTACAACCCTCAGATTGAGAAAATAAAGATAACTGTTGAGGGCAAACCTCATAGGCTATATAGTGACGGCATGTTTCAGAGTTAGCATTTTAAAAAAATTGCGAACCTCTTCGATAGCGATATGTCAACGGTCACGATAGGTCAATTTCTGACTGAGCGATATGCGCTTTTTGTCGACTTCAGATTATCTACTGATAACATGCTTCATGGTTCCGGAATACCTTTGCAACGTGTGTCGGATGGTATAACACTGCATATGACAAAGAAGGCCAAAGGAACGGGAGATATTGAATGCTATATCTATCTGCTCAGTGATGCCCAGTTGAATATTCTGGATGGTAGGTTTCATAGCGTGGAGCATTAGGTTTGGAACCCAATAATGTTGTGAAGACGTTACTGTCTAGTGTACTTTAGTTGCATTGCCAAGTATACTAGAAATAAATAATTCAAATAGACGTTGTTCATACTGCAATATTTTCAGGACCAACAAGCTGTGGGAAGACGCAGCGTTTTCTAGATCTGCTGGAAGGTGAATACAAAAAATATTTTCACAACATCATCATCCTCTGTCCAACTATACGATGGAATAGCACTTACCTCGAGAGATCCTCGCTTTGGAAAGGTGACTACGTATTTCAGATCAACCCAAGGAATCAACTTTTTGAATGGATCGATAAATTATCATTATTGCTAGCCGGTGAAGTGACACTGTTCATTATCGACGACTGTATAGCGGACGAGAATTTCGATAAAAAAAGACAATCTCTTCTTGAGCTAGTCAGGTAGACACAGAAATCACTCTCTCTGGATGTTAAAACAATCTTATACCGCTCTACCAAAAAACCTTCGAAGACAAAAAAGCAGCTGTTTCTCTGGTATCCGCACGAACGTTCAGACTTGAAGATTATTGATGAAGAAACGAACATGATCAGTGACTGGGAAGATATCAAGACTAAACTGAAAAAGTCAAAACATGCCTGTTTGTATGTAAGGCTGGAGCATCCTGGAAGCTATAGAATTCTAGAGTGATTGGTTTTATGGATCGATTTGGTCCACAAAACACCACTTACAAGTGCTCCTGCAGTCTACCACTTCATGACATGCTCCGGAGGTACTGCAACATCTTCCGGGGCTAGCATTAATTCTTCTGCGACTAAACTACGCTCAGGCCCGTCTTTCAGATAGTACAACACACGACTATTGAAGTCTGCCACAATGCGATCCAGCCTATACGTCTTTTTGCTCCACCATGCATCAGTCGCACGTCTTTTCTGATCTCCATGTTCTTCTCCGGGTCGAAGCAGGTAGAGGTACAGGCCATCCTCTGGTAGCGGCCTTTCCTCCAGGAACTCCTGGCTTTTCGCATGTGGTACGTCTTCCAACCTGATAGCTCTTGATGGTTTCATTCCGATCATTGCAGTCTTGGTATTGTTAAGACTCTTCACTGTAGACTCCAGATATTTAACCCATGTCCTACTAGTCTCCTCAGTAACTACTTGCGCATCTCGAGGTTTGAAAAGTCTTTCCGCAAGCACCTTGTTATATGATTCGACAAAAGCTGTAAAGGTATGATGATACTTGGTTGTTGCACGCTTAATCTCCACCCCTTTTCCTTCTAACAATTTTGTAACGTCCGATTTAAATTCTGAACCGTTATCGCATTGGAAAATTGTAGGATAGCGTAAAGGCCCTTTTTTGTAAATATCCTTGATCATCTCTGCGACCTCACTAGCTTTTTTTGTACGTAGAGGTTTCGCTACTTTATATCTTGAAGCCACATCGATACCTGTCAGAATATATTTATAGACATTTCCATAAACTTTGTTATGAGGCATGTACAGCAGATCAAACTGATGCATTTCATTTGACTTCGTAATGTTAAAATGAGGATAATCAATCTTTTTTGGGCCACGAATGTGGCGTAGCCATTATAATTGCCGAGATAACCAGTGCAAGACTTTCTCTTTGGATAGTCCAATCTCCTCAGCAAGCAGTTTGATGGCTTTTCTACCAATCCAAAGATGTTCAGGCTGATAGTAAATGCTGCTCAGTTTTTCTGCATCTTCTTCTGTGACAATATGTTGTTTTTGACATGTTGCTTTATTACATGTCAAAACGTGTGTTTTTTTTTCTCTTACAAGTATTTGTACGCCGTATATCCCAGAAGAGTTAGTGAACCAACAATAAAGGTGAGTTCACCGTTCTTTTGCTCTTCAGAAGGTACATAAACGTCTGAAAGTTTGGGAGCCTTGTCGATCGTAGCAATATAGTGTTCTTGCATACCCCTGTCAAATCCCCTTAAATCCTCCCGGCTTGCTTTTTGAGCTCTCTTTGATGATTGTACCAATCGATTTTTGCTTGCCGATTGCGTACCCATTGCGCCTGAGCAGCCTGCAATTGTTCAATAGCCTTATCGTGCCTTTTTCGCTCTTCTTCGCCATGCCCCGAGAGTTTACTAAATAAAAAATTTGATCCTTTTTTGACGGCCATTTCTCGACGACTTGCGCGCCCTGCCGCAAAATACCCTGTCATCTTCAAAACATCGTTCATATCCATCTTCGCAGAGGGTCGTGTAATCCCCCAAAAAATTTTTCCTGCAAGGGCATACCCAAAGGTAAATCCAAGATCTACCAAGGTTTCATAAAGCATGTCGATTATCTCTTTTTCATACGGTGTTATATTGGAAGCCATTTATTATATGGTAAGTAAATCAAATATTCGGAAATAGAATTAAATCGTCGGAAGGCTCAGGACATGCAGGCAAAGCGCGAGGCTGTGATGCAGCTGGATTGTCTTGATTCGCTGTCGTTTTCACAGTTTCGCGCTGCTCGCATTCCTCGTGCGTACCAAACACCGACGCCTGCTATCACGATAGCTACCAATATTCCTGCCGTTCCTAACATAGCACTTGATGTTCTTGGTGAAGTACTTGATGTGCTTGGTAAAGTTCTTGCTGAAGTACTTGAATTACTACCCTCAGGTACTTGGAACTGTGTTCCGCGTTGCTGACCATTTTCGCCCTTGTGCTTGTGCAAATTATCTTTGTTCTTACGATTCCATTCGGCAAGCCTCTTGCCAGCAGAAACACGACCTTCATTTTGTTTCGTGATAACTTGTTGTGTAAGTTCTTCGCTCATTTATTCTTAGCAACAGTGAGAGTTTTTATAGAGGATGCACCTCTATAAAATTTCAATCACACAACTCACCCATATTCTCATAACCCCATTTCGAATACTTTCCACCTAGCTCTAACTCGCAGACATGGGCTGGAAACCTATCCGCAGGCGGAGTGATTACAATTTTTTGACACACATCAAGACCATTACCGAGCCATGTGCCAAAACTTGGTATAACTCTCGATCGAGTACTACACTTAAAGCGTGCAATGTCCATATCATAAAACTCGCGTAATCCTACAGCTACTTTTAACAGATTATTCCCCATATTCTTCCTCTTTTGGACAGCAGCTGAGTGTGATCGAATGTGTGTATAGCTAACAGCAGAGGAGCCAAGAATTTGCCAAAGGTAGAGTAGACGAGGATTCCCAAATCAGCCATGCCATCCTTGATAATTGGATCTTCCTCGATATCTCGCTTTAAAGCTTCAACGCTATCAATCTGAACAACATTCCCCACAACATTGGCGTACATACTAATTACATGCGAAGAGAGTGCCCTGGCAATTTTTTCTCCCTTCTCCCGAATATCTCGTTGAATATATTCGGCATGCACTTTTTCTATTACTTCCTCGGGCGCCCTGTCTACGAACCCTTCAGTACACTTTTTGGTAAAAGATGTGTTTTCCCTTGACGTAGGGCATTCTTCAAAACTTGACGTTTATCTACTTTTTCCTCTTGCTGTAGAGCTTCTGCGGGGGTGTCTACCTCATCAAATATTTTAGTAATTTCAAACATTTTATTTATTATACGTCTGTATCTTAGAAAATAGAATAAGATCATGAAGCTCTGCATAAGCAGCAAGGCGTAAGGTAGAGCGAGTGCGCATGCTATAGCAATATCTAAACAAATTTCCAATTATTTTCTACATATATCAATTACCTTTGTTAACAGCATAGTGCCCACGAGCTAGTGTTGAAATTTGATTCTTTTGGACAAGCCTTTTATCATCAGCACTGTTTAGTGCTAATTTGTTCGCTATTTGAGTATAGAGTTGATGTTTCTTCTGCTAAATAAGCACCTGATTTTTATATATATCAACACCTTCTTCCAAGCATCGCTTGTAATCGTCAAATGTGATAGATTTTTCCGTTACACATTTTTTTACACCCTTTGCTTTCCGATCGCCCCCTTTTTTTCGTGAGACTTTTGTATGCATAGAGTTTTGCTCTTAGTGCTATGAACTCTGTCATAATTTTACCATCTATTTCATCCTTCATCAAGCCGACGACTTTTTTGTTCTTTCCAATTGGAAGCGGTCTATCATCTTCCTTACTGTGCCCGCTCGTATCGAAACGTTTCTCAACGTCATCTGCAATATCTCTGCAGAAGTCCTCTGTGCGAATATGGTATATGAAACTGTCAGTATCCATATAGCAGAGGTGAAGCTTGCTGCCATATTTTGGCTGCATATAGTCATAATGAAATTCATACATGACCTGCTTGGATATATCTAGAATTGCTTGACCGACATACACCGGCTTCATCATTTTAATCTCCATCTTACCCAATTCTATACCGATAATATTTTTGCTGAAATGACTTGGACGACCTTTGAAGTTTGGCTTTGCTACATGCTTTATGTATTTTGACTGGTTGGTAACAAGCTTAAAATTCGAATGGTTCCTAACATTCTCCACTGTTTTACCAAATACGGAGACGTTCATAAGCTTGAAAAAATCCTTCTCAAAGTCATTTGCAGCAGCAGTCCTCAACATCGTGTTATGATCGATATAGCCCTTAAGCCAAGTACTCTGTTTGAATTGGATGACTCGGTGCACTTTTCTCAGTACAAGTCCATGCTTTATAGCATCGTTGAGTGCTCTAATATGCACCACATACCCGCGCTTATTCTTCAGGTTTGGTATAACTTTTTCGACCTTGCCAATCGTCATGCGTTCGGGTAAAAATGGAAGCTTGTTATGCTTGTCGTGCAGCGTCTCAGGGTAATCTATATCGACCTCGAGTAGGTATCCATGCTCGTTCTTTTTAACTAACTTTTCAATTTCTTCTGCTGTAAACTTTTCCGTGTCGGTAAATCTTCAAGCATTGCCCAGCCGTAAAGGTTGTTAGCATCAAGGTACATAATGTGCGAAGATTCCTCATCTGAATTGTACTGATCACCCATATACTTGTTGTTGGTCTTGACATTGCGATGTACCACCTGTGTTATACCACCTCGAGTGCCCTTTTCAAACATGAGTAGCATGTCAAGATCCGTGAGGAGCTCTAGGTTTATTTCGGTGTATTTTAGTGCTGCCTTCCAGGCCAATCCCGGAGCGGTGTAAAAGTGCGCAGGATCTAGCTTATGATTTTTTAGACACACATCTCGGAAACTTTTAAAGACGTCTGCTAAGAGTAGCACATCTGTGGCTAGATAGATATCATGATAATCACCTAGTGTAACCTGATCCCCCGTTGGCGTGATAAAATTCCATACTTTTTGAGCATATTTATAGTCTTTGCTAGAGATGTCTTTCATGTTGAGCTTACTATAGAATGCTTCCTTTGGAGGTAGCTCCAACTTTTTAAATCGTTGCCAGCCATCCATATATTCATAAGGGTACACTCCCTCCCTAACCACCATCCGAAACATATCATCCTTATCGAAGAACCATGCCATGGAGGGTAAATTTGACTTTAAGTCTTCTTCTCTCAGCTGCTTTGGAGTCTCTATCTAGCGATGTATTCATCTGATATACTCTCAAACTCTAAACACTCTTCTGTGCAATTCTTATATTTCATCCCACTAGCGCTCGTTCCACTAAGGTTGCTTGATAGTTTATCTAGACCCGATGGTACAAATCTAAAACTATCGATGAATCTGAGCTCTATTTTCTTGATTACCTGCTCTCCATTCGAGTTGGTAACACCTGCTATATACTTCTCAGAATTTTCAGCAATACACCCTATATCTTCCGTATTGTATTTCTTTCCTAGTTCTCTAACGAAAAGATGCGCGTCGTATCCACTCAGGTTGTGGAAGATGATTGTGTTTTGGAATCTTATATGCTAGGTTGCAGTTGTTATGGGCTGCACCTCGATAGAGACCTGTGTAATGACAGTGATCTTGAACCTTGCAATTATTCGAAGTATCGTTGAATGGCTTCATACAGATGTGGCATTCTGCTGCCTCGTTGTACTCTTTATTTTCCACCTCCGTGAGCTCCATCATAGGTTGCTGTGGGAATGTATCATACAATCTCTTCACCTCGTCTACGAATCGCTTAACACAATTTTTACCACGGTAAACTGTTAGTGGATTCGGTACATCTCCATAATAAAATTTGCTAAATGTGCACCAGCCTGAGGGCACATGCTTATTTAACTTTCTGGTCTTACTCTCTCTACGATCTTCTACCGGAATCAATAGGCTTTCAAAGTCCGCATAACTCGCAAATGGCACCTTAAACTGCATCTGACCATCCTGGTATTTCAACCATTTTCCACTTTCCTTTGGCATCGTAATCTTAACTGTTTTCTTGATCTTTGCAATAGTTATAGTGCTTGTCTCTCGATTCGATTGTTTTGAATCCTGCCAGACAGTTTAGACAGAAATGCATTTCCTTGTGATTCTTAGAAACCAACCTACCTACCAATCTTGATAGGCTTTTGATGCAGGTGTAATGTGTCTTCTTACCGTCTTTGATGAGTAGTAGGTTCACCTGTTTACTACGCGCGATGTTGTGGTCGGATCGTTGTAGGATATTGATATTTTTTTTCGTACATAAAGCACGTTTACCGCAATGTCAGTGTTGTTCTTCTCAAACTTGCAAATATTTTTGATAGTCGTTGGGAATTCTATGCCCTCCCAGATGTAGTGATCTCTGCAAAATTTCGTAGCTTGGATACCCTTTGCACATCTTTCTTAATTTCTTTATGATGTAATGCTGCCATGACGGGCCACTTAAAACATTCTTCATTCTTAGGGTTGATGATTGCTTTTTTGTCAGAAATCCAGTAGCTTATGGAAATCTACATCTAAATGCAGGATTCTATCAATAGTAAATCCGCTCCGGGATTAGAGCTGGATGCTCTACTTGTTTTTTGATATGCGAAAACATGGTATTCAACATATCATCTACATTACTACCCTGAGAAATACATTTTACTGTTAAATGCTTTGTCTACCTTATCATAGGCTTCTTCCCCTTCTAGGTCTTCCGCTTCATCTTCCTTACCCTCCTCAAATAGATTATGGATACCGTCGGGGTAGTCTTCCTCAGCCTCTTCTTCAACTTCGTCGTGAAGCGTAGGCTTTGCTACGATGCTACTTACCTTGTTCCACAAAGACATAATATTACTCTTAAAGTTCTTGTAAATATTTGTTACACGCTCTTTTATAGGCTTCGGTACAGCATTGCTTAACCAATCGTACCATTCATGCATCTCATCCTTCACCTTATCTTTCGAAGGATCCTTCGACATCTCTTCCTCTTCTTCAAAGATATCCATGGCCTCAGGTGTAGGAAGCACTATTCTTGATTTTGTTGAATTCCTCCATTGTATCCACAGAGTAAGCTGTACCTTAGCAGACTCCATATCTTTCACTTGTTCCTCGATTAATTTTTTGACACCGGGCCTCACCATGTTAATATATCCATCAACGTCAGTTTTGTTAATACCAGGTATACGAAAGCTTCTGAAGACTTTACGCATCGCATGTTTATGTATTTGTGGTGTGAGGTCAAGATTGTCGTCGACCGCTTCTTCAAGATCTATAGCCTCAGGTGCGGGCACTATCGTCACAGGCTTGATAGCCTTTCTTGATTTTGTTGATCTTGGTGGTCTCTGAGGTGTTTCCAATAAAGAGATAAGCTCAGCCTTGCTTAACCTATAGTAGCAGGTCATACTACGACTCTTTGCAATTTCACGTAATTCTTTAACAGTTCTTGTGTTCATCTTTATTTTAGATTTTTGCATTGGATTTTTAAATCCTGCGGACAATTCTGGCGCATTCATTTTATTATATATTTTTTTTATCAATACTTTTTTTAGATGGATAGAAATTTTTGATGATATGCATGAGTGAACATAGTCAACCCCTACTCATTTAGAAACAGATTAAAAAAATGATAAAGACTCATCCTCAGCCAGTCTTGTGATGCTGGAGATTCACCACTGTTCATCGATATGCGCAAGTTTGCTCCAGAATTTGAGATGGAGTGTTAAAGTAAATAGGTCTGAGGCGGGAGATTCACCACTGTTCATCGATATGCATGGAGAGTCGACACTATTTGAGATGGAGGCGGGAGATTCAACGATTTCATCAATGTGCGCAAACATTTTGAAAAAAATGATAAAGACTCGCGCTCGGGCAGTGGTGATGCTGGAGATTCACCGATGGTCACGATATGCGTAGCACATATATACTTGAAATGAACTATCAAAGGAGTATGTCTGAGGTGGAGATTCATTGATTTCACTGATATGCTTTGATGCACTAGAACGAACCTTTTTCTATCTCTTTGGGCAACATCGCCTTTTAGATAATCTGCTAGTTTTGTTTCGCCATTTTTAATTAATTTTCGGGTGTCATACAACTCGCGGCAAATTTGATTGGTGAAGATAAGACAAAAATAAAGAATAAAGTTGGCGAGGATAAATTTATACCAAACTAAACAAAAAAAGTTTAGCTAGCTCCTTTCAAGATGTAGGGTAGTTGCCTAAATCTTAAAATTTGTTCGTTTCAGATTTGTTGTATACGGTTAAAAAATGTAACTAAATATATAGCACAACATCAACATAAAAATCGAATATTCCTGCAAATACTTCCATAAAAGACAAATATAATTAGCACCCCTTCTCTAATCCACCACCCCGATTTTCAAAATGACCTTTGTCAACCTAAGTCTGGCAGCTGCATTTTTTTCGTAAACATGCTGAAGCAGCGAAAATTCATTAATACACCAATCAACCCCGTAGCTCTCAACCGCGCATAAAGGAAACTGGGCTCTAGTTTAGAGGGGACAGACAAGAAGCGCCGGCGTTATTTCAAGAGGGTTTCAAGAGCAGAAAGACATATTTATTTTATAATACATAGCAAACTTATATTTTTAAACAGTTTTTATTGGTTATATAACCTTTTTATCTGATTGCTATGGGGGAAGAGCTTCAGACAAATTTATTTGCAATGACAGTGGCTTTTTTGAATTACTAGAATATAGAGACAATATAATGGCAGACAGAGGATTCCAGATCACAGAGGAACTCCTTTTACGATACTGCCATCTAGTTGTACCTCCAGGAGCCAGGTTAAAATCACAAATGACATTTATGGAATGCAGCAAAACCAAATCCGTGGCAAACTTAAGAATACACGTGGAAAGGTCAATACGGCGTATCAAAACTTATCGTATCTTGCAGACACCTCTACCAATTACAATGCTGCATCACGTTGATGATATTGTCCGTACATGTGCTGCATTTTGTAACTTGAAATCCATGTTAATTCAAAAAGCGAAAAAAAAGGACAGTTAATTTATTATATTTGATTAGGTATATTTATGTATATAGCTATAGCTGTTTTTTGTATAAATTTAATATTTTCACGCATTTGTAAAAAAAAAAGTCTTGATCTTGTTATCACTAGATGAAATCATTTCATTAACAGATAATACATTTTTTTGTTCTGGAACAGTTTTAACAATCTCTCTCATAAAGTCTATCTTTGGTGTTGGAACAGATGTAAACAATACACTACATGGCAGAGTGTCTTTCAGCGCAGTTACAATGTTTTGAAGCTCTAAAGGCTTTATTTTACATGTAGCAAGAGGATTATAATTTCTTTTCGGAGTTGCTACCAGCGGTCTCTTTTGCTTTTTAGATTTTTTCATTTCATCTCTGTTTAAAACCAAATCTATCATTTTCTGTGGTCTGACTTCTTTTCGGTTAGGTAGCCATTCACAAGCTTTGGCTGTGCATGATGGATTTGTCATCCCACATGTTACTGCAGCATCTACTCGAAACAAAAGTGCAGCAATATGGTTGCATGTCTCGGACATTCCTGCCATGCAGGTGCAGTGTGCTGACATAATCCGATTACTTTCTCCTTTCAGAACGCATACCCATAGTTTATGAGGTGGATCATTTAATCGTTCTGAAGGCCTACAATCTCCTTTTAAAAAGCAGTACTTTGAATCTTCGTCAATCGGATGGTACATTATTGGTCCTAGCCAACCATTTGTAAAATAGCTATATGCTTTGCTTGTTTTGTAATCGTTTAGGTCGTCACTCCCCAGTGTGCTAGGAGTAAAGGTTAAATAATTAAAAATATTTCCATATGTAATCATTGGCCAAAACGATACACCGTCTTCCTCCGCTAACCATCCAGAAGTAATGTCCATTGGGTCAGGTATAACACCATCTTCAACTAATAATTTGCTCACATACTCTTCGTTTAACTGCTCTTCTACCTGCGCTGCAGTTTTTACCAGCTTTACATTATTCTCACTAGCAGAAAATACCCTTGCCACCAACTCACATTTCCTTCCAGACACCTTTAAACCCCGCATTCTTAAATATTTTTTTAATTCTTCAACTTTCATCTTGCTTATCATATCAAACTCCATTGTAAATGAGCGTGTTTACTTCTTCTTGTCCCTCCTATACTAGTTACTAGTCTTTTCCTCCGACGCGGTTTCATAATGGTAGCCGGATGGGGTTGATTGGTGTATTCGTTATTGAAAAAAAAGACATGCGTGAATGGTTTCTGCCCGCGAAAGTTTCTGCCCGCGAAAGTAAATATCTCCATGGTTTTGTAAGGATATTTTTACGTAAAGAACTGTTAAGGGGAATTTTTACGAAACGAATTGGACGGCGATCATGCGCAGTTTTGTTTGTTTTGGTTTTGCTTTAAAAAATTCGCTTCGCTGGAAAGTAGAAACGTTTTTTTTAGCGGCAAATTTAACCAATCAGAACGCTATCTTCAATGTTTATTCTTAGAAAAACTCATTACTGGAAGGAATTCAAAATAACTGTCTTGTTTTAAATACCCAAAGAGTGCGTACTATTATATTCAGTATTAATTCGCCACATGTTTTTTGTTTCTCGCGAAAATCAAAAAAGATATTTCGCAGCTAATTCGCTGCCGAATTCGCCATTCATAATCCGCTTAGTGAAAATCCCCCTTAGCAAGGGAGAATCTCTCTGTGTTTGGTTGCGCGCTTTGTATTTCTTTCGCGCGCGCGCGATCAGCGTATTTTAAAAAGAGAGAAAAGAAGCTCTGGGGATAGGTTTGGCCTTATTCTGATCCCGTTACTTTTCGGATTACTGTTCGGCCCCCTTAAATCGGAATGACCAGATGAGCAGGGCGGTCTATGCCTCGATGTTTCCAACTCTGATTTATTGAGGTGAGGAAAAAACAAGATCAGAGACATAAAACATCATGATGTTGTAAAGATTTGTTAACCACCCATGTCGAAGATGGAGAGGGAATATGATCATTTGTTCAAGTTATTGATTATAGGAGACAGTGGTAGTTATTCCTTTTTAATTCTGTTTTAATATTATTCAAAAACAGAGCATGGACTTTCAAACACATTTCTGTAACCTATGTTTTGACCTTCTTAGATATTGAGCATAACTTTTCATTATGGTACTTTTTTATGATGTCAAACAAATACTTTTGTACAACAATATTAAAAATTTTTGAGTAGCTAGCTACCTAGCTAGTTAACTAGAAGCCTAAAGAAAATTTAAACATGACAGTAGCAGAGATGCCAACCCTACTGATATGCTTTGCGGGTGTAATCCTTAGAATAGAGACTCCATGGTTCAAGCCGAGGGAAAAGATTACGAATTTGAGACTTCTAGATTGGCGGAAGATACCTTTCCCAGGCGTATTTCTCAAATTCTTGCTGTCACACATTTCGTGAATTTTGTAAGTCTTCCATCCATCAATGCAAGGTCAATACGGAGGAAGCGAAGTCAGTTTAACAATCTGCGCAAGAAGAGGGGCGAGAACGAAAACACTTACACCCTCACAAGTTCTAAGGGAACAGCTTTTTTGCGTGTGGAAAAGCAAGGTGACCTAATACAGAGAAAGTACAGGGATTTTTAATTTTTCTCTTTTTATTATAATAAATTAGTAGGAAAATCTTGGCTAAGGGGATAGAATAAACAAATGTTTAACTGGAAACTCAATATCAAACCGTATATATGTGATATACATAGTATATCACTTGACCTTAACATCATATTCAGCATCATTTGTGTGTATAAATTTTCGACTTGTGCTAATAACCCTCTTCTTCTAGCAAAGGTTAATTAGTACAAAATTAAAAAAACTGTTGTAGCAGGTTGTTTGTTTGATGTATGAATATGAAAATTTCACGATTTATCAATTTTCACTTGAGGATTTTAAAAATTACATTCATTTTCTTTAAAAAATTTGAGATAGAGCTGGGGTACATCAAAGAAACTAAATTCGGAAAAGGTGTATTTTCTATATTTAAAAGTTCTAATTTTGACACATTTCGGAAAAAAACAAACATTTTTTTTATATATATATATATATTTAATGATAATAGAAACCATGCTATCTCGGGTAGCGAAAAAGACAAAACATTAATTACCTTTGTTTTAAACCAATTTTATTGAATGATAATTTATTCACTGTTCTTTATCACGAATAGCCGCCATTGAAATATTTCGTAATCTGTTTTCAATTTTGCGGGCACAATGAAAGTATTATTCTATTCGAAACTTATTCCTCAAAGTCGCAGAGCAGGGCTTGAAATCCGACCCTAGTTCAGACGAGTCTTAATAGACTTGCGTCAATTACGCTGCGTGAGTCCTCCGAGTCTAAAAAGACTCGCCTAAAAATAATTTACGCGAGTCTAAATTTGTTGTTGTTAAGCCTGGAGAAGTCAATTTAATCTCATCACATCACGAATGAATAACAAGGAGAAGAACCGTTTATTTTATATATACTTCTTTTTTTTTTAAACACAAAAACATGATATATATATTTTTTCTACATTTAAAATTTGTTACATACAGTACAGTCTGAATGTAATCTACCGCATACGCGAAACTCGCATGAGTAGTTACACAGAACAATAACATCGCGATAGCTTTTGTTTTTTTAAGAAAATAATTGCCTCGCTGATAAACTGATGACCCCACGCGATCGATTGTTTAAATCACAATAGGTTGCAAGATCAATTTTAGCAATCTATTTTGCGCGAACTCTTTTGAAATTTTTAATTGCAGTAATTAAATATAAAAGTTTAGTTGTTTGCGTTACATTATAAAATTAGTTATCGGAGTTGAATTAGAAATAGTATTTTAATATAAAGTTACTTCGATAAATATAAATTGTATATGTAAACCCTTGCCATCTCATTTGCCCAACCATATTTAAAATTTGGTCGTACAATAAATACAATAAGTACATAAAAATCGTGGTCTTTATGTATAAATAACAACATTGTTTTTTTAGATCGCACTTTAAAAGTTTATAAACGAAAAGCGGCGATAGAAATGTTTTTTAAGATCGCATTTTAAAAGTTTATAAACGAAAAGCGGCGATAGAAATGTTTTTTTAGATTGCATTTTAAAAGTATATAAACGAAAAGCGGCGATAGAAATGCTCTTTTAGATCGCATTTTAAAAGTTTATAAACGAAAAGCGGCGGTAGAAATGTTTTTTTAAATCGCATTTTAAAAGTTTATAAACGAAAAGAGGGGATAGAAATGTTTTTTTATATTGCATTTTAAAAGTTTAAAAACGAATAGCGGCGATAGAAATGCTCTTTTAGATCGCATTTTAAAAGTTTATAAACGAAAAGCGGCGATAGAAATGTTTTTTTAGATGGCATTTTAAAAGTTTAAATTCGAAAAGCGGCGATAGAAATGTTTTTTTAGATCGCATTTTAAAAGTTTATAAACGAAAAGTGGCGATAGAAATGTTTTTTTAAATCGCATTTTAAAAGTTTAAGAACGAATAGGGGCGATAGAAATGCTCTTTTAGATCGCATTTTAAAAGTTTATAAACGAAAAGCGGCGATAGAAATGTTTTTTTAGATGGCATTTTAAAAGTTTAAATACGAAAAGCGGCGATAGAAATGTTTTTTTAGATCGCATTTTAAAAGTTTATAAACGAAAAGTGGCGATAGAAATGTTTTTTTAGATGGCATTTCAAAAGTTTATAAACGAAAAGCGGCGATAGAAATGTTTTTTTAAATCGCATTTTAAAAGTTTAAAAACGAAAAGCGGCGATAGAAATGTTTTTTAAGATCACATTTTAAAAGTTTAAGAACGAAAAACGGCGATAGAAATGTTTTTTAGATCGCATTTTAAAAGTTTATAAACGAAAAGCGGCGGTAGAAATGTTTTTTTAAATCGCATTTTAAAAGTTTATAAACGAAAAGAGGGGATAGAAATGTTTTTTTATATTGCATTTTAAAAGTTTAAAAACGAATAGCGGCGATAGAAATGCTCTTTTAGATCGCATTTTAAAAGTTTATAAACGAAAAGCAGCGATAGAAATGTTTTTTTACATCGCATTTTGAAAGTTTAAAAACGAATAGCGGCGATAGAAATGCTCTTTTAGATCGCATTTTAAAAGTTTATAAACGAAAAGCGGCGATAGAAATGTTTTTTTAGATGGCATTTTAAAAGTTTAAATTCGAAAAGCGGCGATAGAAATGTTTTTTTAGATCGCATTTTAAAAGTTTATAAACGAAAAGCGGCGATAGAAATGTTTTTTTAAATCGCATTTTAAAAGTTTAAGAACGAATAGGGGCGATAGAAATGCTCTTTTAGATCGCATTTTAAAAGTTTATAAACGAAAAGCGGCGATAGAAATGTTTTTTTAGATGGCATTTTAAAAGTTTAAATACGAAAAGCGGCGATAGAAATGTTTTTTTAGATCGCATTTTAAAAGTTTATAAACGAAAAGCGGCATTTAATAGTTGTGAACAATGCTTCTCGTATGTTTCTTAAATTAAACGCGCTGGAATCTTTTTAAGTAATTAAATCAACAATACATTCTCGCGCAATGTATTATAAAACTTCGCGAAAGATTTTTATTATTTAAATACTTCACGCTAATACTTAAGGGAATAGCTTTTCAATACATTTACACAATGCATCTCGCTATTACAAGAAATATAATTGCTCCGATATTTCTTCGCGAGCGCATTGTTTTTTAACACGCAAATATAAACTCGCAAAACCCTTAAGGGATTTAATTATAACAAAAGACAAACGACTGCCGTCCTCCACGCAAAGGTGTGATATTAGCGTGTACGCGGTAGATTACATTCAGACTGTACTGTAGTATTGGTTCTTGGTCATTTTGTAAAATTCAGAACATCGCGTCTCTGACAAAAGCAGCATCCAGGAATTCTACAAAAATAAAACAGGTTATCAATTACACAAGTATTTGGCATTCAGAATGTTCTTATAAGAAAGAGGGATTGTACCAACCTCGTACCCAAGGCTCTGCTACGCCTATGATATTCTGACGGGACAGAAGGGATTGCACAATATCTTTCTCCCAACCTTTTTTTGTGAACGAAATATGATTAAATCTGCCATATGATCAGTGCTTTTTTTAATTGTTGCTCTAAAATAAAAGTAAATTATGTCAGCGTTCAAAAGATAAAAAAATTGTCTAATATAACATGCAGCTCTACAAGAAACATAATTCTACTTTCGAAAGTACGTTAGGTTTTTCCCCTGAAAGTTAAAAACATTTTTCACACAACCCCGGGGTAATCCGCCGATTTCATCACAGGATTTAACTTGGTAAGTCTGACCGTCGTAGGGCAGCAAAACATAGCGATGTTGGCATATTGTGAAAAATGGCGGATGGGACATTACTTACTATGCTTGGTTATTAAGTTTAAATAAAAGCTCTTTACTATCGCTTTATTGGTTATAATATACAATGAAACTAACTAAAAAGTAACTAAAAATAATGCACAATAAAATATGCTTGAATAAATCTAAATAGCTAAACTTCATTTTCTAAACTTACGCGAGTCTCAGTCGGACTCGCGGACTCGCGTCAGATTTCAAGCACTGCAAAGCAACTAAGCAAAGAAATACGTTATAAATGACTTTAGACTTTCTAATCGTAACTTCCGCCAAATATTATTCTGAATGCAGGTGAAACTGCTGGATGCGGGTGATTCTATCTATAACTTTTCAGTTGGGTGTGGATACTGTGATTGTGGGTGTCACCCACTCGATGCAGGTGAGTTCACATATCTGCAGTAGTTTTTCTTATATGTCCTAGCTAGCTAGCTAGCTAGCCATATCCAAAAACACATGCAGTAAAATTTCCTAACTTGCTTTGCCAACCAATATTTGTACGATCAGGTATGCTAAGATATCAAATAATTATCAGTTAGTCTCAACTTATCAGTTAGTCTCAACTTAAAAAATAAGGATCCTGCGATCCA
Source organism: Hydractinia echinata (assembly GCA_030067915.1). Classification (NCBI taxonomy): domain Eukaryota; kingdom Metazoa; phylum Cnidaria; class Hydrozoa; order Anthoathecata; family Hydractiniidae; genus Hydractinia; species Hydractinia echinata. The sequence continues at coordinate 1,512,683 of JASGCC010000049.1, read as the reverse complement.
GGCATGAAATCCCTAAGGGGAGAGAATCCTGTTATCCAGGTATCAGATCCTTGATCCACGCATCATGTCCCTTAAACTAGGGATACAAGGTTTTCGTTTTAGTTCAGATCAGCTAATGTATCTCGTAGATTTAACAGTACCAAATCAGTCAGGTTGGCTGAAACTTGCTGATCCACTTTGGTCAGCATATATTTGAAATAATCAACCAAAATATTAGGCTTGACAAACATAACACGTGACATATTATACGTTGTTTTGTGAGTTACACGTTATTGTAACCAATGTTGGTCATGCATTTCAAATACCAAACTTATTATATATAGCACAAGCATTCTTTGATCACAGTAAACAATATGTGAAAACAGAAAGTGCCTTGATCACAGGATTCCTAGTTTGTAAGTTAGGCCTAATGTATTATACTTGTCTATTATTGTCTGTTTTTTTGTCTGGTTTAGCTGGTTGATGATAGCACAACACAGGGTACCAGTAATTTACTGTAACATGATCAAGTACAGGAATTTACAAATATAATAAGCTCCAATTTTAGATAGATAGATAGATGCATATTTTACATGGCTAGCCTCACAAATATCGAGGGATATACCGTGTCTATTATTTCCAGGAGGGGCCATGGCTTTGATGGGGAGTTCTGGAATATTTAATGCTCTCTTTGAGCTACGCACACTCAATTAGGGTCAGCACTCTGCCAGACAACTCCCTGCAACATCCAACGGCCCACACAGTGTGCCATCTCCCCAATTTCCCTCACATGGCTTGGGTTAACCCGGGGCTATGGTAACATTCACTCGCCCATGTTGAATCACAGTCAAAAGGAATCGAACCCCGGTCTCCCGCACACAGTACGAGAGTGATAACCACTAAGCTACGGCACCTTTTTAAACTATGGCGCCTTTTTCTAAACTACAGCACCTTTGGGGCCTCTAAACACTGTGCTACAACAAACCAGTTCAAGTGCATTCTGCAATGTCAAATTATTCTGTAAACTATGTCAGATCAAGTTTTAAATAGGAGCTTTAAGCACTCTAGAAACACTTTTGTGGACATGGGTACTAAGTCACATAAAACGTCACATATATAAAGGTTTGGCACAAGTCAAAAAAACTACGATTCGCATTATATTAAAGCTTTGTGATACGAAGATTGATTTCCTAACAGAGTAATGTTAACATAAGTTTTGTGCTTTTCTAACCTCCATATGTCAGATCATACTTTGTTTTCAGAGAAATTGATCTGTTTCATCATACTCTTAAAAGCTTGGATTACTAATTAGTTTATGACCTGGATTTTCTATGAATATTTTACAGCGTTCAAATTTGACAAAAGTAACCTTCCGAATGTAATCTTCCCCGTACACAGAAGGTTACATTTGGACTGTATGTATATATCTCTGATTTTTTCAATCCCCTTTTAACTTATTTTTTCATTCAGCCTCCTTAGGTGAATCTCCCCCAATCAGCTTGTCTGTAAATTGCCACTGGGGAAAGATTGAATAAGGAGATCCAAAGTGAGCAAGCTTTGATTTAATTTCTTGATTTAGAGAATCGTACATCCTCTCAAAAAAATTCAAAAGAGAGCCTGTTTACATGATACCCAGGAAATGAAATATAATCGACATTAAATATCCATCAATAGTACAGAGACAATATATCAAACCTTTTACTTAGAAGTTTTTATGTGACAAAAGGATAAAACCTGTTGTTAAAAGTGGTTAAAAAGTTGACAGACACCCACTGGAATTTATTTTTTTACTAGGTTTTACGAAATTTTTTAAACATAGCTTTTTTTAACTTGTTTATTTTTAGCTTCTACAAATGCAAACACACTTGTATTGTTTCAAATTGAAAGTCAAAATTAAATCAGTTCACAACCTCACATCTCTTCCATTCACAACTGATCTATTCATAGCAGGACTTGGAATCACATGTATATATATACTTAATTGTATAGGTGTTAAAATAAAATGAAATTCATGTGGAAAAGTTATTTGTGTGCAATGTTTTGTACATGAACCCCACATCAATTTTAACTCATCTACAGAGGTGCAACAAACTGATGTAGTTGATTTTTCTTACAGGTGTTGGGAAGAGCAGTATATTACTAAGATTCTCTGAAGATCTGTTTTCAGGTAAGCAGTTGATTATATTGTGTAAAGCACAGCAGTATGGCAACATAGTTTTCTAAGTTTGGATTGGTTACAACAAATTATAATTTTGTAAGTTAGACCAATTTGAATTTAAAAAAAACAACCTGATCCCACATTTTTTTTCAAAAACAAATGTTCTGGTGAAGACCTTCACCATGATGAATTTGTCTGCTATGCTATAGGAAAAACAGCATTTAATTTTTTTTTATAATGGTAGACGAAAACAAAAGACACTTATTTGTTTTATTAAAAGCCAGATATTTTTCTTTTAAATTTTATTTAGCAGATTATCAAGAATTTAGAATATTATTATAAGCAAGACAGTAAAATGTTGTATAGAGTGAGAATAAGGGCAGATCAACTAATGTGATGGTCAATGTGTAGTGCCTTGTTTATTAGGTCATGTGGAGTTTAAAGGGCTAAAACATCTACACAGTTTTCTATGTTGTAAAAGTGTTTGTAAAGGGGAATTTCGAAAGGTTTTTGCATGCAATATAAGTAATGGTATTTCTTTTTTGACCAGCTCAGTACTGTCAGTTCAAGTTCATATTATAAGTTAGTTAAAACCAAGCTAAAATGCTAAATGTGATTTATCTCTATAATAACAATACCCGTATTTTGTTTAAAATGGTAGACATATTTCTCCCTTGTGTTAAGGATGCACAAAATAGTGATCCCTTGAATATGCACAACAGGTGATAATCTCAGGACTGGAAAATATAACGAGTAAGGATCCTGTGTATGTTCTATATTATAATGCTCGTAGTCTTTCTATTTTCTAAAGATAGTGTAGCTGCGAGTAGCGACAAGAGAATTCCTGAAGACATTCCTGTATGCTAGTTTGCATATAATTTTTTATTCAAATCATTTTTACATTTTAGGTTCTTATATAACCACTATTGGTGTGGACTTTAAAATTCGAACTATAAATGTTGAAGGTGAAAGAGTTAAATTACAAATATGGGATACTGCTGGCCAGGAAAGATTTAGAACTATAACCTCTACGTAAGTTTTTACAATTATTTTGAAACCGGGAGGGGCTGATTTAGAATATTATTTTTAGGTGTTCGTGTAGTACTGAAAGCAATAATAATATAAATCATCATGTTTTTATCTTTTATACAAGAACAATTTTTTTAACCATATTGAAAATAGATATTAGATTATTATATAAACTTAATAATTGGTTGTGAACTGGGTCATATCAATTTAATTAAAAAGTTACATTTTTTATTTTAACCCGTTTAATTAAATAGATATAAATGTAATTAATTTCTTCAAGGTAAACAAATTAGATAATCTAAAAATAGTAACAATGTCCAATTTGGTCTTGAACAGACAGTCTTCTTACCATCTTCAAATTTCTCTTGGATTTTCCTCTTCTATTGTCATTCATTTATACAATGGTTTACTTATCAATTTAGTTACTACCGTGGAACGCATGGTGTTATAGTGGTGTACGATGTTACGAATGCCGAATCTTTTGTTAACGTTAAAAGGTGGCTGCAAGAAATTGATCAAAATTGTGATGTGGTAAATAAAGTTTTAGGTAAAATGAATCATTCCCAGTGTTATTTATTTTATACGTTGCTAACAGCTTTGTAAGGTACGCTGGTACTTAACTTGATAATTGCTACTGCCAATGTGTTAACAAAATTTTCAATATGGATTTTAATTTCAATGTAACTTGAAGTTGCAAAGTTTTGCTCTCATTTTTTCAATTTAACTCTTCATCTTGTGTGGGAGGATTGATGTGATCGTAAAAAATATAAACCGTTAACATCAGGTTGCTAACTTGAAGCAAGTAACTTGCTTTTCATGTTTTAAGGTTCCCAAATTTTTCTATGAAATTCATGTGTTATGGGATGGCCTTGAATAATTTTAATAATGTAAAATTAATTTTGTAATTAATGGGCTTTTTCACACAGATTCATTACTACAACACAAGACAGCATTCTTGATTTCAAAATTGATTTCAAAATTGATTTTCACAGTTTAAGTTGTTTGCTCATTTTCTGTGTTGAAAAAAGGAAGTAAACAGACTAAATTTAATAAGGCTTTGACCAGGGCATTGTGAATATTTCTCATTTTCTGAAGGAATAATTAATCCCACGGCGTAAAAATTTAGTATGTTATTGCCAGTAACCCTACTTAAAACATATGTGAAGGATTTGTAACTTTTCTTTTCAAAATATGTCACAAAAAATTATTTCACTTTTCTTCATGGTCAGAGCCTTCTTAATTTATAACAGTTTACTTCCTTTTTTCAATTCTTAACAAGAGCGTTGTAACAAAAGAAACCCGTGGCCCATGCTGTGCAACTCTTTCAAGAATGTGTTTTCTTTGTTGTTTTAGTTGGTAATAAAAATGATTGTCCCGATAAGAAAGTAGTTGAAACTGAAGATTCAAAAAGATTTGCTCAACAGATGGGTATAGCAACATTTGAAACTTCAGCGAAAGATAACATTAATATAGAAGAGGTGGGTTGATAATTTCATGACCAGTAGGACTTTTCCTCCGAATTAAGGGTTCAATATTTCCTGTGAGTTTGATTTCATCTTCACTTTTTTCCGAGCATCATTGGTTGACAATTTTTATGCAAGATGCAACAAACTTAATTCTTGCTTCATTGTTTACCCAGCGATTCAGTGACATAACATGTATCAGAGAGGCGTCTGACGTCAATTCTTTTGAACGAGGTGATGCAATGGCATGGAATTTCAGATGAAAATGTTATTTTGTATAACATATAGGAAAGAATAAATTCAAACGGAATGACTAAGACAATGGGAACAACGTAAATTCATAAAAAAATGAATATTGCTACACAAATACCGTTTAAAATAATGTTTTTGTGGTTTTCTAAAAGTGTATTTTCTACTTTCGTCACACATTTCACTCACCCGTCACACACGTCACATATTTCACTCACCCATCACACAGGTCACATATTTCTCTCACTCATTACATAAAGGACCATTCTTATATAACTTAAACCAATGTGCAATGTTTTCCTACGCCAAGTATAATCGGTGTATTCTTACAATGCAAGCAACAGTTATTGTTTAATGTAGACATAGTCTAAACTGTACGAACTAAGCTTACTTTACACTACAGTGAACTCTCTATAACTCGAACAGCACGGGGAATCGGAAACCGTTCGAGTTATAGAGAGGTTCGGGTAATAGAGAGTTTGGAGTTTTTCCAAGTTTTTGTATAAATTTTGTATAAATGGCCAATTAAGTGTGATTTTTCTCCCTTATATGGAATTGGGACGAAATCTTTCTTTGTACAGGATAAAATCTCGACCTTGTAGGCTAAGAACGGACTTTACTTTTTGTCCCAGCAACAGGCGCCATGATTGTAAAACTTCAATACCAAAGAACCGTGTTTATGTTCGAATGACATTGGAACATTTAAGACCCCTCACACATCTAGATATGAAACATTCGAATCAGTTAAGACTCTATTTACGTTTACCGAGCCAAAACAATGCAAAAAAACTGCTTGTGTCATATAAAGTTCTAGATACATGTTGCGACGTTCGAGTTATAGAGAGGAAATACCCGAAGAGACCAAAAAAAACGTTCGAGTTAAGGGGAGATTCGAGTTATAGGGGTTCGAGTAATAGAGAGTTTTTTATAAGTGTTTATTGAGAAATTCCCACCGTGCCAGCGAAATCGTTCGAGTTAAGGAGAGATTCGAGTAATATGTTTCGAGTTATAGAGAGCCCACTGTATTAAATATTCTTTTCCTGATTTTTACAACAAAAAATTTCTCGTACTTTGTACACACGTGAGATTTCAGAGAAACTTTGGAATGCGTTGACACGCGAATCCTCGTGACCCTGACATATATTAGCAATGTTTGTAAATTGTAACTTAAGTGAGGTCAACAAAAAATTTGCATTTTGCGAAGATTAATTTTCGCGCATTAGTGACGTCGAAACAATTTTTTGTCGCGAATCTAGTATTTTTTCCCCAATTTAATTAATTTCATTGGAAATAATTTTTATCAATTTACAAAAAGGTCTACAGAAGTAAAAAAACAAACAAACCTTTTGTTGTTTCAAAAGTTTTGCGAAATTAGTAATTTCGCGAAGATTTATTCTTGCGAATTGTCCTTTTTTGAAATTTTTGCGCAGATAAATTTTCGCGAATATGGATAAAATTCGTTAAATTCGTGAAAATTAATCTTCGCCAAAATTAATCAACCTAAGGTACTTGGATTTTTCGGTTCAAGTTCTGATTACCTTACTGGCTATTTGGACACGGGTATCAGTTCTTTTATAAAATTACCGTTTAGTAGTCTCATAGTGTGAAACTAAGTATAAATTCTCAAATTCAAAGAATCAAATTAGGATTGCCAGGGGATGTACTTTATATTTTGATAGGTATTCCCTGTTCATTTGAAAAGTTTGTCAAAAATACACGTAGTTGAATATCTTTTGCGATCTGATACAAAAAAAATCTGCTTATGTTAATTGCGAAGGTTAGCTTGCAAACATGTTTCTCTTTTCATTCCAGGTTTTTAGTCATATAACAAAATTAGTCCTACGTACGAAAAAGGAACAACAAGCGAAAGCGAACGAAGCTAATAAACCACATGGTATAACGCTAGAAAGCAAGAAAAAGAAAGGGAAGAACAAATGTTGCTAGCAAGCTTGAATTTTATACTGGTTATTATAACACACCAATCACGTAATTCTATATGGTCGCCGTGTTATAGAATCCACCAACGTAAAGAGGATAATGCTAAGAATGAAATAGATCTAAATCGAAGTATATCTTAATCACCAACACTCTGAACAACTGCTAGAGTTTATTTCTGCAACTAGTAACTAATATGTAACTTTATATAGGACAGAACTGTCTATAACCACAATGTAGTGTGTAGTGATGCATATGGTGTAAACAGGTGGTATATATCGCCATAGAATTACTTTGCAGCAGAGATAGATCTTTTTTAAGAAAGAGAGATTTTGTAATAATTGGAAACCTGTCCATATAATTTCTTTGTATTCTCCAACTTTTTACAAGCGTTTCGTACTTATACAAGAATTTTTTTATTTTTAATAAACTGCACCGAACTATGTGTTTCACATTCTAGTAAAATATCTACTTATTAAAAAGTATATGGAAAAATATAAATTGATATTATAGCAATAATTTGTAATAATTAGTTGGTGGTCAAATTTTAGTCTTTGTGAATGAAGATCTTTCGCTGTATTTTCGTGTTCATGTAAGTCGCCATTTTGTGTCGCTTCTTCGGATTAAACTTTGCTCGATATCCTCATACACAACACGGATGATATGCCTCGTTTTGTTTTTTGTTTACAACATGCTAATGATTTTGTTTTTCAACTTGTTTATCACACTTTATAAGAGTAAAGCCTTATAATTTATGGATTTATATTTACCTTTTAAACATCTGGTATCCAAGGTACGAAATTAAAATACTGCGTTATTGTATATATCTATTTTTCGAAAGAAAATTTCTCTGACAATTATGTAATTGTCTTCACTTTTCATTTAATTATTTTTAATCAATGTGCACTCGTTGCAAAAAGCTTCTTAAACAAAATCACTTTGAAACATAAATATTTTCAGCGCTTCGCAACCTTCCTGCTGCGCTTTCTGACAATGCAGGAGGTAAAATGTGTGAAGGTGGAACTTGCATCGCTTTGACGCAGTCTAATTCTTCGTTTTTCGATATGATGTCCCTACTCTCCGGTTGAAGATTCAGGTTATCGTGTCTAAAGAAAGGATGTTGCGCAGGTATAGGGATGACCTAAGAAACAAGGGCTTGTTTTCTTATACCGCTTTCTGCTTGGGTAGTGAAATTGATTCATAATGAAGCAAAGTTAACCGTCCTGGCTTTCGCGACCAGTCATTATGGGTCTGTTTATAAAGTATAATTAATATGGAGGTCAGAACATCATGAGTCGGTCTCGTTTTTTGTTTTTTTACACTGCAACGAGAGTGAAATGGAAAAAATTATAACGACCAATCAGGGTCAGGAGTCACAGTCCTTCGATCACGAACTTCTGTTTATAACGCGAGTCATTCTCCGACGAAGTGGGTTTTCCATCACTTACATTTTTGCGCAAAAATCCCAAGCTTTTAGTCCAATCAAATCGCTACAAAACGATATTTCTTTCACTTTTTCTTTTAAATGGATTTTACCACGTCATATAAGACACATGATATAAGACTTACTGAAAATTAAAAAGCGAAATATTTATTGCAGGGCGGGAGTTTTTCTCAAATGCATTTCAAAGCGGGAAACTATAACGATAAGTTTATCGTTATATATTTCATTACACGAGAAAAAACAGAAGGTTTTGATTCGGGAAATTCTGTTTCGCGGGCGTTCGTGGGAACGAGGTTTAATTACCTAAATCGTAACCTACTGTTCCGTACGAAATTGACCTGGTCATTTTTGGCGCTTGTACGAAGATGGGCAATTTTGTACGAAGATGGGCATTACAATTGCTATACAAAAATTATGCAAAAAATACAGAAATGAATATCTAAACATTGTTAAATACATTCAGTAAGCATGATAATATCTTAGATATTCTCTGAATGTTAATTTTTGAGCATCATCTAATGACTGTACCAACTTCGTACAACCTAAATAACTCTGTACGAGATTGGGCCAACGACACTTCTCCTGCTTAAGTTGAATTTTTCTGACTCGAATTAACTTTGTACAACTTAAAATACCAAGACACAGAGGAAGACTACCATATATTATCATTATGTCCTTTACATCAAATTTTTTTGTTTATTCTATCAATAATTTGCACCAACAAAAACTAAATCCGTGCGTTCGAAAAAGCACTCGAAAAGGATCCGAAATTCACCTACCTTTTACCGAGCAGAAAGCGGTATAAGAAACAAGGGCTGTTCGTCTGATGAATGAAGCCCTAGTTTCTTAGGTCATCCCTTTATACCCACACAGCATCCTTTCTCTACATACGATACTTCGAATCCTCCACTGGAGAGTAGGGACACCCAATCAAAAAACAAATCTAGCTATTAAAATAGCATATTCATATTCATCATATCATTTGCATAAAATGCAATGAGATCCAGACAGGAGTCTAACCTGCTCGCCTCACCAAAAAGATATGTAGATTGTGAAACAAATGTATTCTTTTTAAAAATAAAATAAAAGAAGAGAAAATATTTTTAAAAAGTTATTATCTTTTGACAGTTCCCTTTTTTTCACGAAATTCGCCGCTGTAACAAAAATGGTCAGTTTTGGACGAAAATGGTCACTCTCCGGCTCTACACGGCCAAAAAAGCCCAACCGTGTACAGTGAATGACATCGTTCGGAACACGACTTCTTCGCTTTGCACAGCTAATAGACATAACTACAACCACCAAAGCAACATGGCTGTCAGACAAGCAATCTGTCGTTTTCCTGTAAATCTGACAGCCAGTAGTGCTAGTAGGGGTTGTCTTTTTACGAGAGCTTTTTCAAAGTGTACAAGGTTACAAGGTAGATGCGCTTTTAAATTTTTTTACGCTACTTTCATATAGTAAATAAAATTAAATAGGACCACAGTTTTAAATGGTTGGTTCATTGGATTTCTTATTCTAGCTAGAATGGGAAATGTCACCTGGAGTGCCTTCCATATACTCTTCTTGCCACGAATAATGTTGTTTGGACGTTTAGGAATTGATTTGTTGAGGTTATGGATGTGGAAAAATAAGGCCACCATCAAAAATATGTTATGTTCGCGTCCTTTGAAGACCCTGCAAAAGTGAGTCGGTCGGGCGTATTTTTCCCCGGGATTTTCAGATTGGAGCAAGTAAATTCGTTGCCAGGGCCAAAAAACAGTATAGCGCCACTCAACATCGTTTGCAGACCCTTTTTCACTGCCCTGTAAACTGTCAGTAGCCACAGGAGTACCCTAAAGGAATTAATTTTTACGGGAATTAACGTTCGTGAGTTTTTGTCAATTTTGCGAAAATTAGTTCTTGCGAATTTTATTTTATTTTTTGAAAAATATCTTGCGAAAAATTTTTTCTGGTTTTTTTCCGACTTACCGACTCGGGTTTTTATTACCAAAAGTGAGTCGGTCAGAGGACGCAAACATAACATATTTTTGATGGCGACCTAATACAAATTGGGATATTAGTGCATCACCATTTTATATCAGTCTGGGATAAGGCACAGATAGATATGGAAACAGTTTCCATATAATGAAACTCCAAAAAAAGAAAAACTGTTTCTGAATTCGAGAACCAAATTTTATGTTTTTTTATTTGTAAAACAAGATTTGTTTCCGACTTTGGATACTGTTTTTTTGTTTGGCGCTGGGAGATAGGGGTAAAAATATTTTTACTACAGGGGTAGATTTGATTAGAACTCCAGAAGTAAGAGAACCCCTGAAGTACACCCAAGTTCCATATAATATTTTTAAGTTTATTGGTAGTCTATTGGTCAAAAGATTATAAAGAAGAAACCAAAATTAGCTTGTTGAAGAAGATGGAAAACTGAAATTGGTTTCCGTAAATAGAAACTATTTCCTAGTTTTATACAAAAAAAGTTTCTGAATATGGAAACTGTTTCTCAACAGGGAAACTGTTTCCATATCTGTACATTATCTTGAACTGTATATATATTTGATGTCTTTTTTGTTTCTATTGGAAATCATAAAAATGTTTTGCAGCAAATGGTGGCATGTTAAATTATTTTCACTGCATGCAAGCCAATCACAGCCACTGCGCATCACTGTCCATTTTGCTTTGTTTTTTATAAGTTATTGCATGTTTTTTTTGTTTTTTTAGTGAGTTTCGTTTATGATGCAATTATAAAGACAGGCAACATATTTGGTGGTGGCACTGACGCTAACATATTTTTACGCATGATTGGTGAACAAGGCTCGACTGATGAGATAATGTTAGTTAGGAAGAAAGGAGATCTAGAACGAGGAATGTGAGTACAATCATACATTTAAAACAGGCTTTTGATACACTCATGTAGTGATAGTGCGCACCAATTGTGTTTTTAAGACATCTTTTACTGTTATTCATATTCAGAGCTTTGGTATGGTGTCATAGCATGTTTTTCCAGGGTAATAATGACCAGATATTTAGGGGGAAAAATGCGAGCCCGAGAAGATTAACCAATTAGCCAGAATATTGCTATTTATGCTGTTTCCAGAAATTTCTTTTTGTATAACAATATTGAGAGCTCACAGACTCAAAATCTGACCTGTGCAAATGAGAAATAAACTGAGAACTGGTTGTTTAGTATAAACAATTATACAATAATCTCTATAATAATAGCCATGGTCTGTCTGTTTGTCTGTCTATTACGGAAACAAGAAATGCAATATATAAAAAACGGGCGACCCTGTGGATTTTTCCACAGGTTGACGACTAGTTTACTTTTATATCTTTTGATTAATTTATTTATAACTTCTGTCTTTAGGGTAAATATTTATAACTTTCCAGCTGATGATGTTGGTAGATTGAAGAAGTTAATCATTCGTCATGATAACACAGGTTTTGGTCCTGCTTGGTATTTAGAAGAGGTAAAATAAATTCTGTGTTCTGGAAATTGTTAGGCTCGTCTCCATTGGACAGAATATACCATGCAGAGTCATAGAGAAGAATAGAATAGAGAATAATAAAATAAAGAATAATAAAAGATTTGGAAATTTCCATTAATTAAAAAAAGAAATCAATATGTACTGCAGAAATTTTGGCAAGCCAATCAAAATGCTAAGAATTATTCTCTTCGCACAATTCCACCTAGTGAAAATGAACCTAAGAATAATGTTTCTGACTGTCCACTAATAATGATGCTTACAATAACATTTTGTGATCATTTTTTTGATTTTTAGATAAGAATACGAGATGCAAAAGGTCAGTTATATACTTTTAAATGTGATTCCTGGATTGCAAAAACCGATGGCGAGGAACCAATTAAATTACTTAAAGAAATAAGTTATCAAAGTAGCACAACAAGCAGAGAAGTTGATCGGTGAGTAAAACCAACTGGAGATCTTTCCAGACTGTCGACACTGTCACTGAATGTGAGAAATTGTCAGGAATTTCGAAAATATAGACAAATTGTCAGGAAAATTTAGTCTTTTTATGAAATGGGGCAGGAGAAAGTCAGGAATTTTAAGGTTTAGATGATCAATCAGAACTATCTTCATTCCCCAAAATAGTGGCAAGTATTTTAAAATTGTACTAAAAAGATTAGCATTAATTTTTAACCAATCAATGAGGTAATCCAAGGTTTCAATAGTATAAAAATCACATAAAAAAAAGCTGGAAAAGTGACGAAAATGTCTTGGATTGTTAATACTGAGTGGACACACTGCTTTTATTTGTTGTACCATCATGATGGGGGTTCAAAGTACAAGAGACATATCGCACGATTGCTATTGTTTACAACAGTTTGTAAAATTTTGTATAAATGTACACGCATTCATGGGACAAGGTCATGTAAGATAAATTTGCTATTTACCCTAATTTATGAATTTTTCACAAGGGAAACGTCCAAAAAGCATGAGGATTGATTCATCTCAACAATGCTATTTCTTTGAACGTTGTGCTCTGTCATTTGTTTTTTTATCCCTATAGATATGTACTTGTGACCATTCTCAATGCCAAATCAAAACATTGATCATGCCCAAACTCGTCTATTTTTTGAGATATTTTAAATTTGTCACCTTGATTTTTCAGGATTTTTTGTTGTTGGTGTTTTAAAATTTGATGTATGTGTTACTGCTTCTTAGTTTAGCTGACCTCATAACAAATGAGGAGAATGAGGAGGATGCAGATGAAGAAGAACGTCTTGAAGGTGCCATGATTGATGTTGCCATGGAAACTGAAGAAGACGAGTTCGACGAAAATGTACCTTATAAAACAGTTAACAATGGTGAGGCTAGTTATTATTATGCAAATTCATTGATCTGGTTGTGGCTTAAAAGAATCCAAAGTTCTTAAATTATATTTTGTGTGTGTGTGTGTGTGTAATGTGATAAATTTCTGGCTGTTTGAGAAACTGTATCAAACAGTTTCTTCTTACTGTAGGTAGAGTGCATAAACACATGCCACAGAAATCAAATAAATCCATTCGAAGAATAAAATATTAGCTTAACATTGGTGGAACGTTTTAAAAAGAGGGCAGAGTTAAATGCCTCTCGATTTTGTGGCTCTATAAAACCTATGAATTTCAATAATAGCTATTCTTCTCATTTCTTGCTTTTTCACCTGAGTGCGCATGTACAAAAATCCAAAGTTTACAAACATTGGCAAGTCATCTACAAACTTCACTTGTTACACTTCATTGTAAATTTAATAGATGAAGAGTCAGCATTCGTGGAACACCCTCCATCGTTGAGACATGCATCTTCGTTATCTCCAGCAGTGAAACATCTCATAGAAACTTACGGAATTGACTTCTTTAAAATTTCCGCAACTGGACCTCATGCTCGTGTGTTGAAAGGTGATGTTTTAGACTTTATGAAAGAAGAAAATATCACCACGAAAAAGAAATTAATTTCACACCATATACCTGTGTTGACAAGAAATACAGGTAAATATGCAAATGTTTTGTTTATCTATCCTAATAGTATTAAATTGCACAGAAATAGAAACAGTTATTTGCTGAAAAGGAGTACATTAATATGCTCCTTTTTGAGAAGTACACTAACTAAGCCTTATAACAAATTGATTAATTGATTGATTGATTCAATGATGAATTGATTGATTAATTAATTGATTGATTGATTAATTGATGAATTGATTGATTGATTGATTTTGATTGATTGATTTTGATTAATTGATGAATTGATTGATTGATTGATTTTGATTGATTGATTGGTTGGTTGATTGATTGATTGGTTGATTGGTTGGTTGATTGGTTGGTTGGTTGGTTGGTTGGTTGATTGGTTGGTTGGTTGGTTGATTGGTTGATTGGTTGGTTGATTGGTTGGTTGATTGGTTGATTGGTTGGTTGATTGGTTGATTGGTTGGTTGATTGGTTGATTGATTGATTGGTTGGTTGGTTGATTGGTTGATTGGTTGATTGGTTTGTTGGTTGATTGGTTGGTTGATTGGTTGATTGGTTGGTTGATTGGTTGTTTGGTTGATTGGTTGATTGGTTGATTGGCTGATTGGTTGGTTGATTGATTGGTTGGTTGATTGGTTGATGGATTGATTGGTTGATTGATTGATTGGTTGTTTGATTGGTTGGTTGATTGGTTGGTTGATTGGTTGGCTGATTGGTTGGTTGATTGGTTGGTTTATTGGTTGGTTGATCGGTTGATTGATTGGTTGGTTGATTGGTTTATTGGTTGGTTGATTGGTTGGTTGATTGATTGGTTGGTTGGTTGGTTGGTTGGTTGGTTGATTGATTGGTTGATTGATTGGTTGATTGATTGGTTGGTTGGTTGGTTGATTGGTTGATTGGTTGGTTGGTTGGTTGGTCGGTCGGTCGGTCGGTCGGTCGGTCGGTCGGTCGGTCGGTCGGTCGGTCGGTCGGTCGGTCGGTCGGTCGGTCGGTCGGTCGGTCGGTCGGTTGGTCGGTCGGTAATTGGTTCCCTACAGCAACCTTTTGTTCAATACTATGACTTAGTCTGCGTTTTATACCATGTTCTTCAGCGCTAAAAATAGATTAGTTTACCACGTGGTTCCTAATTTTGATTGTTTATGTTGTGCAATTTTTTTTCTAAGGCAGAAGGGTGTTACTTGTATATTTGTTTTGTTTTTGTTTAGACATCTCCAAATTAGTCCGAACGGACAGGGTTAATAAAGAACTGAAGCCTGCCCCTCCGACTTTATACCGTGATCAAACGATTCTCAGCACAGAGACACTTCAGAAAAACACAGAAAAAATACCTCAAATATACTTCTCAGTAAATTGCTTTATAGACAATTTTTTAAACACCGCTGCAAATTTAGATGCTGAAACTATAGCCATCAAAAGACAAGTCCTACTAGCTCGTATGTTATGTAAGTGTTTGCGTGAAATCAGAGATTTCGAAAACATGAGCGAATATGTGAACATTGAAATAACATCCAATGACAAAAGAGTAGTTTTAATGGCGTGTGAACACGACAGTTTAGAAAATATGGTTGAAAAATTCAAGGTATGTTTGAAGAATATTTTACAACGAGTAGCCTGGAGAACTGAAATCATTTTTTTATAACGTGTTTGTGTCTAACTTTCTTATTTTGTAAGGTAGCTTACAATACATCAAGATTTATCAACGTATCTCCCTTACTTTAAGGAGAGTATGTATGATGTTATCAAATGCAACTATAAAGGAGATTGATTATAGTTGATTGTTAACCCTTATATTAACTACCACTATAGTATGACATGACCACTATAGTCACTTTTATTTTTTATGCACTGTTTAAAATGAAAATGCATACACTTGCTTGTAAAATGTAAAATATATGCGAAGGAATTCAACAAATTCTCCTTTTCATATAGCTGCAAATATGCAACCTTTGTATTTTTAAGGCATTTTGGCTTCTCTAAAATAGGAAAAGCAAAAGTCGGGGAAAAAGCTTAGTTGACAAAAAAAAGTGTCGGTTGCTTGCAAAAAATTTGGTCGCTACAAAATATTCGTCAAAATTTGGGCATGTTATAATCTTTATTAATATAGTCGGTATCCCGTGGAAAAATCCACGGGTTCGCCTGTTCTTTTTATATCGCATGGCGTGCGTTTCGCTACTTGTGGTACCATTTTGCGTGACAGACAGACGCATACGGGTATTATAATATAGATTTCTTTCTGTGAAACATGAAAGTGTTTTAAGGAGTTATCCAACAAGACCAGTTCGATAACAAACTGTATCTAGGCTTTCACTGTTTGTTTTGTGAATGTAATTTTTTTTTATTTCAGAGTTCGAAAGAATATGAAGACGCAACTTGCGCACCGCGTTATGCAATCAATTTTTCCGAAGATGGAGTATCCAGACTCTCCTCCGTATTAACTAATGGACAAATTTTAAATATTGACTTTAGTGGAGTAAAGTTGCGTGTCAACGCAGACGGAGACGTCAAAAAATCGGCGACACTATCTTTATCGTGCGACTGTCGGATAATATCAGACGATGTTGCGGCATCGTTGCTAGGGAAACTGAAAACTTGTATATCGAATCCGTCGTTACTTAATTTGTAAATTTTTATATATTTTCGTAAATTTTTGTTGAATATTTATGTTTTTTTTATACAGAATTGAGAAAAGATAAAGTTACTTTGGCATTAAATATCTCGCCACACAAAACTCGCCAACAAAATTTTATTTAAGCGAGAAGTTGGTTGAACCATTTGATGATGTTTTGATAAACGAATTAATATTTTCAGTCCTATATAATAGAACAACGAGGTTTAAAGAGAGAAGGAGGTACAACTCAGCAATTTTGTTTTCTTTCAACCAATCACACATCACGATACGTTTTACTTCAACCAATCACACATAACGATACGTTTTACTTTAACCAATCACACATCACGATACGTTTTACTTTAACCAATCACACATCATGTTCTGAAGAAACAAGACATAAATTCAATTGTGGGTTGAGCTCTGACATAGAGGCCCCATGTATTTCACTCAACGTTTCGAAGCATCCCAGATGGAGCTCCAATCTGTGCAGCAACAACTCCATGTATGTAATATTCTGTACTGCCATCATCTAACAGTGCATTCACCACCAGTTTTGGTTCTCCACATTTTAAGACAACAGGAATTGTCCTCAAAGACATCTCATTGTCTTTCCCAACCATCAATGTTGTTTTGTCATCCTTCTTTTGTTGCCTTTCTTTATCACCTTTATTTCTATCCACTGCTTTATCTTGGTGAAGAAGTTTGTTGTGTTGTGATTTACATTCACCAATGCCACAAACTCTTTTACGTGTGCAGTCTTTGCTGAGGTGATTGTCTCCAAGACAGCAGTAGCATAACTTTTTCTCTTTTCCCATCTTCCATCTTTGGGTAACTTCTAAGGCTTTAAAGAATTCACATGACCATGCTTTGTGAGATTCTCCACAGATCTTGCATCCCTTGTCAGCTTCTTTTTCTTCACTTTCAGTATGCAGACATCTGTTTCTGTTTTTGTTTTTTTTGTCTGCATCATAACCTTTGTTCATGATGCCTTTGATTGTCTCAGCTGCTATAACCTGGAACTCTGCTTCTTTGTTTAACCAGTCACGAAGCTGTACAACGGATTCAAATTTGTCGTTTTCACATCCACTTGCTTGCTGGTCTTTTTCAAGCTGCGTTTTAGATTTTTTCTCTGCCAACATAAGTTTTCTTTCATTTTCTTCAATTTCCTTGGCAAGGTCCATCTGTGCTTTTAGTTGCCAACTCATAACCCTGGATGCAAGCGAGGATGATTCTTCTCTTCTGGAGTTAAGAAATTCTTGAGCACGATCTTGAATACTTGCATAATCATCAACCAATTGCTCTAATTCAGCACTTGCTTGTATGAGCGCGCTTTCATTTTTAGTGTGCTTATACAGATCTAACAACCTTTTGATGACCTCTGCCTCTAACTTTTCTTCTGCTTGGCAGGTCTTCATCCAGTAGCTTCAACATCTTGTGCTTGAACTTAGTCAGCTTGCTTTTCTTGGTTGATTTCGATCTCCTCGATACAGTTTTTGTTAACTGGTCACCAATTTTGTGGCCAGCAACCACCCTCTGCTACCAAATTGTTCCGAAGGAACAAGACATAAACTCAATTGCGCGACGAGCTCTGACATAGAGGCCCCATGTATTTCACTCAACTTTTCCAAGCATCCCAGATGGAGCTCCAATATGTGCAGCAACATCTCCGTTTATGTAAGAATCTGCGCTGCAATCATCTAACAGTGCACACCACGATACGTTGTAAGTTAACCAGTTACACACCACCATACGTTTCTTTTAACCAATTACACACCACGATACGTTTTACTTCAACCAATCACAACCCACGATACGTTTTACTTCAACCAATCACACACCACGATACGTTTTTTTTAAACAATCACCAACCACGATTGTTTTTCTTTAACCAATCATACAAATTTTTGATTAAGCTGGGTTTGGATGCCGCGTTATATATTACCTCCCATTCACGCATAAGTTAATCTTAAAATATCTAAAAAATTAAATAAAAAAATTTCCGTTTTACAAATGCATATTTCTCCCACTTCAGTCACTTCTTCTGCACCATATTGAATTGCTTTCTCTTTCAAACTTATTTCCGATTTTGAGATCAGCAATAGGGATATATACACTCCTTTATGTTTCTTGCGACTTAATTTCAGATGGAGCAGCAACAAATCCTTTAAGGGTCCTTATTCAAGATGGCGATATGATTTCCATGCACTTAGCTGGTTCAACATTGTTTATCTTAGTACTTTCTTATAAATTTAAATCAGATAAAAAGTTATATTTGTGCATGTTATAAGAACGTTCTGAGATAAGATGTTTTGAAGTGGGCGGTGAGTTTTAGAATGTTTCGGCGAAATTATCTTGTTTAGCCGCCAAGTAAGCGCTAGCGGCTTTGGCATAGGCAACAAACCCTGGGGACGAGGATGGATTTTGTTTCCGATTTTTTCATCCTGACTCGCTTTTACGGTAGTGTTTTGTTTGAATTAAAATTTCCTTAATTTTCCATTCCAGAAATAAACTGCTAAAAAAACTTTGTTTCGCTAAATCAATCGTTTTCATACCGATACTTTTCCCGATCATCAAAGGTTTGAATGATACTAAATCTAAGATCAGATTTAACCAATTTGCAGGTAAGTTATTGTTATGTAAATGTTTATTCATTCTGACAAGCAATCCGCGCAGATAAGTTTCCTAGTAATCTAATAAATATTAAAATATTTTGGGATACCATTCACTTGCTAAAAGAAATGCCCAGCCAAAGATAAGGGCTTAATTACCTCTGTTTCTTATCTACGACGGAATGACCTTTATCAGGCCAAACCTTGACGAAATCTTTGCGGAATTAATTTGTGATTTTGAATCATGTTGCCAAACTTGAACCTTTAATGACAAGTTGCAAAAGTAGATCAATCACAAAATTAAGTTTCGCGGGAAATTAGAAGAATGGAGTGTGAGGATTACGCTGAGTCGCAATTTTTTGCGGTCAAACAACACTGATCGCCCTTTTTGATCAGTTGGCTCTGTATTTCCCTGTTTACGTGGTCAATATGGGGAACCTTGTTCTTCTTTGATGTTTTGAGCAAATGGTTTTACTCACTCACTCACTCACTCACTCAAACAAACATAATTAATTCGCTGACTATTCAGAGGGTGAGATGCAGCCGCCCTGGGTTTGTGCTCATTGGTCGAATTATTTCTCAGTTTGCGCTTTGAAATGTTTTTGTAGCAAGATAGGACGCTTTCAGTCTACTTATTGTTCGCCGATAAAAGTATTCAAGCGTTTTTCTTAATTTTTCGCGAGTAATTTCCTTTCTTAGGGGTATCGAAATTTGGCATCTTTAGCGTGCAATTATTTTCGCGACTTTAATCGCTATAAACGCAGAATTTCAAACTAAAAAGGAAAAATAGTTCATATGATCTCATTTTTTCGTGCCATGTGTTAATGCATTATATTTAAAACACTATAAAAATATTACATATAAAGCATTCGATAAATTATAAGTAAAAACTAACAGAACATGTTTCTTCTACTCTTCGAACAGCATGCTCACAAGATCGTCTTTTGAACATTCACTGTCTCCTAATCTCTCAGGCTAAACGAAAAACAAGATAGTGTTAGTCATGAAAGATCCAAACTTGAACCTCTTTCTATCTTCAACAAAAATGTCTGTTCATTGTCTCGTACAACTTTTTCACTCCCCTTCGTGTTCGAGAGGCCATTGTATGTGCATTACGGATATGTGGAATATAAGGTCATATTATTTTGGTTAAGGCCTACCTACAAGGAAAATATGCATCTGTTATGTAGTACTAAAGAGTATTATTACAGTCATGTGGAATATTATGCCCAGTGCTAAATGAAGTCTTGTAACAAGTTGACGTAGTTGGTAGCGCACACATGTAAACAGAGATATTTTTCATTACACTCTTATTTTATAAGAATTCTTTCTATAAGAGCTCTAGGCTCAAAAAGTCAAGTCAGCCAGGAAAAAATAACTTGTCAACCACTTGAAGCAAGTATATAATTAAAAATGTCACATACTGTTCCCCATTTCATCAATGTCGGTACACCTTTCAAGAGCAACTTTGGGTGAGTGCGAAAAGGGCTTGCTGGATCCTTCCATCTAAAGAAAATAATAATTTAGCGTATTAACATAAAATTATGCTTGTACATTATGTAGATATCAATAATCTTATAAAGAAATATGTTAATCACTACACTGTTTACATGTGCACTAGCTTGCAATGATGATGGAACTTGAACTCGCAACCTCTTGTTTGCTCACTGATTGGATCTCTCTAGCATACACTGTAGACAAAGAGAAGATGCTATCTTGATGCAACATACAACGGAACAAGCAAATGTCATCCTTGCAAGCAATTGCCAAGCAAGCAAAAGGTTGTGAGTTCATGTCCTGCTTGATCCATCATTTGCAACATTTGTTAGTGTTGTACAGTACAAAACATCATTTATAGCTTACGTAGATCGATTACCAACTGAACACGTAATGAAGACAGCATCACTAGGTATCTTTGAAATGTTATTTTTGATAACTGGATCAGCTATAAAATAAGGAAAACAAATTTTGAGGTACAAAGTCCTTTTGACAGTCTCATATGTGGGGTACATGACGGGACATCTCAAGAATTAGTTATTGCCAGAAACCGTTGTATTATTTACTACTAGTCGATAAGGCCTGTCGAAAAATCCACTTCGGCAAAAGAACAATAAAAAAGATCTGTCATTTGAATTTTGATTAGGTAAGCAATGACCCGTCCAAGCACAAAAAATGTTTAGAAATTTATTTGGCTGTTGCTTCCAATGTGTAACAGTTAAAACGCTAAGATATTGGGATTTAAAGGTATTTTAATAACGTCATCAACCGGTCTGTTCTAAAAATGAGTGATATGTCCTAGCTTTTGAGAACTGATCTATTTTGGTCCTCGGTGGCCCCTAGTTACCCAAGCCAAACATGTGTCAGTTATTTCTAGTCATTTCCAAAATGAAAAGCCTTAAACATAAAGTGCAATGCAATGGCTTTGCTAATTTTGAAAATGCTTTTGACGTCAGTCTAAATGCATTGACTTCATGCTGTAACGTCTAGGCAATTAACAAACAAGTTCTTCCGAGACTTTAATAAAAATTTCAGCGATATCAAAGGAAAATGAACACATCCACTATGCCTGCCATTCCTATTATTATAATAAGATATACATATATTATACAAAATACCAGTTATTACGAAAAACTCTAGGATTTTGACAAAATATCAGTTATTACAAAAAATTAGGAGGATTTTGATTGGCCCATGACTCTTTAAAACAGGACTTTGTATAGAGCCATATTAACCAGTTTGGGAAGCCATTATTAAAATGATACCATAAAAATGTAAACAATTAAATTGATTTTAAGGTGGCAGTAACCCTTTTTATCTGGATTTTATCTGGATGTGTAACGCCAGTCTGAGAGACAGAAAGAGTTCAGATGAGCTAAGAAGCAGGCTAAGTCTCCGTAGAATTAAAGATGTTATCCAGATAAGAAGATTGAATTGGCTGGGGCACTTGGAAAGAATGGAGGAGGATAATTGGGTAAGAAAGTGTAGAGACTTGATAGTTCCTGGGGCAAAGCCCAGAGGCAGACCGAGAAAGACTTGGCAGGAGGTTATAAGGACAGACTTGATACAGAGGAAGTTGAGTTTAGATCTAACACAGTCTAGATCAGATTGGAAGAGGGTCATTAATATACCCTGTCCAACCCATGCGAGCATGGAAAACGGACGTTAAGCCGAGAATGATGATGATGATGATGATCTGTTCAAACAGCTGCATTATTTACTCAGTGTTTATGTATAAAAGTTTTTCTTTACTATATTTTCAAAATATCAACCTTAACCCGTATGAAATTGATTTTGATTTAATATCTAAATTGCTAAGTCAGCAGAAATTTCCAAATAAAAATGTACTATAAACAAGAAAAAAATTTACATTACAAGCTACAACTTTTTACAACCTCCTGATTTTTTACCAGTTTCTGCTTTTAGATGAACTTTGGGTTAAACAAAGTTGAAACAAAAGGCTTTTGTATATTTTAAAAGATTCTTAGGTCATATCCTATGCTGCATAAAACGCTGTTGAAGGAAAAATATTCAAATTAAAAATATTTCTGCATACTGTAATCATAGTTGCATGATTTTCCAAATTTAAAGAAAAAGGAAGATTTTATCAGAAGTTGAACTCCCACAGTGCAGTACTATAAATATTGTCGTAAAATTCTATGTTATGCATGACCTTTTTGTTATTAACGTTTTTCTTTAATAATTACATCATTTTTTTCTGCATAATCTTACAGGTGCATAGCACTGGAAGTATATTCGGCAGAATAATTAATTATTCACAACGTTTAAGTTTAAAGAGGAATTGTTGAAACGGGATATTTTTGGTGAAAGAAAATATAGTATATATTATAGCTATAAAATCGTAATAAGAGTGGTATAAACAAAAAATTATGGATATATAGTCCGAAAATAACTCCTAGTATGTAATTATATAATTTTTTGTTAATTTTAACAGTATTAGTGACACCTTAATAGCAAGCAAGAAGATATTGATAACCAAAGGAAAAGTTGATAACCAAAACCCATTTTGTTTATTTTAATTCACGCAAACAACAATTCAAATTAGCTTTGTTAACCCTATTCGGATTCCCCATGCCCCCTCAATAACTTTTAAAAGGTTTGTTCAAATTGAATCAAACTTGTCACATTTATATATAAAAGGAAAAAATAGCAGCCATAAATTTTTCCTGATGTCAGCACTTTTTCTGTTACATCAAAAGCTTGAGATTTGTTTAAAATACCATTATCATCATCATCATCATTCTCGGCTTAACGTCCGTTTTCCATGCTAGCATGGGTTGGACGGGGTATATTAATGACCCTCTTCCAATCTGATCTAGACTGTGTTAGATCTAAACTCAACTTCCTCTGTATTAAGTCTGTCCTTATAACCTCCTGCCAAGTCTTTCTCGGTCTGCCTCTGGGCTTTGCCCCAGGAACTATCAAGTCTCTACACTTTCTTACCCAATTATCCTCCTCCATTCTTTCCAAGTGCCCCAGCCAATTCAATCTTCTTATCTGGATAACATCTTTAATTCTACGGAGACTTAGCCTGCTTCTTAGCTCATCTGAACTCTTTCTGTCTCTCAGACTGGCGTTACACATCCACCTAACCATTCTCATATCATTCCTTTCTAAACGGTCAAGATCTTCCTGCTTCACTGCCCATGTCTCACTACCGTACAACATAACACTTCTTACACAGGCCTCATACAACCTACCTTTTACCTCAATTGACAAGACTCTGCTAGTCAACAAAGGAAGTAACTCTCTGAACTTTTTCCAAGCAGAACCTATCCTGCAAGTAACACTTCTTCCAACACCCCCTTCACTGCCCAACATATCACCTAAGTAACAGAAGTTCTCAACTATCTCTAACGAGCCACTGTTGTACATCATTAAAGCTGGAAGTACTTCATTCTCTATAATCTCACCTTTGCAACGCTTGCATACAAACTGAATGTCAGCTCTTAACCTTCCACCAATACTACTGCACTTCTTATGTACCCAATGCTTGCAAGTCTGACAAAAAATTGAGTTACTACCAACCCCTTTCCTGCAAACTCCACAAGGCCACTTTCCAACTACAAGGTCACACTTGGCTGCAATGCTACTAATCATGACTTTAGACTTTGCTGTGTTTACCTTTAGCCCTTTCTCTTCTAGTCCTTTCTTCCACTTCTCAAACTTTTCAACTAATTCTTCCATCGACTCTGCTATGAGAACCAAATCATCTGCATACAATAACTCCCATGGACAACCTGTTCTGAACTCCATCGACAGCGCTTCTAAGACTAGAACAAACAACAAAGGACTAAGTACAGAACCCTGATGTACACCAACATTTACACTAAATTCATCACTAAGTGAATCGTTAATTCTGACACGACTTCTAGCATTGCTGTACATAGACTGTACCATCGTAACTAGCCACTCATCCACACCTAATTTTCTCATAGCCCACCAAATAACTTTACGTGGCACTCTATCAAAAGCTTTCTCTAAATCTACAAAGGCAAAATAGAGATTCTTTCTCTTTCCTAAATACTTTTCCTGAAGCTGTCTGAGTAAAAATATTGCATCTGTAGTGCCACGCCCTGGAACAAAACCAAATTGCATCTTATCTATATCAATTCTTTCTCTAAGTAACTTATCAATCACTCTTTCAATAACTTTCATTACTTGATCAACCAACTTCAAACCTCTATAGTTACCCCTTTCTAATGCATCACCCTTGCCCTTGAAACAATTCACTATTACACTCGACTGCCACTCACTCGGAATAGCACCATCCTTTATAATCTGGTTAGCAAGACTTGTAATAAGCTCAACTCCAATATATCCAGATGCTTTTACCATCTCTGCAACAATACCTGATACTCCTGCAGCCTTGCCAATCTTCAATTTCCTAATAGCCTCCACTACCCATTCTGTCTTGATCTGCATAGCTGGCCCTTCTACAACATCATCATCAGACAAATTATCCTCATCCCAATCAAACTCAGTGTTAAGCAACCTCTGATAATAATTCTTCCAAGCTACCCTTTTCTCCTCCTCTGTGCTAGCCAAAACACCTTCATCATTACGTATACACTTCTCACCTACAACATCTTGATTAGTCTTCTTCATTTGCTTTGCTATCTTGAATACCTCATTGCGCTGGTCTTCCCTTCTTAACACATCTGCAAATCTGTTTCTCTCTGCTTCTGATTTTGCCTTATACACTGCTGTACGAGCACGACGCTTAGCTTCTAAGTAAATATTTTTACTACCACCTGACTTCCACTCTTTCCAAAGTTTCCTCTTTTCCTTTATACACTGGTCAACCTCATTATTCCACCACCAGGTCTGTCTATGTCTAGCTGGTCCTTTCGTCCACCCACAGGTATCATCAGAAGCTTTTAGAAGACAATTCTTCAAAGTAGTCCAAGTACTTTCAACATTGTCACTATCACATTGACCATTGTGGGCTAACTGCTGAACTTTTGCACTAAATTGTCTTGCTACAATTTCTTCCTTCAGCTTCCAGACTTTTCGACGGGGCCTGTACTTTCCCTTGGCTTCTTTAACACTCTTCAAGATAATATCACAAACCAGCAACCTATGCTGGGAAACACACTCTTCCCCCGATATAACTTTCACGTCCTTCACCACTTTCTTGTCTGACTTTCTAACCAGGAAGTAATCTATCTGTGTCTTACAACCACCTGACTCATATGTTATCAGCCTACTCTGTCTCTTACTGAATGATGTGTTGCAAACCACCATGTCCGTTGCCATTCCAAACTCAAGCAATCTCTCCCCTTCCTTATTTCTGCTCCCAAATCCATAGCCTCCATGCACACCTCTATAACCTTCAGATGACTTCCCAACATGACCATTAAAGTCGCCGCCCACCATGACAAGTTCAGTGTCTCCAAACTTTGATGTGACTGCTATTAACTCATCATAAAACTTATCTTTATCTTCCTCACTGAGTCCACACTGTGGAGCATAAACTGACAGAAAAGTGACAATCCTATTACCTATCAAAAACTTTATCACTATAATACGACTATTAACACGCATAACATCTATTACTTTTCTACCCACTTCTCTGCAACGAATATGCCAACTCCTCCATATCCATCACTATTACCAATCCAAAAAAGCTTATACCTTGCCCTCCTACCTTCCACAAATCTCACTGAAGCTCCTCTCCACCTGACTTCCTGAACACAACACATATCAACAGATCTACGTTCTAACATTTCAACTACTTCACCTGCTCTACCTCTCAGAGTACCAACATTTACACTAGCCATCCTCAACCTAGTGTTATCTACCTTGTGATGTGATAGCTGGGTAACGGTCTGACGATGCTCACACCTGACATCTGTCCTACCGTGCGCGACACCTTCACTCCTTAGAGTTCCAGCCCCGTTTACGCAGTTTGTCTGATCAACTATTCTTACGGCCATTAATAAAGAGTTTTGGCATTGTTTTACAGCTGGATGCCCTTCCTAGCGCCAACCGTTCACAGACCGGACTGGGTGTTTTTTAAAGTGACACCATCACTATGTGGCATTTCATGGGACTTCCACAATCGCCCCTTTAAACTAAGGTATGGTGGAGGACGTTCAACTCCTCTCTTGTCTCTTAAAGAGACCCTTCACCAATTATATGCTCAAAATTCAATTACTTTAGTTCTAGACCGAATTGTTACATTCTGTTTAAAGTTTTTACCATATTTTCCACATGAGAAAACTTCAAAAATTGCCTGAAAATCTGATTCTCCAATTTTTGGGTAAAATCCAAAAAAATCAGGAAATCAGATTAATCTAAAATTCGGACACATGATTAATTAATCCTGTGTCCGAATTTTACAGAATGATTCCTCTTGATAAAACAAAGTTGTGTTGTAAGTTTCAGGTTCTAAGGATAATCCTAAGGTTAAGTTATTATATTTTCCCGATTAAAAGAATTTTTAGGGATAGAAGTAGTAGCCAATATCTAAGGCTGTGAGAGGTATGGGACCTAAATATTAGGCATGTATGTGTCTAATAGGTAAATATTAAAACTCAGTAAGTATTTTATGCATGTGTCAGATAGCAATAGAGAGTTATTAAAAAAAAAGCAGCAGGGGGATAGAATCCCCCAGACTGAATAGGGTTAACTTATACAAAAGTTTAATTGATTAATCTTAGATTACAAATGTATCAAAATCTAACGTGCTTCGTGACTTGTGTTTACATAAGATAATTTATTTATTGGTTAATGTAGTCAGAAAACAGGTGTTTTATGTTGTACTGAAAAGTACAAAGCTTTCAAGCTCTCAGTCGGTACTTTTTTAGGCTTTGTATTTATTACAAGCTAATGTCATACACCTCCTAGTATATACCCTTGTTGGAAAAATGTTATGTTCTAGATTAATTATGCTGCATAAGCTGTAATTCCATATATATTTAAGCAAATTTTGATATTTTCTGTAATCAGTAAATTCGCACTATTTAAGAAATAATATTCAAAATATATGTATAAATATTGATTAACATTAAATTAATAACTAGTTATGCCTAAATGACACTTCTGGTGTTATTAGGCCTCTTAAATCTTTGCTGATGATTTGATAACTTGAATCATCACATTGGTTTGCAGTAAAAATTAAAATTTACAAACTATATACGTTGTTGGAAAATGCACTTCTGCACACTTGAACCATCATTGAGAAATGAATTGGTGTGACCATTGCAGTATTATTCAAACACACCAGCTTTAGAGGTGCACAATCACCCTTACAAAAACATTCTAAATTTGTTTTATTTATTTCAAAATTTACACAGAGTTATGATTTCTTGGAAAATTTGAAGATTTAAAGCTTACTAAAATTGGGGATAATGAGACTAACTGTTTAAACGAAGAAAAATCTTTAAAGGGTTAGAGACAGAAGGAGTTGTAAGAGCCAGAAGGGCTTACCACGGAAAATGTACACATTTTAAATGGTCTATGGACTGAAAATAACTTTGCTTCACCTGGTGCCCCCATCTTTTTTCCTGCCACACAAATACAAGAGCCGAAAGAGCTTACTGCTGAATGTGTAAACAAAGAATTTCATCTATCGTGGTGGAAAAACAGCTGTGGTGTAGTTAGCTAGCTATAGATTTTGTAGTTGTTGTGTAAGACTCTGCATAGCTAGCTAGTCTGGTTATATATATGTTAGTGTTAATTCCAGGCATATCTTCCTACATTTCCCTGCTTATTTAACAAATTAATCAAAAATTAGCTACAGACTTGGACTTGCGATACGCAATAAAGCTTTATATACTGACCTTTTACACAGTCAGGGCACCAACTTTCCCCTGAATTAGGATCCTTGCTACCCGTAAATAGAACGAATATTTTAGAGGTTCCTTTTTCCTCTTCAATTAATTTAAAAAATGCATCCGTTCCTTCACAAGTTAATTGTTTGCAAGACATCTTTTATTCAGCTCAGTTCAGTCTCTTTCCGCCATCCGTCTCGAAATCGAAAGCGCCTTATGGCTACCCTTTTGTGTCGTCTGGCTGGTATCACGCAAGATGGCAGGCACCTCAACCTCCCTCCCAGGGATTTTTAATTTACGCAAATTACGTTTGGGACAAACAACGAGGCAGAAAGGAAAGGACAAAATCAATTAGCATTCATACTCAAAACAGGAATTCATCGCATTATCAACATAATATAACTTTGCAATCCAATAAAGCTATGGTTTTGCCTGCAAGCCCTGGGGATGAGTCTGAGCACTTCTGGTGAAGCAATCGTTTTCAGCTGAATAAAAAAGAGGTGGGGAAGAGGTTGTTATGCGGGAATTAAAGAAAATAGACAGTCATTACCTCGCCCATCATGGTCGGAGGTCCGATTGGGGTGAACCATTCTTGGTGAAGTATGAGCACGGGTGTGCCATGACAAACTGTCATATACCTGCCAACTGGTTAAGCTCAACCTCGTCCCCAGGGCATCTTGTATCTTTTCTGACATCGGGACTTTTGCCGTCCCGGTTATAGAAAAGAGACAACAGGTGTCGGAAATACGAACGCCGTAAACATATACTTTGACTTTATTTGATTGTATATATATTTAGGTCATAATTTAACCTCTTTCGTTACAGTCCTTTAGTTCTGAGCTGTTGGTTCCCACAACAGGCGCTGGGAACGAGGTTGGGTTAAGCTTTCTGTGCGCG
This sequence comes from Hydractinia echinata, assembly GCA_030067915.1. NCBI lineage: Eukaryota > Metazoa > Cnidaria > Hydrozoa > Anthoathecata > Hydractiniidae > Hydractinia > Hydractinia echinata. The sequence goes on along the minus strand of JASGCC010000049.1, from coordinate 1,483,558 downwards.
TCCCTAATATATTGCTGCGCAAATAGTGTAGCGGGTTCGTCGACGGCTCCCAATTTTGTGAACCGCAGCTGGAATCCCACTTGCTGCCAAGCAATATCTTACCGACGTACAAAATAGCTCTACTTCTATCTAAGTTATTTTGTTAGAAGAAAGTTCAAAATGAAAAAGTACAGAAACTTTCTCAACGCCTCTAAAAGTTAAAGATTTTTTATCTTTTTACCAAAAAGTAAATATGTACATTAAATGCAGATTTTTATAGTGTATCAAAATATACGTTCACTTTTTTCTTTCGAGTGGCAATATATTTTTTAGAAAGCAGTTTATTTAGAATTTTCTTGTGGTAGTGTTTTTATCTTCCGACTTACCGTCTCGTGTTAGTTTTATATTCCGGCTAAGTTCTTTTAAAGAACACCACGGCGTTAGCAACTGCTCATATCGTATTACACAGAAGAGGCTGTGCACGTATATTAAAAATAAAATGTAGATTATAAAATACTTCGACGAGTGATTACAGAATTACCAAGGTGTGTCCAAATATTGACGTGTATTATGATGTTGACGTTTTATTTATTTTAGCTGTTGTTTGTTTCAACACATTCAAAAAGTGCAACTGTGTTTATAGCAGTGATCGAAACCCGGAATGAAATTTCAAAACATATAAATACAAGGTCATTTGAAGTTCAAGTATTCAAGTTCTTTCGAGTAGAACATAGCATCGAACATAGTTTTGAAATTTCTTGCGGAAGGATTTCAAAAATGCGTGTTTGGGTTGTAATTTGCCTATTCTTGGTGGTAGCAATATGCACAGCTGATGCTTGGTGGAGTGGTGGCGGCCGAAGAAGGTAACTACTGGCTATTTCTTTTACTTTAGGGTAGTTTTCACTAAAATAAATTTTAGCTATTCCATATACCTCCCAGGTAGATTGTCATAACATTCAAACTATGGCGAAAAGTACGAGAATGAATTTCTTTTTGCTAAGCTTGCTGCTGATCCTGTTGGCAAATCGTCTACATTCGCCCTTAGCCGTGTCAATCCTGCGCATGGGCTTCTTATGTTTTTTTTAATACTGAGCGTTCCTAATAAAAAGATTAACACGGGGGACGAGTTTGATAGCCAGCCATGGAGAATACAAAAGGTTTGGATATAAGACAAAGTTTACTTCTTAAAATATAACTTCAGCATACTTCGTTTAGTTCATCGAGTCGATCTGGATCGCGGTCGAGCAATAGATCGCGGTCTAACATTGGATATCGGTCAAGCAGTAGATCAAGATATAGTACTGGATATCGGTCATCACGAAGAAAAGGTACCGTTGTGAAAAAAGGACCTTTTTTAAGTATCAGACCACGTGACAAAACAGGGCATCGAACAGGTAAAGGTTTAAATAACTATTTATTTTTCAAAAAATATAATAGACATATTTATACCATATATCGTTACAATTTCAGGTCTTGGAACGCTTGCAAGAAGTCTTGTGAAGAATCCCATAAAAACTGTAATATCGGTTGGAGCATTTGGAAAAAGTTACCTTGACATGAGAAAAGCAAATCGCAAAGGTGGTAATTTAGCCGCACATGAGAAAGCGAATTATGCTGGTACGAAGATAGCTGGTTCAAAAGTATCAAGTGCTATCAGCGCTGCTCGTGAGCAATACAAAAGGTTTCGAATCAAAACAAACCCAGATGGATCGAAGCACTACGGTGACACTCGAACGCTGAAAGAAATCAAGGACACAATGGATGCGAACCAGAGAGGTCGTGATAATGCCATGGGATAAAATTTTACGAAACTTATTAATCTATTTCCGGTAACTCGAACCTCTTGTGACTGAGAAAAATTGTTATAGACTTAACAATGAATGTTAAATTAAACTCTCGTTTAGTCAAACTTAGACAAAAATGAGATAATAATCTGAGTTCTACTAGGCTTTAGGGCAACTTTTGTTACCTCAAGAACTAGTGAAAACAAACGACATTGAAAATCTGACATGTATTTGCTCCTTGTCCCAGGTAAAAAGTTTAAGTTACTTAAAGAAATTAACCTCAAGGAACGGAAAATGGGTCAAGTTAACAGAAGCTCCAGCTAACCTAAGCTTTTATAAGAAAGTTATGAAAAGTTAAGGGGACCTAAAACTGTGGTTCCAGAAAATAAAAGTTCGAGTTGTCCGGTGTTCGAGTTACTTGAAGTTAACTGAATGTAGGTGCACATATATTATTGATTTGCATGTAGGTGCACATGTACTGTTTATTTGTATAGCGAAAATCTGATTGGTAAACACACATTTTAAAAGAATTCTTCCGATGAGAATCATCAAGACTCAATTTACGAAATTTTATCATGTTTTACTTAAGAATAACACAGTAGTCTCTCTAATAAGCGGACAGCCATGGCTGCAAAACAATCTGTCTGCTAGATGTGTGGGTTTTTTGGAACGTTGATATTGTTAGGTTTACTTTCGATAAATCAATTACATTTTATGTCATTTTCGAGATTTTAAGGTTTTTGGGTTTATTCCGGACAAAATAGATACAAAAAACAGAACAAGATCTAAATGTTTAAAATAGCAACGACAATAAAAATCCTAGCAAAAACAAGATCGACAGAAAACAATTTAAGGAAAAGTCGTATCATTAAAAAGAAACAAGAAGCCCTGCGGCTTAAAGATTTCCGCCATTAGCAATAATCTGAAAAAGTACTGAACTTTGAAGAGGACTGAGTAACATGGGGGAACAAAATCATTGAATATTCTACAATTTTAAAATTTTTGATTATTATTGTAACTGTAAATCATAGCTAACTTAACTTATATAAACTTAATTTCTCTATAAGAACAATTTTAAAAGAAAAATAATAAACCTAAAAATTGATGAACAATAAAAACAAAATAAAAACAACGGCAAGGCTGAAAATTTATCGATTTTCTCTTTCTCTGAAAAACATCTTTTAAGGTGGCATAATCAGTTACGAAAGGTTATTTTCAGACTACATATTCATATTTTTTCTTTTATAACACACTTGTCACGACTTTATAGCTATAATACATTATCTTTCACCAAAAATATTCAGCCGCAACAATTCCTCTTTAATCTAAAATTCATGAATAATTAACTAGTTCCGCTCACTATAGCTTTTTAGTCTACGTGCTTGCGAAATTGTACAGAAGGAAATTACGTAATTATTAAAGGGAAACAATAATAACATCAAAGATGGCGCATTATAAGAAGACGATCTTCATTATGCTACACGGCACGAGCTTTAACTTTCGATACCATATAAACTTTTTCATTGGATAATAAAACAATTTGTTGCACTGTTAGGATTCTTATTGGCTTAAAACTCATTTTAGCCTCGTTCTCAGAAAAAAAATCTGTCAAAACATAGTTGGTCAAAACGAGGATTTAGGCTTTAGCCTGGATAAGTTTCGGGCGTCCAGCCTAGCTGCGCTGTCTCTATCTATCTATCTATCTCCTCAGGCGATTTTAAAGATTCCGCCTTCGCTGGCGGAAATCAAAAAGTTTAAAATACCAATTCGTGTATAAGAATATGACTGTTAATTGAAATGTCGGCTCATTGCTCGTCTGCTGTTTAAGAACTTTTCTATGAGACGTTGACCAAAATTCAACTGGTGTGATGAAATCTGTCCTTTAATCAGCTCTGTGTTCTCCTTTTGGAGTGTCCGTTAATTAAAGAGGGTACTTTTACAACATTTCTATTTAAGAATTGACGTCGAAAATACGTTCATTTCCATTGGATATTGCTCCGTTTACTCATTTTTTCGGCCATGTTTAAATTTAAGTGAAAATGACTATCGCAAAATTAGATGTAAGCCAAAAATTGTACGAATATTGAGGTGGCATAATATTGACGAGGAAAGAAAATACATAAAAAGCATAATCAATATAACTGTAATAAAGTTTTAATTTATATGGAATAACAACTTTTCGCTTGGTTGCATATTGAATAACCACTCTAGCTTGGCTCTAGATACTCTTATATTTGTTCATTTCTTTGTTCACCGCTCAGGAAGGTTGAAAAAATAAGAAGAAAAGAAAGCGTATTTTGAAAAATTATTTGGAAAATTATCCTCTACTTTGTCTTTCAGATTTTAGTTATTTAAATGCTGCTAAAAATTCTCTCGATTTCTTTGCTTGCTTTTCTCCAAGGCAGGTAACAGGACAAAATGGATTGCATTTATCCTTTAGAAAGTTGTGTGCATAAGCCATTGAGTTCTTCCTTTCATCTATCGATGCTCCTGAAAAATGCAAGGTAGCAATATCAATGCTTTGTACAAAAAGAACAGTTATTGCTCTTAAAGAGTTTGTGTGTACTAACCTTTGCCAATCCAAACAAACAAATGTCCTCCAGCGTCAACTAAAAAGACATCATTACTGTCTAGGAGTGCTTTGTTAAGTTTACCATCTGATACCTGTGTGAATGTCATGTGTCCTTTTGCATCACTAATGCGATACATGCCAATTTTGTTAATTGGTGGTTCTGGTGCTCTCTAAAAACAAGGAAAATCGTTTGTGATTGGTGTTTTATTGCAAAAGGGATTGTGGATTAGAAGAAGGTTAACCTCGTTCAAATCTAACAAATATTTCAAGTTTTACCAAACAAGCAGTTTAGGTACGGATCGTAAGATTTCACATGTACAGCCATTATTTTAACCCTAGAAAGGCAGGCTTACTAGAGAGTCCAGAATTGATGATATTATTTTTTTTAATTGATAAAAATCTGATTAGTAATATTTTCAGTTTTCAAAAAAGTCACAGAATCATGATGTGTTAGAAGCATGAAAAACGAATAGGTTTGGCATAATTCTGTGTCACAATAATAAAAAAATGCAACTTTTACAACTTTCCACTTCATGATCTACTTTATGGCTTACTCGCACTGCTAGGTGGTGAAAATATTAGAAAATGTAGGTGTGTATAAGCACGATGGCAATATATAGTAACCCTGCGTTCAAGTTATTGAGGAGGCGAAATTATTTTTCTCAACCCTAGACAAAAATCTGTGTTGCTGGAACATTACAGATGTGGAAATATACTATAATAATGGAGTGAACGTGGCACCCTTTTACTCTTTCCATCTTGCAAGTGACTTAACACAGGGTGTCCGTCTATAACATCATTTTCTTCCAAGACTTCTAGTTCAGCCTTGCCTCTTTCTGCTTTTAATTTTTGCACATATTGAGTAGCCTTGAACTTCTCGTCTTTGTTGGCATTTTTTCCATTGTACTAAAAATAATTTTTAATGTGACATTATTTATTTTAATTATAACTTATTTGTTATTCGCGTTTAGTTGAATGGCTCGGTTTTTTCCACTGGTTGCCCTAACTATGGAATTGTGGATAAGAATATTAGCAGCTAATTGTTGTGGCGCACAAACCTGATAAATTTCCAGTCCCAAATCGAAAATAAAGACATCATCACTATTCAGGTTCCCCTTTTTCATTTGAATTTGTTTTATTGCAATGTTTTTTCTTTCACCAACCACTTGAAATAGCCTTTTGGTGTACTCTTGTGGCTTGACATGTCGAAAACCAGATGCTGCTCCACCTTTCATCAGTGTTATGGATGCTGTGTTAAAACAAAGTTTACGATAATAGAATTTTGTATTATAATAGCACCCATTTCCAACCATGTAGAAACGTATATCTTCTAAGTTAGACATTAATTTCAAGCAATTATCATATTTAAAAGGATATATTATTAATATAAAAGTATATGTCAAAGTTACTTACAGAAATATGATTTGAAGGTGTCTGACTCATGACCCTCAACCTCCCTATGCTGGATAGGCTTGTCGTCATGGAAGGTGTCCAACTCAACAGTTTTGTAGGCTGCGGTTCCATATTCATCTTGCGTTGAATGAGATCCAATCCAAAAGTGGACATCATAGAGTAGTTCCTGGCAAATAAAGAAAACATAGTTAGCGATCACATGCAGCGAAGTTTTTATTTAGGTGTACAACCTGCGCAAGTCCTGTTTTTTAGTACACGTTCTGCATATTCAACTTTTGGAATCTGGTATTTCCAGAAAAATTATGTGACTTTACTGTTTACGAAAACAGAGAAACAAAACTGAACTAAAAGATTAAAAATTACAATTCCTTAAAACAATCTTGTTCTTTGCTTTACAATGTTCTCACTAAAAAACTCTTAGAAAGTTGAAAAAATGTGATAGCTTCTCTGATTTTTTATAAGGTTTTAGGATATAAACAAAGTTGCTTGCGCTTACGTCTGACTCTTTGTCTTGATATGTGTTTAAAATGATGTAAGAATCACCATTGTAGAATTTTCCATAATCCTCTTTAGGCCATTTTTCAATCTGCAAGGAAGTATGCGTATTTAAACTCGTGCATCTGGTAAATATTCTCGTGGTAAACAATGAATATGGTAGCTTACTTTAAATTTATTTATTCGCCAGATTTCTAAACCAACTTTCTGTCCAGATCCCTTCCACGCTGGTTCATGTTGTGCCGATTCTTTCTTCACCTGAAAATGAAAGTCAAGGATATAAAACTCATTTATGTCTTGGACATTAAAAAGTGATTTTATGCTGATGCTACCAACGTTTGTCTTCACATGACACCGACAAATGTTAAAGTACCATGAAAATTATAGTAAAAAAGCTTAAAAAACAAAACGGCTAAAACAAAAGCTTTAAAACATTAAATTATTAGAAAAATTTAGCAGACACCCTGAGTAGTTCAAGCTATCAATGGAGGGTGTACGCCCAGTTTGGTACTTTTTGTATTTTAGAATAAATTGCAAGTAGAATAAGACATACCGATCGATCTTCACTTGAACCAAATGCTGCAATATTGCTGTCTTTCCAATCGTATTTTTTTTGTTTTAGCATTTTGTGTCAGTTGATTGATCTATTCTTAATATTATCTATTAGGAAAAGAGAAAGTTAAGGCAGGTTTCCATACGACTGCATTTACCGCTCTATCGGAAAAAGTTCGAAAGGTTTTTTTCTCTCAAATTTGAACTTGATGGAAATCAATTTCCTACGTAAGAGAAAAAATGTTCACAATAAAATAATCTGATGTAAACAAAGATATACGCTTTGCTATGAAATTTAGAAATAATAACCATTGTTTTTATTTAAGCGTCGTATTTAAAGGACACGTAACAAGAAACAACAAAAAAAGATTAGATTAAGAAAACTTTTTTATGAAAAAGGGGTTTCACAGTTATTCTTTATTGTAAATTTATGAAAGAAAGGTTTCAAAATAATTTATGAATACGCAATGTAAACATGTCTCGCTTATCACCATACGCTTTTTCTGAATAGGTGCAATTATAAAAGTGCAGATATTCTATCTTGTGTATAATGGATTGTGCAATTGTTAAAATTTCCTAGAATTTCATTGGCTAAAAGCTTAAGTATATATAGAAGTATGGCAAAACCGTTGATAAAGCACTTGTTTGAGATAGCCATCATTGTTAATATTGCAGACGCAAGTCTTTATAATAAATTATTTATTCACAAGGTCTATAATTACAATTTAATTAAAATAATAATAATAAACTTAGGTTAAAGAAAATGAAAACTGATAAAGAAAAGAAGTAAAAAGTAAAACTGTATTGTCAAATGCTATGAGTCACGCGAGTGTTTAACTGAATAGAAGAGAAGTGCGCATTCGTGACTAAATAACTTTATATTCTGGCATCAACACAGGCAATATCAAAATCATTGACCACCTCTGTGTAAAACTTGGTATTCAAGGATCTGGAATCGCTAAGGCAAAGAATTTACATTTCATCCAAGTCATTATTTTATCGTATTGTTCGTCGGATTTTTGTGAATTTTTTTCTGCAAGAAATTTGTAAAATACAGAATATTCTTTGCTCATTCCACCGTTTATGAAAAAGACAAGTGGGGTGAATGTGCCATGTTCGTTATCTAATACACGCTGATTGTATTTACGTTTCTTTTCAGTTTCAATTTGCGATGGGGCATTTACATTGGTCAAACGTACATCGAAGTAAGCAGACTGTCCTGGACGCCAAAAACCCCTGGCTCTTACATCAAGCCTTGCTTCATCGTTGTTGACTGGTGAAAGCTTTGGCTCGATTTCCACATCATTACAAACCTTTTGTAACAAATTCGCTTCGAAATCACGTACGTTGTTATGATGCATAGTCTTTATAATAAATGCGTGCGTGCAAAATAATAAAAACAGAAACAACAACAACTACAAAATTGAAATGTTACAAAATGAAAGTCTAAAATGTTTTACAAACATATCAAAATAAATAACGATACAGAAAGCTGTGAATGAAGATTATGAAGAGATGTTTTATCAAACTTTATTTTTGTAAAATATCCAATTCTACTTGCATGCAAAAACCGACGTTTAGTTTCATATTTTGTAATAACACATCGTTCTTTATGTCTTAAAGAGTTTTTATTAAAAAACTCAAACACAAATATTTGTAGAGTTTACAATTCGTGCATATACTTTCATTTTTTTATAATAGGCCAATTAAAAAACATTCCTGCTATAATTCCCGTGACGACAAATGATTTTATGGTTCCCATGGCAACAATATCATTTGTTGTGGGCTTTTAGTGACCTGGGTACTATTTTTAATTCCGACTGTTCTTTTACCCTGGGTAAATGTAAGAAAAAATATCTATGACGTTTGAAGCGGCGCATATTAAAAAAACTATTTGAGACAACGATTTTTCAAATAATGGCCTGAAAGCATCGAATCGTCAACCGTGATCGTTAGTTTGCAAAATCGTTTTGCGCATGCGTAAACCAGGTGGACAGAGTTTTAAAATAATATTGAATGATGTGTGCCAATGTAACCCTTTCACAAAACCTGCGCGCGATATATATCGTTTTTAAGTTATTAAATTCTGCAAGAGGTGGCAAAAATTTATTCCGTAAAGTTAAATTGGTCTATTACTAAAAGCTCGTCTCCATTTGAATGCATTTTCTATTTGTTAGCGCGTGTAGTATTTGGACAAAATTTTGTCAAAGTACTTAAAATACGTTGGGGAGTGACCAAAATAGTCCATATAGAGAATCCCCCTCCCCCGTCTGAAAACAGCGTCCTAATGCATGAGCTCCTTTTCTGATGCATCATGGCTGCCAACATACACATCACGAAAAAGTGGAGTGGTAAGGAGTACGTTGTAGACGATGTGGCTTCGTTAAATACTGTGAGAGTTAAAAGAAGTTATACATAAACAGACAAATGTTTACAAACGAGTGTTTACAAACCAGTAAAATTAAACGTCTTTGTAAAATCCTTCGTGGTTCGTCTGTTCCCTATCTTATTTGAAAAATGCTTCTTAATCGTGGCCAGGTATACATCATATAAAATAAATGTATGAAAAAGCGCTTACCAATTTCAACGTTACTATCGATTCATTTTGCGTACTTTTATTTCACTCAGTGACGTATTTTATCAAAAAAGCACTTTTAACGTTTGTCTAAACAAAAACTTTAAACGCAGGTTTAGAAGACCAGAATCATTTTGCGTTAAACATACAAGTTAGAATAATTATGAAGCCTCCGATTAACGAGCGAATTCCTTTCTAGACTTTTTTATGAAGTTTCTTTAGAAATTTATTACGCATTTTCAACTTTTCAAGTCTGCAAAACTTTCTGCGAACTACTTCAAACTTTTATTATACTTTTTGGATCACACGCTTGATGTACAATATAATTAAGATAACTCGAACATTTGATAACTCGAACATCCAGTAACCTTCTTTCCAAAGTCCACCACGTCCTATTGTAATAATATCTCCCTCTTAAAGTTTGTGTTATTTAAAGCATACCGCGCGACGAAAATGCAGTAACAGATTGGGTGATAAAATAGGATTACGTTTGACAAAAAAACAAGTATTTTATAACATCTAACTTGAAGATTATCTAAAAAATTTCCAAAAAAACGAACTTTCTTTATATCTTGAAGTGCAATGATCTAAAAATGCGATTCATGACACCACTAAAAAAGCCAATTATAATTACACTAAAAAAAGTGCTGTGTCGTTAACTTTCATCATTCCTTTGGAAGAATTGATTTTAACAAAATACTTTCTTCCTGTTTACCAACGAATGTAGCATTTGAAAATTCTTGTATTGGTGGGATGAAGATCGGACTTATTTCCTAAGATAAATTAAGTTAAAATAATAACTATCTTCAATGTAATGCTTTTATGTGTGTTAACTTTCTTAAATGTTCCCAGATTTGAGCAAAAACAGGAATTAAAATCATGCTAAAACAATTAAAATTTTCTCAATTATGCATTTTTTTTAATGGTAACGAAGTCTTTCTTGCAATCTATCCAAAAAGGTGACTTTCGTCACCGTTTCGTGATTCCCTACAAGACATTTTGGTGTGTTGTCAGTAGAGGCGTTCGAATGAGCTGATGACACCACATATTTGAAGTTAGTGCCCTAAAGTGCGTTTTAAAAATATCAAATTCTTTTTGTAGTAGAAAAAATGATAAAAAAACTTACTTGTGGGAATATACCAGGTCCTCCTTTTAGGAACTGTTGATACTCATAATTATCCTAATATAATAAAATAAACACTCCAAATAAATATATATTTTTAATCATATATTTAGAAGAAATAAAATCAGTATCTTACGTAGGCTGTGATTAGTGCTTTCCATAACAACAACAAAATTAGACCAAGAAGCACAATACCGCCAATTATTCCCAACACAATAGCAAGAATATTGATTTCCTTCTTTTTTATCACAATGCAACCTTAAAATAAAGAATGTCAACTTTATCACAATTTTAGCGCCAAATTGCTTCCTATTGTGCCAGCTTTTGTGTGCTATAACACAGTGTGATAAGGACTGGTGTTAAATGTAGTAAATTGACGTCAAAAATTTAAAAGGTAACATTTGCAAAATATGTTAGAATGGACAACAGTGTAATATGTTAATAAGACCAGTGAACCCTGTTTGAGCAAGCTAGGAAATTCAACACAAAATATATACCCATTCAACGCGATCAGGTATACATAATATGCGATAAACTTCTGAGAAGCCCTTAGTAACTTTAACCTTAACGCCGATTTAGTTTGCGTACTTCGTTATACATAGTAACGTATTTATCAAAAAAATAATAGTAAAGAGAAACTCCTACGTTTTTCTCGCTGCACTAAAATCGTTTCGTTGCCAAGATCTTGTTGGAAACTGAATATAACAAAACACTCGTTGTCATCTTTGATAGAGCACTGTTCTGTTGTTGAATTTACCCATTTCCAGTTTACATGGCTACATTCCAATTTGTCGCAAAACTCTTTGTTTGGTTCATTAAATGCCAAACAACGGACGCAATCTTTGCTGTTGGAACATTTACCAGGACAAGACTAAAAAACGCTGGGATTTATTATTTACAGCAGGAAATAAGTCGAAACATTTCTACCTTCATGGTTGGAACGAGAACTACACAAATTCTTATAAGCAACAGCAAGCTCAAATTCTTGCAACTTTGTACACCGAAGACTTTGACCTCAATTATTTAAAGTTATCAGTAAGCTATCAAGATATGACATTTTTTGGTGGCTTTGATTTTAAATACAAAACATTTTTATAAAAACAAGATCTCTTTCTAAGACCACATACGTTTGCAGGTTAATTTCTTAGTCTCCACAAAGAAATTTAACTGCATTCTAAACTATCAACTTTTGAGTTATGCTTGTGCTACCCACCGATTAATTATGTAAATTAAAACAACGCCTAAGTAAGTCCGTGAGATGAGTTCACCTCACTTTCTGAAACTGAGGTAAACAAATACTTACCACGCATTTTTCACATAATTCTCCCTTATAACCAGTATCACATTCGCAATGGTCACAAGCGCATTTTCCATTTCCATTGCATACTGTCTATATTAAAAGAATGCACAAAATAAAGCTTTTGAGACTAAATAAAGATTGTTGTTTCGACCAAAATAAAGTTTTCGAAACCAAAATAAGGTTGTTTCGACCAAAATAAAGTTGTTGTGACCAAAATAAAGTTGTTTCGACCAAAATAAAGTTGTTGTGACCAAAATAAAGTTTTTTTAACCAAAATAAAGTTGTTTCGATCAAAATAAAGTTTTTGAAACCAAAATAAAGTTGTTTCGACCAAAATAAAGTTTTTGTAACCAAAATAAAGTTTTTGTAACCAAAATAAAGTTGTTTCGATCAAAATAAAGTTTTTGAAACCAAAATAAAGTTGTTTCGACCAAAATAAAGTTTTTGTAACCAAAATAAAGTTTTTGAAACCAAAATAAAATTGTTTCGATCAAAATAAAATTGTTTCGACCAAAATAAAATTGTTTCGATCAAAATAAAGTTGTTGTGATCAAAATAAAGTTTTTGAAACCAAAATAAAGTTGTTGTGACCAAAATAAAGTTGTTTCGACCAAAATAAAGTTGTTTCGACCAAAATAAAGTTGTTTCGACCAACAAAATAAAGTTGTTTCGACCAAAATAAAGTTGTTTCGACCAAAATAAAGTTTTTGAAACCAAAAGAAAGTTGTTGTGACCAAAATAAAGTTGTTTCAAACAAGGGAAAGTTATTTCGACAAAAACTCCCACCGATGCAATCAACGGTTTTGCTGTTATCCGAATAAAGTTGCACGGATGCGTCCTTGTAGGGTAGTATATGTAAACATGCTTCGTATTCTGTATGAATATTCAAATCTTTTGCGTGTCCACATGCAAAGTAGCTAAACTAGTAATATGAACTCCAAGAATCCACATCGAATCAAAATTTGTTCTTCGTCCTCTTCGACATAACGAACTCTTATTTTAAATAACTTTGTTTGTGTCTATTAAGGGTTTTTTATACTGAGAGTGCAATCTAAAATGCCAACTTACATTCTTAGCCAAGTCGCTGATACAGTTGATTCTTTCTCTGGTGCAGTTCACTTCACCGCAATTTTCTCCCAAAAAGGTTTCTTTGCATTTACATCGGCCACATTCACATACTCCTCTATCAGGGCCTGAAATACACAGAAAAAAAGATAGTTAGAAAGAAGCGAGTACAGGTTGTGAGATGACAAAATATCTCAATTCAATGAAAAGATATATTCCTTACCCCCACATACTTTTCCCTCGTATCTTGGACAACCAAAGTTATTACACTCGCAGTATCTGCCTGTTATAAACTCACCTTCGATCTGCAATAAATTTCACAATGTTTTAGAATTCACAATGTTCAACAATTAGTTTAGAAAATAATTTACAAAGAGAAATTCTTTTATCTGATGCAGTAAGTACCGTGGGCTTCTGTTCTTAGAATACCCCTCCCCCTTCTATAACGATATAACGAACTCTCCACATGACGAATTTTCATAAAATGAACTCTCAATCTAACTAACTCTCAATATAACGAACTCACCATAAAACGAACTCTCCATATAACAAAATCTCCATATAACGAAATCTCCGTATAACGAACTTTTTATACAACGATTTTTTTATATAACGAGCTCTCATTATAACGAGCTCTCAATATAACGAACTCTCCATTTAACGAACTCTCTATATAACGAACCTTTTATACAACGATTTTTTTATATAACGAGCTCTCATTATAACGAGCTCACCATATAACGAACTCTCCATATAATGAACTTTACTTATAACGAACTCTCCATATAATGAACTTTACTTATAACGAACTCTCCATATAATGAACTTTACTTATAACGAACTCTCCATATAACGAACTCACCATATAACGAACTCACCATATAACGAACTCTCCATATAACGAACTCTCCATATAATGAACTTTACTTATAATGAACTTTACTTATAATGAACTTTACTTATAACGAGCTCTCAATATAACGAACTCTCGATATAACGAGCTCTCAATATAACGAACTCTCCATATAACGAACTCTCCATATAATGAACTTTACTTATAACGAACTCTCAATATAACGATCTCTTAATATAACGAACTCTCGATATAACGATAAGGAATTCTTAAATAACAAATTCCCCATAACGAACCTTTAAAGGACAAACTTCCCTTATAACAAACTATATTTAAGATTTCTAAGATTTATACATGAAATCCACGCTAGAGTACTTTACTACATTACCTCCCTATGGGCACATTCACACTTCCCACAGACACATGTACCAAACCCACTACAAATTCGACCTGCCGATTCGGTATCGTTTCGTTTGCATAATGATTCATCAGCCTGGTCTTTATCGTCACACTGACATTTTTGACCAAATCGATCTTCGTTGCAATAACAAATGCCACACTTGAAAGCACCAGTTCCGTTGCACTTTGAAGAATTTTCTTCAATTTCAGTTGTTTTTGTTTCACAGTTGCAATCACAAATCATTTTTATCGTAACCTCCACATCACCAAATACTGGAATAGTGATCTTGAAGCTAAACATATACCATTATCGGGCATTTTATTCTTACAAATTTTTTGCGGGTACCAACCTCCTTGCATTTGTGCAAAACAGTTCGTAAATCTCTAATTCCACGAAAGAATTTCAAGTGATAGATTACAAGATAAATTATTGAACGAAGGAATTTTTTGTTTCTTTTCGATTTGAAAAGCTAGTTAAAGCGCGAAATTTATTACAGAAAATTATGCGCAAAACATTTTGTGTAAAAATGTCCTTTTTTAGAGCAAAAAAAAGCGAATCTGTCTGGGAACCTGAAATTTCACATTTGTTCTTCTTTTTTATGGGTAAAATACTTTCGAAATTTAATAAAGGCGAAATAAAATTTTGATCACTCTAAGCGAAAATTAAACCACTCGATAATTAATACGAATATAATGTTTTACTATTAACGTTCTCAGTATAAAAATGAACACAACTCACAATTGTGAATAAAAGAATTCTTGCGAAATAGTTAGCGGGCTATATATTAAAATTAAAATTTTTGATATCTTAACGCAAATCAGCGCGAACACACTCTTCTATAAAAAAATTTACGCGTAGTATGTGTGCAAAAGGCATTTCTACAAACATTTTTTCCACAGCGGCTGACAAAAAAGTTGATATTTAAAAGAATATATATTTATTCTTCTAGAAGGTGGTTATATTCTCCACATTGCCTTCATTTTACAAGAAATTCACGGTCCTCAAAACTCGACCGCTTTCTTTTATGATTTTCCCTTCTTCTTTTAAATCGCCTCATGAAAATCCATAATAAAATGTCCTCTCGATGTTGTTGGACGTATTTCATCAACGAAATTAATTAAATCAGCGTTAATTTTACTTGTAATGGAAACGTCCTCGCGCTAAATACTTAATATGAGTAACTCTGAGATCAGAAATTAGAGAGAAAGAATTTCACCAGATGAAAATTTTAGAGATATAGTGACATAGCGGTATAGGATATAGATAATATTCTAAACATTAATTTCAATCATCAGTTACCTTCTATCCTTGGTTTTCCAATCTTTTGGGCACGTGAGAGCTGTTACACCAACTTCAAATTCAACATTCGTATTCACTTTCATATCAGTACACTCATTGTTTCTGACTGTATTTGGACAGCCTGGTTGAACTTTAAAATTGACAATAACACCTTCAGGTAACTTATATGTGGCCAGACGTGCTGTAGTTGAGATAGACTATGAGAAAAACAATATGGATGAGACACAAAGAATAGATGACTTTTTTTATTTTTAATCTTCTTTCTTCCGGAATAATTTTTAAATGCAATAAGAATTCGCTATTTTAACTTTGTGCTTCTCGCTGTCAAAAATCAAAGGCTATTCGGCCACGGTATTGTTTGTTCACTTGACTGATTTGGTCTATCTCCTTAACCCTTGTTCACGCATGAGTGGTTAATGAAAACATTTTAATAATAAACACATGGAAGGCTATAACACCTTAACACCAAACACACCTTTAACACCAAACACACCTTTAACCCCATTAACACCAAACACACCTTTAACCCCATTAACACCTTTAACCCCATTAACACCATTAAATGGATTAGTGTCAACATGGATTCAGAGTTAGATAGCAAACGTTGATTGTATTTTTTTGTCTCTTTGCACATACCTTATATTTGTCCCGAATTAAATCTACAATATTTGAAGAGTCTTTTTTCAACACACCAATGGCGGCCAAAAGATCTTTCCACTCTTCAGAAATTTTCTAAGATATTTTTTGTTTTATTTTAATAAAAAAAGTAAATTATACAAACGATTTACAACAAATAATAATAAAAAGTTCAACCTGATAAACAGCATATGTATCAGTGGTGACAGCGAATATGGGAACAATTTTGTTTTCTTTTAATTTTGATTTTAATAACGATATAGAGGGATAATCCTAAAAGGTAACGATAACACAAACAAAAGCATATGAGATATAATTGATCAACTGAGAACGTTCTTTTTTTAATTTGTTCGTACTTGCTGGTTAGATTTTGTGTATTTCTTTTCAACTGGACCGGTCCTCTGTAGATGACATGCTCCGTCATTAGGTGAAATTATACCACCAAGCTGAGACAAATTGAAATATTGAGATGAAAATATACCGAAAAATACCGAAAAAAATACCGAAAATAATGCAGAGAAAAAAACTGAAAAAAATCAGAAAAAAATACAGAAAGAAAATACAGAAAAAAAAATACAGAAAAAAATACAGAAAAAAATACAGAAAAAATACAGAAAAAATACAGAAAAAAATACAGAAAAAAATACAGAAAAATACAGAAAAATACAGAAAAAATCCAGAAAATATACCGAAAAAGATACCGAAAAAATACAGAAAATATACAGAAAAGAATCCAGAAAAAAATCCAGAAAATATACAGAAAATATACAGAAAAAATACACAAAGAAAATACAGAAAATATACAGAAAAGAATCCAGAAAAAAATACAGAAAAAATACAGAGAAAAATACCGAAAAGAATCCAGAAAAAAATCCAGAAAAGAATCCAGGAAAGAATCCAGAAAAAAATCCGGAAAATATCCACAAAAATCCACCGAAAAGTACCGAAAAAATACCGAAAAAAAAATACCGAAAAAAAAATACCGAAAAAAATATAGAAAAAAATACAGAAAAAAAATAGAAAAAATATAGAAAACAATACAGAAAAAAATGGAGAAAAAATAACTGTTATATAAAGCAACATTTAAGTTCTTTCAAGCAAAACATATGTCGTGATTTTTTTATCAATTGGGGAATTAAAAAGATGTTTTAAAATGTTACACCCAATATGAAGATCCCTTTTGCTGAATTTCAAATTCTGTACTGTAGGCGATTGTAGGCGAATGTTGACAGGAATTATGGAATGTGGGATAGGAAAAACTATTTCCTTGCCTCGTCAAAAATTCAGTCCCGTTGTTATTTAAGAATAATTGAATATGGAAATAGATCTAGTAATGATTTGCCTGAACAATATAAATTGCGTGTTTTAAAGATTGCTGTGGGTAAACAAATGGCAGGAACATCAAGTAAATTACACTATTTACTGGAAATTGTAAAAAAAATTTGACTGGTTTCTTGTTTGGACTGTATAAAAACGACTGTAGTAATAATATGTCTGCTCTTCATAATAACAAAAACACTCTGACGCTAATTGCCAAAGTGTAGCACTAGTCTGGACGAAAAGAATACATGAGTGCAGGCTAATCCGCACATTTGATAAATATCTGTTAGGTGCCTTTGTTGCACAAAGAATAATTGGCAAAACTTACTTTTCCATCCCCAGCGATGTGAGGACTTGCGTCAGTGACAAAAACAACAATTCTTCTAGCTTTTCTAATATCTGCCCACCCTAATTGCTAAAAAATAGAAAAACATTTGTAATATCAGGCCCTCGCTCGAATAATAAAGCACCTTAATGAGAGCAAATTCCGCGTACCAAAATGGTCTATTGAAATCCCGGCAAAAAAGCAACTGTTTTTATCATTCGCGAAATCAATCTCGTTGATACCAATGATAACTCCTTGTTCAGTTTGAATGATACCAAATTAAATTTAATGAATTTCAAATAAGTACTTAAAAAAATTTTCGTGACTTCGAAATATTTTGGCCCAAGTCGGAAAAATTAGGCCCGGCAAAAATTTTGACTGGGTCTTTACTCCCTTCAAATATTATTTGAAACAGGCTTTTCGCAAAAATAACCTTGTATATCACTTTCATCCTTATTGATTTTCAAATTGTCTGTTTTCTGTCGTTGTTGACATTTCGGATAACTTAACACGCTTCGAGGCGATGCTATGATCAACACTTACCTCGCTCTCAAGAGTTACATCTCGCAAAAAATCATTGACATGATTTGCGAAAGTTATTTCTCGCATACTTTTCTTAAAAGGGACATTCGCGAAAGTCATTCCTTTTATTTCGCATATTTTTCTTTCCTGAGACAGGCAAAAGTTTTTCCGCGAAATTTACTTCCTTTAAAGTTATATTTTTATCTGAAAGTTTAATGATTTCTTTTCATCAATAAATTTGGACAAAACACAAAACTTACTGATGAACACGATGCAACTTGCATTAATGCATCAAAACCTCCCTCAGGAGTATCAAGATTTCCTGAAATGTTTTGACTTGCAACAGCATCCTAATAATACCGAAAAATAAACATTCCAAAGATTTGCAGAAATTAAACTTAGTATATCTTTATTTGCCAACCTTGGCACAAATTTTAAATGGAATATAACAGACAAAAAACATTGAAATGTGAAGATACATTACCTCAAATTTCTTTGCATCTTTGTCGAAGTCAAAATTGTGTTTATATCCAAATGTTGGCATGCACGCTTGCTTGCTTTCTGTCAAACAAGGTTTATTTCTAAAGTTTAAGTAATAGGTCCTTATGACATGAATTTTAGAGTTCGTCGTAAATCGATTGTTTAAATTTACTCACAGCTTTTCAATCTGGACAAACGGTGAAACTGTTTTGTCCACAAATGTACCAAAACCAAGAGAGTAATTTGCAGTGATGGTTTTGATTTCTTCAGCTGAAAATATAAATGGCTGCATAAAAGTTTGATTAGCTTACTAGACGTTTTACAGACGTGTCTGATTTACCAAAAAATAATTTTTAAACTCACTGTTAGACATGCTTAACTTGTAAAAATCACGATATCTCATCCTGCACGCACATGCAAAAACGATTTTTAGCGTAATATTTTCACAATATTTAAATAACTCATATTGAATTCTGTACACTCGTGATGGCAAACACTCTATCACCGAAAGAGAAATACATAATCAATTTTCATGGCTACCTACCTATCTTTGTACCCAATGTTTTTAATTTCGTCAAATCGTCATCCATAGATCTAGACATGTCCATGAGATAATATAGCTGCACAGGAAAGTCTTTTGCAGGTCGAACAGTCAATTTAAATGTTTGAGTTTGATCTGTGTTAAGAAAGAATAATCAGGACAATATCAAGGCAATATCAATATCATTTCCCTTTCACTGCATTTTCCGTTATAGTGCAAAATGCTCAGTTTTTTGATTAGCTTGTTAATGGGTTCAAACTTCTTTACATAAACATCCTTATACTAAGTACAGTGTTTTTACCATGCCAAAATGTAAATGGAAAGCATTTTTACCTTTCCTAAGTCTGAGTTGAACCTTCTGTGGACGGACTTGAACAATGGAATCAAATTTATCATCTTGTGATAGCTAACATAACAAAAGAAACGAAAAATGGTACATAACTATTTCTACAGCTTCTTCTACAGTATAAGAAATATTTAAAAAATAAAACACAGAAGTACGAGGGCTTCATTTATTACATTACATAGGAAGTATTTGTAAACTAAAGATGAGGACACCAAGTTTTTCTAGATGCAAACTTTCTTTTTTGCCATTCATCTCTTATAAAATATAAACAATTTGGGATTTTAAAGCATTTTTATTGGGTGTCCGTTTTTGTGAAAATTCACAAAAAAATTTTGGTGATGACTGCCGTAGGAACAAGCGGAGGTTACATGATACTGTAGTAAAGTTTTACCAAAGCGATGCCACTACGCAGCCTTGAGGGTTTACAAACAGAAACAAGCAACATTGAAGCGGCGATGCCAGTTAATTTGTGTGATTGTGTCACTGGAAAATATTGTCCATCTTCTTAGCCTCAAGATCTTCCAAAGTTGGACGCGCGTAACTTTTCAAATTGTTCTTCTCACCGTTGTTAAAAATAATCGCGTGATTGTATGCTAAAAAAGCTTTATGGAATGTTTACTGTACCTTGCAAAGGTGAAGTTCTATCAATTTTTTTATCAATTTCAACTGAAACGTGTAAAAAAACACAATTTTCATTGATTAAAATTGGAGAAAAAGATTATTTAATGTGATTGTGTTTTATTCCGTACACATATCCTATTTTAAGAGTTTTTCTACGTAGGATTTGACAACTCTAGTACAGTCGGCGCTCTTTATCTCGACTACTTGTTATCTCGATCTTTCGTATCTCGACCAATTTTCATCGGTCCCTTCGGCATTTCAACCTCCCGTAGGCTAAAACACGTCCAATATCTCGACTACCCGTTATCTCGTACTTTTCTTATATCGACCTATTTTTACGGTCCCTTCAGTACATTTTATCACGTTATCTCGACCTTTTCTGTAACTTTTCGAATTTCATCAGGAAAACATTCGAACGTTCGAATTTCTCAAACTTTCTCAAAATCAAGATTTCGAATGTTTACAATTTTCTCTTCGTTTACACATCATGTCCGGAATAAAGCGTAAGCTCGAGGTAAAAACTTTGGTTGAAAAATGCAAAGCTCTAAAGGATTTGGAAAAGGAAGGTGTGACGCATAAAGATATGGCTGCTAAGTTCGGGATACCAAGAAACACCATATCTACATGGGTAAAACTTTCCTTATCTCGACCTTTTTCACGATCTACACTCCTTATCTCGACTATCCACTATCTCGACCATTTTCACCAGTCCCGTGGAAGGTCGAGATAACGAGCGTCGACTGTATTTTAAAATAAAAGGGTCCCGCAAACATCGGGCCAAAAATTGAACAAAAAAACCCACAGTTTGACCGCCATAACTTCTGTGCGCTAGGTTCTTATGGAAAGTCCTCTTGTTTAGAAAGAAAGAAAGAAAATGAATTGGGCTATCCAAATAAACCTCTAGGTCTTTTCTTCAGCCACTAATCCAGAGGTTAAATATTTGGCGACTGAAAAAAGGGATCTTTAAGGGTTAGAAAGATTCATTTTGTTGTACTTCAACCATAAATGATGTACATGTGTGAAACATTCGCAAGTTGTGAAATTTATCGGGTTTAGGTACTTAGAATTTTTACTTTTTTGTTCACTTGATTGAATAATTGAACGGCTGACAAGTATAGCCATCTGCTTCCATGTTGACAAAATGACGTTCAATGTAACTGATTTTTATAAACTTTTCCATAACTTCGCAGTTCGAGCTATCTTCAAAATGTGTGCAGGCGTTTTACTTCGCAGGTGTTTGATATGTTAAAGTTTATATCCTTAAGGAAATATATCCGGCCGTGACACTCGATTAGTAATTCATCAACCTACCTTCACACTTCCGTCTTCAATAACAATATTTTTACATCCATGTGTAGTCTTCAACACCGACCTGAAATTGCATCTAGGTCTGCGAGAATTTGCTCCATCAGTAAAATCCTAGAAACAAATAAAATATAGGCTTTTATGTTGTAAGAACGAAATACGTATGTATTAGCTTATATCAAGGAGGTTTTAAAACCTCCTTGCTTATATATATACGTATTATACGTACGTATTATATATGTATGTGTTATGTGAACATATGTGGTACACTTATGCTACAGAAATGTGCACGTACTACAAGGAGAATCAGTTATTCACAATAATGGTGATCTTGCAGCTAAGTTGACATTTTAAGTAAATAAAGATGTTACATAAATGAAGATTTATTATACGCGATAATTATTATGACACCAATACATTGCCTATATGCCTATATATGCTATCTATATTTATTGCTTTTTGTATATGGAAATTTTGTTTCTGATTTCAATAAAATTTATTTATTTAACTGTTTGCCTTTCCTGGCGTGGGTCGCAGCTGGTCTAGTTTTCATATTTTCTGTTGTACAGCAAGAGGCAGTTTAGTTTATCCGACCATACGTACAACGTTTGTCGAATTTAGTCGAATGAATGAACAACAAAGAGGTTTCACGTTATTAGCTGTAATCTGAGACATACCTCAAACACACGAAATTTCATTATTCGCTAAAATTAGTACCAAGGAACAAATTCTGATATTATTATTATTATTATTGAAATCATTTGCCAAGGATAGCCTCTTCAGTTCCTATTCGTACTGCTATCAACGAGGGTCCTGCAAAGGGGGTCCCAGTGCATAAAGCTCATACGAAAGTCGTGGAAGCACAGCAATCGCTTAACTAGAGAGCCGCTTAAGTTATCAATCCTATTCTCATGCTGCGCGCTAAGCAGAAACGATCGATTCACACTTTTATAGTCTCTGCATGACTACGCCGGGTTTGAACTCAAGACCTCCCGCACTGGAAGCGTACGCTCTACCACAAGGCTACCAGATAGATTTGCTAAAATAAGTATATCCGTGTTCACACTTACCGCGTCTGCGCACCAGTAACAACGACCACCTGCTTTCAAACAGCTTGAACAATCAGGAGCTTGAGTACAAGGATTGTCTAAAAATATATTTTCTTAAAAATCAAATCAATATCGTAATTCATTAACACTTACAATTGAATTCAAAAAGCGCGCCAAAATCACTTACACTTCTGTTGTGTTGCCGAGATTATTAGAATAGAATTAGTAAATACACAAAATGAAACACATATCCAATTATTCATACCAATTTGTCCATATACAGTTGAACACGCCAACAGCCCTACCATAAGCAACTCATTCCACATATTTTGTTTTGTCTTATTTCATGTAAAAATATTGTATATTGTATTGTATATAAAACTAAAAATATTACACATTTTTAAATTCATGTAATGTCAAAAGTTGTCTCTAAGCGCTGGTAATACACAGAAACTATTTGCGAAGTAAATATTTTTTTTCATGGTACACCAAAAAATACTAAGTCAGGTTTCAAACCATATGATTGGTTACATTTGAAAAATAATTTATTTATTTTTTTACAAACTATAGCAGATGCCATTTCTTTTAACACTGTTTATTCCTTTTTGATAACATCATAATTGTTCACTCATTATAGAATGTGACAATTGTAAAAAATATTGCTGAAAATGCTGCTTTCTTTCATAAGGATATATATCATCTAATTGACGTCATTAAGTGTCTTCTACTTCTATATAAGTTTTTTTTTTAAACCAGCAATTAAACTTTTTCAACAATCGAATTATTAATGCAATTTCCTTTCTCAAAATTTAATTTATGCGCAGAAAATCTTCATTAGGAATAAATTATGTTCACTTAAGGCCTGTTTTATATTACTGTATCACCTAAAGAATGTAGACGGCGAGTGTAGCCGGCAAGTATACACAAATCGCTAAACAAATCAGTTAACCAATATAGACAAATTTAGTCAGATGTACCCGGCTGTAGCCGAATTACGTGACATAAGTAGACGACCGTGGGCACATGTAAAAAGGTTTAAACGAGTTAAGACAAGTGTCGGCGAGTTTAGAGAGAAGTGTAGACGAGTTTAGACAAGTGTAGTCGAGTTTAGTCATGTGCAGGCGAGTTTAGACAAGTGTAGACTAGTTTAAACAAGTGCAGTCGAGTTTAAACAAGTGTAGTCGAATTAAAACAAGTGTATACGAGTTTAGAAAAGTGCAGGCGAGTTTAGAGAGAAGTGCACACAAGTTTAGGCAAGTGTAGTCGAGTTTAGTCATGTGCAGGCGAGTTTAGGCAAGTGCAGATTAGTTTAAACAAGTGCAGGCGAGTTTAGACAAATATAGTCTTGGTTTAAACTAGCGCAAGCGAGTTTAGACAAATGTGGTCGAGTTTAGACAAGTGCTAGCGAGTTTAGACAAGTAGTGGCAAGTTTAAACAAGTGTAGTCAAGTTTGGACAAATGTAAGCTATTTTACACAAAGTAAAAAGGCGTAACGAGTCACTTGAGCATCATAGACAAAAAAATTCACTTGACAGTACTAAAGCAACAAATATAAAACCAACAAGAGCTCCATGAAGCTGTAAAAAAATAATGAAATAAAATGCCAGTCAAGTTAAAGTAAAGCTAAACAAAAAACACAAATATAGCAGACACCATTCAATTGAGAAATTCTCAATTAAGTGAAGTAAATATTATTGTCCGTTATCATTAAAAGATTTCTTGTTGTTATCCATTGAACAGGCCGGAAATATAATATTTTAAATGAAGTAGATAACTAATCGTGATCTAAAAATTTAGTTGCGTCTTTAGCCACGAAAATCTTTAATTACCTATTTATATTCTTCGTATAAAATTACACGCTAATTGTGGTCAGCACGCAACGTCAGTCGTGACGTCAACTGAAGTACAAAAAATAAGTCAGCGTGTTTTTCAGTTTTTCAAGACGTCAGCTAACTTTTAAACGTATGGAATGTAGCTAAAAAACGCGTTAAAGATTTGTATCAAAGTCCAAAAAAGAACCCAAATTACATCCGTCAACGTAGCGAAAATTTTTCTTGATCAGATAATTTGACCTTAGAATGAAAAATAAATCCAACAGCTAAAAAAATGGTGTCAAGACAAATAGAATGACATGAACTGATTGTTGCACCGGAATAAAAAACACATTCAAAGATCTTACAGTCAGAGTTTGGTGATTTAAAAAAATCAGAGTTGGTCAGTAACCCACTGATGAAAACAGTATAACCTTTCCATGTCTATTATAACCTTTTTATGTGTGCTGTTGTACGTCAAATATGTTCCGCAATATGGATCAGAACATTTTGTTCGCTTTTTATTGGAAACGTTTAGTCCCGTACATTTGATGCAACCACTTTTTGCGTTAACAGGATTTACGAAACCTTTTGGACAAGGGATGCATGTCCAGTACTTACTTCCGTTCACTTTTGTATCTGAAGATACAATCAATACTTGCGTGTGACCTGCTGGACATATTCGTTTATTACATCGCGTTACAGGTGGCACTGTGCTTTGTGCTCCCCATTCAAATCTATCCGGAATAGCATCAAAGGTGAATGTAGAACAAGCTGTCTATAAAGTTTTTTTAATTGAAGTACATTAACCTTACCATTGCTGGTATTTGTAAAATAGCATTTCCCCCCCGTGTTGTTTTCTTCAATGTTATTTTTGATTATCCATAATATTACAGAAAAGGAGTGTATCCCAAGAAACTGATTTAAAATTATAGGTAGTGGAAGTGATGGAATAAATATCAAAGGAATTCTAAGCTAAAGTTCTTCGACCAGAAATAATAAATCCACCATCAACAATGTTTAATGGAAGGTCGTAGCGCGAGGTGAATAAAGATTCCAAATCCGTTAGAAAATTTATGAACGCTAACGTTAAAAAAACATATGGACACAAATTCTAGGTCATCTCTACCGTTTGTCAAAAGTATATAATCTTGTACAATTTCTTGATCAGCGTTTCAAGATCTATACAATGAAGGCAACGGGTATACAAATTCCTAAATAATTATTTTAGTATTTTGGCGTGTCTTTGCTGACGTCAACAAAAGGTTTAAACCCTTATATCTCCAAAACCCTTCTTTGAAACCACATAAGTAAGTATATTATCTTAAATAGCATTTCGGTGCTATACAGTACAGGCAACGAGCACTTTTTTTTTACTCATTGCTGATATCATCAAAATCTAAAGGGAGGATCTTTTTCATTGTTCCTCTGCCTAAGAGGATTTTCCACGGGTTTAAACAACTAGTTAATAACTAAACGGAAAAATTGAGTTACAAAATTTTCAATTTCGTTTATTTGATTAATTATTAAACATTTCATTTCAATTCTGTGAATAAAGGAAATGGTTGGTGACCTTTTAACAAAACTTATTGAAATTTAAAATCAATCTAGAGAGGTTTGTTTTTAATATAATTTTAATTTATTTTTTGTAGCTTCACATCTACTTAGAAGGTAGGAGGATAAAACACTGTCTTCCACGCAATTAGTTATTTTGCTGGGCTAGCTACAATCGTTGCCAAAAGTGTTTAGACACTTTTTAAAATTCGAATTATTTCCACACTTTCACCCCCGCACCCCCCCCCCCCCCCCCCAGACAATGTTGCGCTCAGGTGTTTTGAAGACAGAAGTTTGCTGCTATGACTCTCCAACATTGTGTAAAGGGGGGAAGGGATAAAAAGAATCGTAATTCTGTATTTATTGCCTTTTCTGCCACTAATGGTCAGTTTTTGCATTTGTCTCAACTACTTTTGGCAACGATTGTAGCTAGCTAGCTAAATAACACAACATTAATTCATGTATGTGTGACAACATTAACACCATAACAAATTTTGATAATACCTTGAAAAACCAATTACACTTTGAAATTAATTCAAATAGTTTCTTAATTAATTCACATAGTTTCTTTTCGAAGCAAACTTCTGAAAACATACTTACATATCCTTTGTAGTGATAAGATTTTACATGTCATTATCTCCATTTAAATTTCATTTTCGTTAATTATGCAAATAAAAGTTTAAATTTTCATACTACCAATGTCATAATAAGAAATCCTGAAGCTTCAAGCATGGATCTTTACACAAAGATTCACGAAACACTACTGCATCACTCGTATTGCAACCCCTTTGTGACCGCTTTTTATTTGTTTGTACCTCGATAATCAGTAAACAACAGTTTTAAAATCCTCCACATGAATGTTTCTCATGTGATTTGTTCATGCAAGTTATTTACAACATTTATTTGCTGCAATAATTATGAAATCCAAGTAGTAGCATATTCTGCGCTGCGTTTGTTAGGAGAAAGTCACTTTGATTGCATTTTCAGTAAAAAAGATTCGGACGAGCAACAGGAGACTATGATTCAATTGTCATTACAAACAATACAAAATTTAAAAAGATATAAATAGCTGCGAAATAAGATGGTTTTTCTTCTCTATACGTCTCCTCTTAGTTTTTTATTATGTTTAGCTACATGAAGATTTGTCATGGATGAAAGTGATAATAATTTTAGTTGTTGATTGTCAAAACGGAAATAACTTCCAGATGTCAGCATGACCATTCTTTTTTAATTGAGGATCATTGTCCGAGTCGATATTGATTATTTCATAGTGTTGTCGTGTTAGAATTTGGGATCAGCAGATTTAAATGTTGTGTAGCTGACTGACGTGACATCTTTGCAGCTTGCTTGGTGCTGAGTGTTGGCTATTTAAAGTTTTCGTTCATATTTAAAAATAAGGAAAAAATGTCGTTCTTTTAATTATTTTAGTTGTTATAGCTGGGTGTATTAATTTAAAACGGGGAGTCGTGTTAATCTAAAACGGGAAATCGTAAAATGAACATCAGAGGTACTTCGGTCTGAAATAATTCACCCACCATCGCTAATGTTTAGCGTTTTGTTACAAAGCGTTGTAAAGGTCATTAAAGATTTCAAATCGAATTTCTACTATAGATTCACTTATACGGACAGCATTAAGGAAGTATTTTCCTTACCACGGTCTTTGTAACAAATATTAACCTTCTGTTTCTGATTTACATATAAATTCCAATGATACATCATTGGCTTTTAGAAATTGTTATCTACCATCGAGGAAAAAGCACATGCTCCAATTTCGCAGTTTCAAACTTTTGTAACTTGACAAAAAAATAGTAATAATTGTCTATTCGAATTAAAACGAAATGATGGCATTAGCAACTTTTATATTTTCTTGTGCAAGATCTGTTTATTCTTTGTTTGCGTTTTATGGTATCGTTTTAAAAGTGTCTTTCTAAACCTGATAGTACGGATCCATACAAGGAACAGCTAAAGTAAGATGGAAACCGATCAAGTCATCTTAGTATTATAACTCAAAATCAAGCTTATCCTAATCATACCACTTCAATGGTGTGCGTTGATCATATACTTAGACTAAGCTGAATGTTTATTTATTCCCTTTAAATAAATAATACATTAGTTTAACTTTAAATCAATAGTTATAGTACACTTATTTTATGCCACACTTGCTGTGTTGTTTAAAACACGTTTGCTGTTCAATGTTGCGTCTACTTGCTCTAACGTGTGTTTTTGCATCTTGATGCGAAATGCTGTCTTCGTATTCTTTTCTGGTTTGAACATAACAACGTATGTTTTCGTACCATACATTATAAATAGCAACAATGAGTTGCAACACAGAATCAACATAGCTTGCAAGAAAACCTTCTCTCGTTCGTCACTGGCGCTGTAATACAAAGGAATCATGCATCCAGTCATCAATACTGACATTAAATTTGCAAGTGTTATCAGTTTTGTGTCATTAAAAAACGAAGGCAACTTCCATGCTCTCAAACCTTGGACAACAACTATCAACATGACGATTACGCTGCATAGAAACTGCAGGTTGAGATGAGATCCAGTGTTACAACTAACTTGTCTAATCAAAGTCTTTTCGTTAATGGATAAGATAACTTCTGCAGGATCTTTTACCAATGAAAGTACGGCGGATAAAATTTGAATCAAACTTAGAAAAAGGACCCAAATTACATCCGTCAACGCAGCGAAAACCTTTTCTTGATCAGAAAATCTGATTTTGGAATGAAAAATAAACATTAGCTTTTGAATTTTCAGAAACACCGATGAACATATAGCCGTAAGCAATAATCCAACAACGATGTGTCGAACCTGACATTGGATGAGAATCGGTTCGCCCAAAAAAAGAACTGGTGTCACGACAAATAGGATGAAATGAACTGATTGTTGCACTGCAGTAAGCAACAAATTTGAAGATCTTACAATAGGAGTTTGACGACGCTGAAAAAATGTTGTGACAATAACGACGTTGCTTGCCGTACCAGCTACAGAAACAGCCAGTATAACCTTTCCATGCGTGCTGTTGTACGTCAAATATGTGTTGCGATATGGATCATAGCATTTTGTTTGCTGTTCATTGGAAACAGTCAGTCCCGAACATTTGACACAAACACCTTTTCCGCTAACAGGATTTACGAAGCCTTTTGGACAAGGGATGCATGTCCAGTACTTACTTCCGTTCATTCTTGTGTCTGTAGATACAGTCAATACTTGTGTGTGACCAGCTGGACATGTTCGTTTATCACATCGCGTTACAGGTGTTACTGTGCTTTGTGCTCCCCATTGAAATATATCCGGGATAGCATGAAACTTGAATGCAGCGCAAGCTGTCCATAAAGTTTTATTTATTTGGTATTCAATGTGTGTGGCACTACTGTTATTCGTGAAATAGCAGTTATTCCCCGAGTTAAATGTTATTCCGATAGTCTGAGAAATACTAAATGCTATAGAAAAAATAAATATAAAAGGGACCCTGTTTAAAAGTACAGGTAGGAATCTAGAAGTGGAAGTCATGGAATGAATATCCGAGGAATTGTAAACTGAAGTACTCTGACCAGAAATAATAAATCCACCATCAATAATGTTTAATGTTTTGAAGGTCGTAGCGCGAGGTGAATGAAGATTCCAAATCCAATTTCGTCCTGACAAACCTAAAGACTCACTGATATTAACAAGATTAACAAAGTATTTGTCGTAACTGTGTTGCGAGCTGTAGCAAATAATGATTTTTTGTTCTGGATTTTGTTTAATAAGCGTGATGACTTCATTCATTCTTTCTGTATCATCAAGTAAGATATTGTAACGTTGTACGCACAGACCTAAGTCATCGTTAATCAAATCAGACCACACCTCTTTATAATATTCATCTTCTAGGTCTCTTACTAAAGCAATGAAAACAATGTTATTGAGATGAAACTTTCTTAAAATTAAAACAACCTTTTCTCCAACATTATTTACATTGAACTGAGTGTAACGTGGATATTTTTCTTCGTCTATACTCTTCATTTTTTTGGCATATGTATTAAACAGTATTTTAAAAGGTAGGAGCATATCAGCGACAACCATTGTTAATTCTTCAGACAGATGGCTGCCTACTGAGATAACTTTAGATCTTCCTACTGTATTGACGAATGAAGCATCCAGCAAAAGATGAAGAATTGATTTTCTTGTAATTTCCAAATCACCACACACAAAAAATTCTACTAGACCAAGGTACTGCTTTGAAGTGGGAGATATGTTGTTTTTCCTAGCATATTCATACCAACTACTGTTGTATGTGTCCATATCGAAAGAATTAGGGTACAGTGCAACGTAAAAGTACCCTCTTCCAGGAATAGTAATTCTAGGTTGCGAAGTACAGTCCTCAGATGCGAGATAAAGCGAGACTTGGATGACATGCAAGAAAATAATCGCTAGCAGTTGCATTCTTCTTTCCTTTATATACCAGCCAGAGCGTTGATATTTGTAAATGTTGACCCTAAAAAATATTTAAACACAAATACCTGGCAACTATTAAATTGGAAAAGGAAATCAGTTATCGAGAAAATCTCTTCCTTCATTGCTTTATTTATTCATGAAACATTTTATTTCTTTTGTGGAAAATAGAATTGGGGTAGATAGTTTTTTAAAAAAGAATTCTTCAATTTTTTTAATGTAATTTAGGACAATTCTTTTGAACTATTATCATTTCTTTAAATGGTTTTTCTACACCTGCTGGCTGTATGTCCGTCCTTTTGTGCCTAACTGGTAAAGCAAGTTCGAGGTTTCTATAGCGCTAAACAAATGATTCCTCAAAAAAAGAAACGAAAAAAGAAAATTGTACTGCCCGACTAGCAGCCTTGTAAAAGAGGGTTCGTCTCCAGAGGTTCTTGAGTTTAAAGTCCGGCTAAGTCTTGTCAGAAACTTTAAAAGTGTGAATCAATCCTTTCTTTTTAGCGTTTAGCATAATAATAAAATTGATAGCTTAGGTGGTTGTGTTAAACAACCACCTAAGTGTGCTTCCACGGTATCTGAAACTCAAATTGAGAACTTAAATTCCATTAAATTGCACCTTGTTTATAAGACGTTCCTTTACAGCTCATCAAAAGGAACAACAGAGGCTATTCAGGTTAAATAATAAAAGCTAGTCGGTGGCCTGTGGAAGAATCCACGGATTCGCCTCATTGTTACATGGGGCAAATTCTCAATGAATGTAGACAAAACAGCGCTGCTATTCTCGCTATTTGTAAAACGTGCGTCGAGGGAGCTAAAGTAGCTATTGTGATCTGATAATTCATGGTATTTTCGGTTGTTTTGTTGATTTAAAACCTATGTACTGTAATCGAGACTTCTTTCGGCTGTTTCGACGGGAGAAAATATTTTATGTTTAAGGCCTTACATCTTAAAAATGGCTGGAAACAACTGTCTGTCTGTCTGTTTCTTTAAAAAGCTAGGCCCAAAATCTGCTGAACTGAAAATTATGTCCAAGCTTTTATCATTATCATATATTGGTTCTTTTTTGTTAATAATTGATGTAACGTGTACACGTAATCTGTTGTTGTTGTTTTTTAGCAAAGACTTGTTTTGAGAGGACATTGCAAAGCCTTGCAGGAATTAGGATTTCAGATTCTGTCAGAGCACTCGGGACAATGAATGTTAAGTTCTTGTTCAAGACTGAGGCAGTATTTGTATCAAAACGAAAACAACCGCTGCCCAAGTTTTATAAGAATATACCCTATAAGAATATCTAAGATGAAGTTAGACAAAAAGTTAAGAATGTCCTAAGAATATGGTCGTCTTGAGTTTTGTTTTTTGTTAACTCGTATAAACTTTTATCCTATCATTGATGTAAACTGTATTTTCTCAGGTTTATTTGAAGTCTGCCGGTTAAATTTAGATGGAATTAGGCTGCTTAAACAACATCTTGAGGGTGATTTTTACACTAGTTTTCCCTCCCAGATTTTTCAATTTTAACTGTGCTAAGATTATGCTTAGAATATATTAGGAAGATTTTTGCCTAAGTCAAGGATATTCATGTTGAAAAAAAAAATACTATTCTTTTAAAAACTAGCCGGAAAACCCGGTGTCGAAACGCCGTTCTAAGCCAGGAGTAACCATGTAATCTTTAGCTCTATTATACCTCGTATTTTTTGTCCTTGTATCCTAGGCAGGGAAGGGCATAAAGTGCACACATTGATTCTTGTTAGACTTGTGGACTGAATGCCAAAAAACTAGTTTCATAATACAATAATAATTTTTATATCCTCACCATTTGAATTAGATATAACGTTATTTCTGCAATAAAACCTCTTTTATTTAATGGTCAAGATAAAAATACCTGTTTGTTCGAAAATATCAATGCTCGTTCTTGGTACGTATGTACGGCATTTAAAGATTTTACTTTTCCAAATTTTCAGCCTGACTTCGCAGTTGCTTAAGTTCGGTCTCAAATCTCAGCCTCAACTTTTTTCAATCCAGTTGCTTATAATAAAAACATGTAATACTTCTAATAATTACTGTCCTAAGTATACACCTCTATAATAATATTTTGCTGTTTCTACGCAAAACGGTACAGCGCAAGCTGTCTTTGTGCGATTCTGCAGTTGTGCTACAGATATCATAAATACCATATTTAAGTCCATAAAGCAATCAAAAAGACATGTTGTCACTGTTTGTCTTGGGATAGTAATGGAGGGGCAATGTTTATCATTTGTAAAGACATTTTTTGCTTCTAATTTCCAAAACCTGAATGACTTTTAAGGCTTTTTATACATGTCTTTATAACTGAAACATGATCAAAATAGCATTAAAAACAACGGAAAAGTCTGTCAATGCAGTCAGGAAATAACCAGAATTACAAATGATAGAACACATTACACACTTGAAACCATACTTAAAACATCCCATGGGTTGAATTATCCAACAACAGTTTGTATCTACAATCGTGGACAAAAATATTGAGACTAAGGCAGTTTTTTACTCATTATCCAAATATGGACAACACAGTCAAACAGTCAATGCTCTGCAGCCGGCCGGCTGCAAAGTCGCTACTTTTGCACACAAGTAGGCCAGGCAGAGAGCGTTGAAAAGTTGCTAGTCACATTCTTTAGCACGCCCGTACACTGAAATAATTCACGTCGGGGACCACGAAGGCCCCGAAATTCGTGATTAATGGCCTTGCTGACGTCAGCAACAATTAGCACATTTTAAGAATTTCGTATTTACCAAATAACCTAAGATCCTAAGTCCACTCTGAACATTGACAAGTGAACTTTGACAAGTTCAAGATGTGTGAATCTAATATAGAATGAGCCCACGCAATTACTTGTGGGGGCGAACTTCGAAATTCGTTGTCTTGTCCCAACATATTGTGACCACGATTGTAGCCATATTTTTACTAGCATAAGTTTAAGGTAAAAAGATTTTTGGTAAAATGATTCTTGCTACGCGTTTGGACATCGAACACAATTATAGTTTAGGTGACACTTTTATTGAGCGCTCCACCTAGCATATGGTTAAATCCAGGAACCACTAAAGATGGTGGTAGCTAGATATTGAACAGCTCATCACTGTGATATATTATCTCAAGACTTTTAATACTAATTACAAGGCAGTCAACATAAAAAATTACAAATCACAAAATAAGTCTAAACCGGCTAGTATATATAGTGATTTTTTCAGGTAGAAGTCCCCTAACTTCAGTAAAAATTAAAATACTGACTTGAGATTTGCTATAATATGGTTTTAGACTGATTTGATGAAATTGAGCCCCAAAATAGTTCTATTATCATCCTACTTTCTGATTTCCAGAATTTAGCCCTTTTCAGAGGCCCTGGTCAGAACACTGTGCTTAGGTTCCTTATCCTTTTTTATAAGAAAGACGAATAAAAAAACATTTAATGTATTAACAGTGGAATAGTCGATGTATGGAGGGGTCAAGGGACGATTGACCTGTTCACTTCCTCCAGCCCAGTAAACATCAATGTGCCATACGCATTTTAATTATTTTCGTCCTTTATCGGTGCAAGTTAATGCTGTGATCCTAACGTGTATTTTAGCCTGTCTAAAAGGAATAAATCAATCGGTAAGCCCCCATTCACACTTAATACAAATAAAGTCAATGAATTTACAATCACGAAACTCTAACACTACGCCTCTGACAGTCTCATTTTCGTGCGTCGCAATGTTTTGATTTTGCGTTAAGAACAATGGACATGCGCACTCATTCCTGTAGGTAGAAAATATAAACAATAGACCACAAGAATCAAATAAATCCAAAAAATCCCGAAATAGTTGTTTAAGATTAGTGAAAAGTTAAAAGAATTAATTTTAGTGCTTTTTGAATCTTGTGCTTCCAAAAAGTTTATAATATCCATTCACCCCATATGGTCCTGCTTTTGTAAAAAAATCCGCAATGTTTTGTAAACATTAGTAGATTATTAACCCGTACACAAAGGCATCCTCGTCCCCAAGGTTTTGTTGCCTATGTTAAAGCCGCTAACGCTTACTTGACGGCTCTCAAAAAGAAAAAACGCCCTGGGGACGAGGTTGGTGAATAGGCAAATCGCAATTTAAACTTGATGGTTTTAAACCACAAGGACGCATTTAATCACTTGTCAAAATTTGTTTACTTACAAAAAATGACACCATTATATAAGATTAATGAACTCTTGATTTTCCTCCACTTAATGTTCTTGGTCTAATTGCTGTTAAAATTCAAATAATAGTGATCTGGAAATGAAGTTGCCCATTCAATTCTTAAAAATTATTAAGTGGTGATTTAAAATTAAAACAGCCAAATAAAATTACTTTCTTTTTTGTTTGATTGAGCTATATTAAGATGCTTAATTATTATTTTAGTATTTTAAAAATTCAACAACAGAGATTCACTCTCTACCGGTGGCATAAGATGTTTTCTAAATTGTCATATTACTGCAGACATAATATCCTCAGTTATTTATTTATTTATTTATTTTCTATAACAGGACTATAAATAACATGATGCTTTACACCACATGATATTAAAGTTCAAAGAAATCACATCCCTTCTACGAATATCTTGACAATCTCCTCCTCAGATCTCCAAAGTGGCTGCAATTAATAATTCTAGGAGAGGTTTGGGACTAGACTGTATTTTATTTTTATAAGATTAAAAATGCTATTTGTCTACCGATTTAGTTGTAAGTAGCTTGTGCTGTGAACATGTGCAACAAAGAATTTTGGTGTTTTGTTTACATCGTTATTCAACTTTGTCAATCAGGTATGTTCCATTATAGCTGCGTTTTTTTATATAAAAAATAAAGCCAGTGTATGATCACTTCCACCTTTTAGCTCCGAAATTCTTTAACTGGTTTGTTACGGTCTGAACGAAGTGTTACTATAGATGTTTCTGCATAACTAAACGTGTTTCTAAGTTATGGACATAAAGTTGATGCGCCCATTTCTTACACCCATTTCTTACGCCCATTTCTTACGCCCATTTCTTACGCCCATTTGCTTTTTGGTGTATACGCTTTTTTGTTTCCGTTGTTTAAATTTTTAAAACTTTCACAAGGAAATGAATTTGAACTATTCTTACTCTATATGAAACATTACATGTAAAGATGCTACAGAAACGCAGTCTACTTTCACAAAAACCGAGCTAGAGAGTGTAAAAGTCACGAAATTTTGAGATCTAGTCTTTTCAAAATGTTAACCCAGATCCCAGATGACACTAGTAAAGGGTTAATGCAGATATGTAAGCTTTTTGAGATGATATGTTTAAAAAACAATACGAATACTTTTCCCTTGTCATCGTATACCTGTACGCGTGAATGCTAAACTTTCTGGTTATGAAAATGTGTATTTAAATTATTCCAGCAGTTGTAACATAGCAACCTTTTTACCAATGCTCTCTTTTCTCTTATTGTCGATATACCAGGAGAGGTCTTAATGAGTTATGTTGTACCAGCAATGCTTGCGTCATTATCTTTATGCCTCATCGGGCCAAATTTTGTCGGTCATAATTTTTATCGGGGTGTAAGTTTTGTAGATATTTTAATTTTTTTATTTTGCCTTGGTAATCAAAATAGATATTCACTCCAACTGTGCAGCCTCGTTCCCAGGAATTTTTTATGTTTAACTAACTCGACTCCGAATTTAACTAACTAAACTTATTTTCTTGCAAAAAGTATTTTAAATGAAATGAATAATGAAAAATTTTGGAAAAAGTTGAAACAAACTGTTCTGTACTTCTTTCTAAATGGTATTTTTTGTACGTTGAGCACTTCAACATTTGGAATGCAATGTTTATCACGGCATCAAGCAGACAAAAAATTCCAGACTGCGTCGGTTAAATAATGACGTCACTTGTCATCTAAGATATGTCAAATGAAACCACTTCGTATTATCTTTAGATCAAGTGATGTAAATAAGCTCTATTCTTAGAAGATTTCTGTCAAGTGGTTAGTAAATATGGCGGCGGAAATTCTCCGCACATTAGGGTGAGAAATAAACCCAATCTCGTTCTCAGTCTCCATGAAATTAGTGATATTTCGATGGTGCATGAAGATGCCTGTACATTTTTACTGTTATCTTCAAGACTTTCTCACAACACGGCCCTATGATATGGAACAAAGCTTTTAAACACATGGATAATTATAACGGAACATAACATAATCTTTCTTCTTTGATATGTGTGGAAAATATTCCGGGCGAAATAGATAAGTACAATTTTTAGCGGAAAATTTCAGATAAATTCAGAACTAAGTTATTGTTACGCCACAAGTTATTTATTACTACAAATGTCTTCCTCTAAGGTCGACTCAAAACTAACTGTGCGAGGAGGGGAACTTGTTTTTCTTTCTGTGCGCCAGGCTTAGGTAGCAAAAATTGAATTTATTTGGATTTTTTTTGTCTTTTTAGAAACAATTTCATTCTGTAGTCTTACAATTTTAGGCGCTTGATAACTTAATCATTTCGGCACGTCTCTGTCTAGATAAAAGAAAAGAAAAAAT
Organism: Hydractinia echinata; assembly: GCA_030067915.1. Lineage (NCBI taxonomy): Eukaryota > Metazoa > Cnidaria > Hydrozoa > Anthoathecata > Hydractiniidae > Hydractinia > Hydractinia echinata. Next base: position 1,446,659 of record JASGCC010000049.1, on the reverse strand, counting down.
ATGGTGTGGAATCAACAAGATTTCGTAAAAAGAAAGAGTGGACTTTATGTTATGTTTTATGTTTTTTTGCGTGAATAGAATCAACTTTTTAGCAAGGTTATCTTCAAAATAAGCTTCAAAATAGTTACTGCAATGTGCTTTTGTAAAAGAATAAATTGTTACACAAAACATTCTCTTTGTAAAGAAAACACAAATATCACACCTGGTTCAAAAAATAAACAAAACCAAAAGAAAATCAAAACATTTCAGGAAATAAAATGTTTGGATAGGTTTTTCTGCACTTTCGCGCTTTTTTCCTTAAAATGGTGGGATGAAGAGAAATCAGTAGGATTAGACATTTAATTAACTTAAATGTTGCACATTGTTCAGCGTCGAAGAATTGGTCTTGAAGGTGTAGAGTCCAATATAGCGGCAAAAAAGGCTCCACCATGGTTGTTTTCAAAATTTAAGATCTTCAAATTGGTTAAAGCTATTTGGATTCTAAAGTTTCATAGATTTAGAATATATAGTGTTCTCAACGGTTATAAACTATCTCTGAAAATAAAGCAATATACCAACCACCGAACCCACCCCCACCCTACCCGCTTTACCACCGTCACTCGATTTCGTAGGCCTTGTTGTAGAGCGAAAGGTTAATATAAGACACAGAGAAGACGCAAAAACGAAGTAAAAAATATATATATATGTAGTTTAGAGGTCATACACGGTAATAACATTATCTACGAAGAAGAGAGCGTTTGGCACAGTCTGCAAAAGCGTCACTTATTACTTGGCGGGTGGTCTGGAGAAAATATTTTACGTAGAGAATTTATCCATATAACTTAATCTTTTAGGTGCAAATGGAGACACACTCCTCCACATTGATGCTTCTTACGGTCACGACCATCCATCATGTGGGACAGAAGAAACACCGTGTCGGAGCATCCACTATGGATTCGAGTTGCGCTACAAAGAATATTCTAACGGCACGTTTCATTGTCTTCTTCACGGTCATACCGAAAGTGTTGTATTTTCAATAAATAAGACAATTCAGATAAAACCTCCACAATCAGTGTCTATGGCTAGACTCTATATGAAATGCATAAAACGCAGACCGGAAGCTAAGTGTATCATCAAGCCAAACGCTACAAACGTGGAAAGAATATTTGATTTAAAAAGACACATGTTTGCAATAACCGTCGTTGGGGTTGATGTCATTGGCTTGAACATCATGTCTCCAGTCACTGTATCTTTCTTCGTTTTAAAAAACGTTACTGTCACTGATCTTCGGGCTTCATTGATAAACGAAACATTTTTAGCCATGCGGCTCTCTATTTACATAGAAAGCTGTACATTTCAACATGTTGACAATATAATACATAATAGTGGTAATTCACATCTTATGGTTGACATATCATCATCAGTATTTAAAGGACGCTCGACCCTCGAGACTGGAATAGATATTGCACACGCGGCATCGCAACAATACAGCGTATTCAACCTGCGTATAGTAAATACGCTATTTACAGGTTTGAACTCAGCCATTAATATCCAAGTAGATGCTTTCAACCGTAACACCACAATTATTAAAGTTGTTATCGAAAATTCCACTTTTGTTAACAATACTTTACAAAATAGATTCACAAATGGGCACATAGGTTACGCTCCATTGAATTTGATTGGCATAACAAATGTAAACATTAGTAACACAACGTTCGAAAATAACGCTGGTATACTTGGAGGTGTTCTCCATCTGAGAAACCTAGAAAGGGTTAAAATTGAAAATTGTGTATTTTTTAACAACCACGCAGCAGCATCAGGTGGAGGGTGTTATATTTTTAATATCAGCGCTCCTGCACTGGTTCAAAATTGCTATTTTGAAAAAAATAGCATAGATGATCCATATAACATTGCTGAAAGTCAAGGAGGAGCGATAACATGCTTGAGTAACTTGAATATTGAAAATTGCGAGTTCGTAAATAACTCCGCGCAGCTCTTTGGTGGAAGCATTTTCCACAGGGAAACCGGATCCATTATTTTTAACGGAGGTGGAACAAAAAGCGGAAATGAAACTCTGAAAATAACAAACTCCTCATTTCATGCATACGACAGCTCTCTGTTTGGTGGTGTGATCTATTCCACATCAACAATGATACTAAACAACACGAAATTTAAAATTTTTCGAGCGTTTGGAACTAGCCCATTGATTTACCATTCCAATGACAACGCAGTCAACATAACAAATGGCTACCATTTTGAATGTCCAACCAATCATAGAGTGTTCTCAAAGAAACGTTCTTTACATAACAAAACTACCAGTTATAAATTAATGTTGTATTATTGTATTCCATGTGAAAAAGGAACATACAGCCTGCATTCAGGCCAAGAGGACATGGAGAATGACACACTTGTCACAAAACAACCAAAATGTCACTTCTGTCCTACAGGTGGTAAATGTGGAGTTGACATTGTTAGTAATGACAATTTTTGGGGATACAACACAAGTGATGAAATCGTGTTTACAGCTTGCCCTTCAGGTTATTGTTGTTCGGCATACAACAAATTATGCACGTCCTATAACACATGCAGTTACAATCGTAGTGGTATTCTATGTGGGAAGTGCGAACAAGGTTTCTCTGAGAATTTAGCAGCTGTAGGCTGTATTAATAATCGCCATTGTCCTGATCATTGGTTCTGGGCTATTTTTGTCATGGCAACTTTACTATATGTGGTCGTGATCATGTATTTTAAGGATATTATCGCCGCTGCAAAGCGAGCGTTCAAAATTATACCTTCAAAGTCAAGTACACTAAAGAGGCGTATATTAACTAGCCTGGATAGCGAATACTCTATCAATTCACGAGCTTCGCAGCCTACTTTCACAAGCTATGTACCTGTGGTTGATGACGACGATTTTTGCTATTACAATCCCGACGACGTCGATGAAGATGACTACGGTACCGACGACAACAACGGTTACAATGCCGACGACGATGATGACGACGAAGATGCAGGTCGCGATCACAACAGAAACAGAAACAACGAAGACATAACAGAGGAACGCCGTAGTTTGCCAAGCGAAAATGAATGCCGAGAAGAAGGATATGTTACAGTGGATAAAATTGAGAGTATTAAAGAAAAGGTGGAGGTAGGAATTCATGTGAAGAGACATCAAACTGTTCAAACGAAAGTAGCTGGTATCTTCAAAGTTTTATTCTTCTTTTATCAAGTGTATAATTTACTACGAGTGCCTAAGCCAAGTAAATACGGATTACATTGGAAGGAGTTCGTCACTTCATTCTTTAATATAAAGCTTAATCTTGGCGAAAATGACTTAAAAATGTGTCCAGTGAAAGACTTAACCCCAGTTGGGCGAGAATCAGTAAAAGTTTCTTTTGCTGTCTCGACCTTCGTTATCATCGCAGCGTTGTATTGTGGATGGTACGTTTACTGCAAATGCAATGGTTCGGCACCAACACAATGTAGCGAAATTTTAAATGATGAAAGTGTGAATGATATAAAGGATATAAATGAGACCGTTCCGTGTTTATCTAAAATTCCAATAAATTTGCGTTTAAAGTGTTGTCTTATTCAAATGATGCTGCTTTGTTACGCACCGATAGCGTCGTATTCGTTTGAAATGCTGCACTGTGTAACGTTATGGGAGGACTCACAACATTTATATGTGGATGGGAACGTACAGTGTTACCAGTGGTGGCAGTATCTCATTGGTGTTTTTGTTGGGCTCTGGATAATACCTTTTTCGTTGGCTCTTTATTCAGGGTGTTATTTAGCTCGTTCATGTAAAGTAACTCTAAATGAGTTTTTATTGTTGATTATTTTTCCACCCAGTTGCATTTATTTCCGATTTCGCGCTTGGAAATACGCCTCAAAAATCGCCCAATCAAAAGAGGATCTTATTTATCTACGACACGCTCTGCTGGTTCTAGATGAACCATTCAGAAGGAGGAAAACAGACATTGGTTTTGTTACATGGGAAGCCATGTTGATTTTTCGGCGGTTGGTGCTCGTCATCATTCGAACGTTTTCTATTAATCCAATCACAAGGCTGTATTTGATGCTTTTCCCGCTCTTACTGTTCTTGGTGGATCATATTCGAGTGAAACCGTATAAAAGTCGGTTTTTAAATTGGACAGAAACGATATCACTAGTTTTGCTGTGTTTCTTGTCAGCAGTAAACTTGTTTTGGGCCTATAGTTATTTCACTGATATTTCTTTCACACAGACAATGTTAGTTCTTAGCGATGCTTTCTTTTACCTCGAAGCTATCATACTGCTTGCACCAGTTTACCTGTTTTTCTTACTATTAACGTATTTACTGGCAAGAAAGTATTTGAAATTCAACAGATGTCGAAATTTGATTGTTAAAACTAATCCGCAGTTAGAATGAACAATAGTTGACGAAGATAATTATTTGGATGAACTGCCAACCTAACTTGCAATGCAACTTTAGACATAAACTTTATGTCTTGTCGTTTTGTCGAAAAACTGTTTTGGAAGTTGAGTATTAATCATATTTTCTACTGCGCTTCCATATTTGCGTGCAAAACTTAAACGGACAAGCAACGGACCAAAAGAGGGTCGTAGTAGCCTAGGATTCCGGGGGACCAACCCCTCCTAAACAAATTATCGAGCTTGGTTAATATGTAAGAGACCTATGCAGAGGATGAATTTGGCCCAATTTAGAAAATTAAAATCCCTAATGTTTTAACCTAACCCACCTCCACTTCGACAAAAAATTGTCTGCTACGGCCTTGAAAAAAAGCGTTTATTTTTGACTTTATTCTACTTCTTTAAAATAGCATTTTATATTTAGAGTTGAATCAGACCATGCGCTCATTTAAGTGGGTGCTCAGTTGAGTGGGCGCTCATTTAAGTGGGTGCTCATTTAAGTGGGCGCTCATTTAAGTGGGTGCTGCATAGACGCTTTGTGATATTTTTTTCTCGACGAATTCTTTTAAAAATTTACATCTGTTCTAATGTTTCGTACAATTCACAACCTCGACCCCAGACCCATTTTTCTGACAATCTCGGACGGCGAGAAAAAATGATTTCTTCGCGCCGTCTCGGATATCAAAAAAGCGAAAAATTGCCCTGGGAACGAGGTTGGTACAATTCATTGATGACTAAATTCTTGTATTTTTAGATTATATGGCTTCTCAGATTGAACTTTAGATATATCTTATCACCTCCCAGATTTTGTCTGTTTTATCGGCTCAAGTGATTTACTGGTTCTAATTTTCGTCACTCGCTTAAAATTTCGTCAGCGGCAACAAATAATTAAGACCTTGTTGAAACTTTAGTTGTTCATTTAAAAAAATTATTTCTCTAAAAATGTGAATCCCTTGTAATAGATTTCCATTTCAAAGACGAATTTTTGAATATTCAACTGGGCAAATTATTTGTAAGCCCTTTTTATTACTTGCTCGAAATTTTGTCACTTATGATCAAATTTAGAAAATTTCAGTTGCGTATACAACTTCGTACCCAAGACCTTTCCACATGTGAGATTGACATGTGATAGGACGAATCCTGGGAACGAGGTTGCTGTGCATAAATATCTGTAAATACAAGTTGTCATTTTCTGCAAATTTAAGAGGTTTTATTATATAGTATATAATTATGATTTTTCTTGACATGAATGTAATTTTTAAAAAATGTAAATCGTCTTCTGTGTTGCATTAGTATCTCCATATAAAAACACAAAAAGTTGATCCAATTCAATATAACAACTTTGTCTCATTGCCCCTAATCACTGAACAGTTATCGCGTTTATCATAAAAGCAAAATATCTGTTTTTTTTGTCTATTCATGTTATAGTCGATAATGTATACCGTAGAAATTTAAACGTGTTGTTTATAAAACATTATGTGGATATCATACACATACTGAACAGAAAATATTAGTCACACTGATTATGTTTAACTCTGACATAAGACTTTTTTATTTTGGTTTTATTTTATTTTGGTGTAGAACATCGGGCTAAATTTGGGAAATTAAAAAAGTCCTTAAAAATTTTGATGCCCGTCTTTTTCAGTTCATGTGAACGCAAAATTTATTTTATTCAAGGGCGATACCGACTCGTTCTTAGCGCCTGTAGCCTCCTTTTTATGTGTGTGTAAGGAAGGATACAAAATGCCCTGGGGGACGAGGTTGGATATCAACGAAAGGCTTGTTTTCACTGCTTTTCCTGATGCAGCGCAAAAAACTCACGAGCAACACTGCGCAAAGCGTGGGCAATAAATATTACAGTCCACCAAAAAGTTCAAATTATTTCACGAAAGATTTCAGTGATATATTGAATGAGCAGTTGTTACAAGCAACAAAGGAATCAAAAGAAGTCATACTCCTTGGGGATTTAAACACCGATTACCTCAAGAGACAAGATAATGAGAATATAAAACAAACGTTGACATTAAATGGCTTTGTACAGTATATCAAATCTCCTACCCGTGTCACAATTAATTCTTCTACATTGATCGACATCATTTCAAGTAATAAAGAGAACATTGTTAAAACCGAAGTTATTCCATTGTCTATCAGTGATCACGACATGGTCATCTGCGTTCGTAAAATCAATTACACAAAATACAAACCGATTTACAAACGAATGAGAAACTTTGCACGTTATGATCAAGAACTCGTCAAAGAACTTAAATCAACTGATTGGCATTCTGTCTTACACGAAACTGATGTGAATAATGCAGTTACTTTGTTTACAAATATTCTCAACAATGTTTTCGACCGTCATGCACCATTTGTAACGAGAAAAGTGAAAGGAAAACCAACTTTATGGTTAGACGAATCTGTTAAACCGCACATGGATCAGCGAGACAAACTTTTGAGAAAAGCAAGGAAATCAAACTCGCCAGAAAACTGGAGTGCTTACAAAAGGCTTCGAAACACGTGTACAAATCTTCTCCGATCAGCCAGGCGCAAATATCACCAGAATCTCCTTAATGAAAACCGTTTAAATCCTAAAAACTTTTGGAAAGCTATCAAGAAAATCTTTCCGTCGAAAAAGAAAACATCACCATCATCAAGTGAATCGGAATCAAACGAGAAAGTATCAAAATTTAGAGACTTCTTTGCTTCCGTAGTAAATAAACTTAAGAAAAACAGTTTCAAGTTGGTTGAATTAGTATGGAGAATGCCAAAGGTTTTTCGCTCAAGAACTAATTCAAGATTTCATTTCACGTATGTATCTGTAACCTTTGTTCGGAAAGAATTACTTAAACGGACGAAAGCAACAGGTCTGGACCAACTTCCACCTTCCCTTCTGAAAGATGTGGCTGACGTAATATCAGTACCTCTTACACACATAATCAACCTATCATTAAAATCATCAACCGTCCCGTCACTATGGAAACAACCAAAGATCATACCGGTCTTCAAGAGTGGAAATTCTGCGGATCCTTTGAACTACAGACCAATCTCTGTTTTACCAACACTCTCGAAGATTCTGGAGAAGGCGGTACATACCCAACTAATAGATTACTTGGAAGAAAATCGCCTGTTAAACAACTGTCAGTTTGGATATAGAAAGAACCGTTCAACTGAATCTGCAGCTACTATTCTCGTGGACCATATCCGAAATGAAGTCGATGATAAAAAACTTGTCGGAGCAGTATTCATGGATTTACGTCGCGCCTTTGATACTGTTAGCCACAGCGTACTTATCGAGAAGCTTAAATCATATGGTCTTAATCGTGGAGTGGTAGCATGGTTTGGTGATTATCTGTTTTGTAGAACTCAGGTGGTTGAAGTAGACACTACACTCTCTACACCTTTCCAGCTAACGTCAGGAGTACCGCAAGGGTCCATATTAGGCCCACTGCTGTTTTTAATTTACTTCAACGACCTGGCAGACCATCTTCATCATGCTCGTATTCTAATGTATGCAGATGACACCGTAATCTACTATTCCGACAACGATATTTATGCTATTGAGAATGTGCTCAACTCTGAGTTTGAAAGAGTTTTATGTTACATGAACGATTCTGAGCTAATAATGAATTGGAAAATTGGAAAAACTGAATCAATGTTGTTTGGCACTTCAAAAAAGTTATCAAAATGCCAAAAGAGTTTGAAGTAAAGTACAACAACTATACTATCAATGTTACCGACGAGTACAGCTATTTGGGCAACATCATTACTCCAACTTTAAACTTGGACAGAAACTTTCAAGAGCGTTATAGAAAAATGTCCAACAGGATCAGATTGTTAACACCTGAAGCTACATATAAAGTATATGATAGCATGATTGAACCACTGATGTTGTATTGTTGTTCATTAAACTTAGATCTTACTTCAACCCAGCAAAAGAAGCTCACAATTATTGAGAACCGGGCATCAGCACTCATTGGTGAGACTGTAGCTTCAATTCACAATAAAATGAAAATCAAATGTTGTTTAACAGTAAAAAGATGTATGTTGAATGATGTTTGTACTCCTTTGAAAAGTTATTTTATGATTAATGAACACGGAATAAACACTCGAAATAAAGGGCTGTTATTGAAACTCCCTAAAGTTAGGTTGGAATTTGGAAGAAAGTCTTTCCTCTTTCTTGGGGCTAAACTTTACAATTCTATACCCAGGAATATTAGAGAAGTTGAAACTTTTAATTCTTTTAAAAACCATATCAAGATGCTAGAATTTTAATTTGTTTTTATTAATAATAAACTTTTGATTAAGAGTATGCGGAGTGTTTGGTATAGTCTGTACTTCTAGTGTTTTACGTCTTGCTTCTTCAGCTTCTTTCTTCTTCAGCTACACTTTTCTAGACACTCTGTATATTAACTTCTTTATTTATTTTTTAACATTTTGTAACTTTAATATATATATTTTTGGTCCAACATTTATAGCAGAATATTATTTTCTGAAGTTTGTAACCAAGTAAAATATTGAATAATAATAATAAATTGCGCAGATCAAAAAGTTGAACTTATCCGACTTTAGCGCCCAGTCTACCAAAACACGGGCGTCCATGTCCAGCACGCTTGATAGACATTACAAGCTGCACCCAAGAATGCTTAAATGGAAAGTGGCTTTAACTGCACAAGTTTTGAGAAATCCCTTTGAAGTATTCTAGTTATGAGGAAAATAGAAATTGTTTCTTGGTTTGTTTCGATCTACAAAAAATGTCTACAAAGTTAAATAAGGTTTTCAAAAAATTCAGATATGATATTACAAACAAAACGATGAACAAGAACAAAACTTCAAAACAAACTTCAAAACACACTTTCAAAATTCTACTGCGCGTTGAGAATCATAGCAGTTTTTACAACCCGACGTAAAAATGACGACAATGAGTGTTCGTCTATAACAGTTTAACGAAGGACATTTGAAAATATTAATGGCTGTCATCAGATGGACCTAAAAGTGTCCTAAAAAATCTCTACGGTGGAGAACACTACATAAATATGTAAAACGGGGGTAACAAATGTTGTACAAATTTTTTAAATATTCTTGATGATAATGTTCCACTAACTACTTGTAATTCGATGTAAGGGCACATCGCGATATATATATAAAAAAGGGATTTGATAAACAGGCTTCTATTCCACGGATAATCATTGACGATATTATCTCCGATGTTCATTCTCTCGTTGCTGTTCTTCCATCGCTCTTTGCATTTTTTGAAGCTGTTCTTGCATCTCGAGAAGCTAAAAATAAGACATAAAGCGTCACGTGATGGGTCCAAAGAAATTACTTAACCAACCAACCAACCAACCAACCAACCAACCAACCAACCAACCAACCAACCAACCAACCAACCAACCAACCAACCAACCAACCAACCAACCAACCAACCAACCAACCAACCAACCAACCAACCAACCAACCAACCAACCAACCAACCAACCAACCAACCAACCAACCAACCAACCAACCAACCAACCAACCAACCAACCAACCAACCAACCAACCAACCAACCAACCAACCAACCAACCAACCAACCAACCAACCAACCAATTAACCTATCAAATGTGTTCTTTCATGCGTTCAATAAATTAGAGAAAGTTATTCGCACCTGCTGTTGTTTTTGTTTCAACATTTCATCTTTATCAGCTTCTTTACCATCAACGGCTTCTTGTGCGCCAGTGGTGGAGCTATATATAAAGGAGGACAATGTTTGACTTTCCCTCTTTTTACCGCCTAGACAAAAAAGCTGCAGCATTCTGTGTAACTTTGTCAACAAAAAAATTAAAAAACTAAAAAACTAAAAAAACACTGTTGCAAAAAATATTTCGATATGTTAATATACTTTTTTATAGACTGCTAGACACCCTTTATCTCTCCGAGTTTTTCGATATTGTTTTTATAAAGAATATGTCGAAAATAATTTCAAACAACCTGTACATAACGCGTAGTACCTACTTCAAAACACCTTAATTCTGATCCATTAGCATACTGACAAAGTTTGAAATGAAAACATCAACATTTAAAAACATATAACACATATACCCAGTACGTAATCCTACGAAACATTAAATTTCCCCGCAACAGAAGTACACATAGTTAAATTATAAAAACCATTCGAACCTCTTCTTCTTCCGGTCCTTACTAGGTGTACCAGGCGGGGTAGATAATCGCTGCGCTCGATAATTTTCATAGTGGAAGTCTTGAGTGACTTCTTTCAAATCTTGCATATACGTGCTAAAAATGTTTTGTAATATCACAATGTAAAATATCACACTTGAACAGATTGTCATTTCACATTATATAATAGTTACAGGTAAAATAATATTGGACGAAAAATCGAGTTGTTCTACTCCAAAGAACAGCTTGTCCACGATTCTAAATATAGCACATTACGTCATACTTACATCAACATGGTTCGAAGTTTGATGAAATCACAATGATTGGGATTCTCAACTAAAAAAAGGATAAATTTGTGCTTAATATTTAAAAACTATACGGGGAAACATGGGTGGCACGCTGAATCCGCCACAGCATTTAAACTGTTCTGCGCCCTCCGCCCGAAGCGTGTTGTCTTTAATTTTGACCGGCTATTGCAATGTTAAATTAATCCAACTAAACTAGTCGGTGGCCCGTCGATAAATCCACGCGCGTTTGCCCGTCTTTTTTACACCGCATTTCGTGTGTGTCTCGCTACTTGCAATACCATTTTGCGCAGAGACAGACAGAATACGGCTATTACTATAGAGAAACAAATTTCATATTTTTAGGCATCCACTGATGGAGAACAACCAAAAAGTAGCCATCATCCAGTATAACAGAATAGCTCGCAACCCGACATAAAACTAAAATGGTTTTAAGAATATAGAATGCACACAGAAAATCCCTACCCCCTAAAACCTCCATGAAAAAGAAAGACTATGATAACTTGCAGAAAATTCTTACTTTCGACAATCCCCCACGGATATTTTCTTCCTCTCACTTTCTTCCCACGTATATCAATCGTTGTGTTACTCCCAATGACGGCGTACGGTACGGCGGACTGAAACAGCGAAACACGAGTCATAAAAATTATCGGAAAGAAATAGCACGAAACAGGTAACGTACTCTCATAATTAGATAAATTTACTTCTAATGAAGTAATAATGCTGCGACGCAACCATTTTGCACAGACAGAGTGCGTTTAGACCAGTCGTTAACTCGCGGAAAATTCAACAGGACCTCCCGTCCTCTATATAACGCATTTCGTGTTTCCGTAGCAAGACGTTTTTCCCAGACAAACAGACAGAATACGGCTATTATTAATATAGAAATTTTAGTACAATGCATAATACTGATTGGGATCAGCGTCTGAAGTGTTTGTTTGTAAGCTTATTCAAATGGCCCGTTAATAAAGTAAGCGAAGAAAAAATGATTAAATTTATCAAAAATAGCATTAAAATAACATTGACAGCTCTCTTCAAGGATAAAATATTCGATCAGCTATTCAGTTACAGAGAAGAAATAAGATAATGCCTATGTTTTTATCTATATAACTTCCACCTTAATCAGAATGCTTTCGACAAGATCACCTGGTCTTTTTATAGGGTGGCTTCGTTGAAAGTTTTACTTAACGGGAAGACACTATTCGAAAAAGCATTAAAAACAAATACCGTAATAAAATTTTACGCGTAAAAACGATGTGGTTAACGGGCTTCGTGTGCGCTTACCTTCAGTTCCTTGGTCAGCGTTTTAAACTCGTCCTCTTCATCCTCATCGCATTCAGGGAAATCATAAATTTTGATTTGATTACTGCGAGCTTCTTGTAACACCTAAAAATAATTCGCTAACATTGTTAGGTATACGAAGATTTCACAGAACATTCTCTAATGAGGATGAAAAATATAACAACCCCACAACTAACAAACTTAAACTCAACTATTGTTTTACGTTGTGTTTTTGTTTGTTTGTTTGTTTACTTGTTTTGTTTGTTTGTTTGTTTTTGCACTATATATAGCCAGACGATTCCCACCTTCAAATGAGAAAAAACGTTCTGCTTTTTTTGTTTTTGTTTGCAAAAAACGTATGATCTCATTTTCACCGGAAAACGGGATAAAATATATTTTCCTTTTTCGTTATTCTGTGAAGTGAATATTAGGCTTTAGACATCAACAGAGTTAAAAAAAAGTCGAATACTACGGTAACCGATCAGTAAAACAGTTAAGATTAAACAATGCAACATCACGAATTTTTGTTCCGTGCATTGCATCATTTCCACTAAACATTTAAAAAAATATAATGTGAGCATACCTTTTGTTTCAAATCAGCCAGTTCACGTTTAGTGAGTGTGTCCGCTTTGCCTATTACAGGTACGATGTTAACACGCTCGTGTAAAAGTTTCATGAATTTAACATCAATAGGACGTAAACTAAAATAACACAATAACACTTCCTATAAGTTCAGCATGTGGGTGAACAGGTAAAACCCGAAATTGATGAAATAGTAGAGAAACTGTAAAAAATAATGCGAATCACTTTGAATATAACACTGGCTCCAATCTCCGTAAAACACAACACAGTACATAATAAAACAGCTTCAGGTGTACAAGTTTCATTGAGAATTTGTAATTTTCAAATTGATTGACTGCAGGCATTAGGACCTTAAAGTATCACTGCTAGAGATTCAGAAACAATATCATACCCATGCCCAGAAGGATTGATGAAATAAAAACAGCAATGAACTCTGTTATCTGTGATATTTCTTCGATTCAATCCAGACTCATCACGCAAGTAATTCTCAAATTGTTGTTCAATATACTTTACAATGGGAACGAAACTAAAATATGAGAACACTAGAGAATTAAATCAAATGCATTTAGATCAAAAATATTATTTTCCTGCTAAATCTTTGGAAAAATTATTGGGTGTTTGATTACTAAGAAAAAATGTATATATTTATTATCACTGTGGAACTGTTACAAGACTCTTCAGGTCAAAAATTGCAAGTGTTTAAGTTTTATACATCTGCCACCAAATAGATGGATTGGCAACATAAAAAACAAAACTATAGACATTTTGTGAACGTTTTTAGAGCACTACATCCATTTATCAACAAGATGTGAAAAAATAAACATTATAAAAATCAATCTTTAATTTACTGCATGCACTGGTCAGAAAAAGCAACAAAGAAAATTTGAATTTGGATTTAAAACTACATTCACAATCGCAGGACAACCAACGGCAATTCTAGTTGAAATAACTGCAGATAAGGTACATAAAATCTTTATTATAATCACAATTTTTTTTATAAAATGGTACACAAAGAATGTGTTTAAATTTAGAGCTCATAAACTTGTTTGACCTCTGCAAAGCAGTTCATATTTTTGCATTTCTCACTTCAAGTTTGTAAAAGGAGTACATACCTTTCAGAGCAGTCAAGGCTGTCAGCGAAACCAGGAGTATCAACTACGGTCACTTTGAGTTTTACACCACGTTCTTCAATTTCTACAGCTGATGTTTCTATGTTCAGTGTACTCTTGATTCGATCTATATAAATAACAATAAGAAAAGTACAATCTATTTCCTAAGTGTTGTTTTTGCAGGATTAAAAATAGTTTTTTGTTACCAAGACTATGGAATGTTTTTACTACTCTCAACATTTTAAGCCACAAAAAATATTTTTATTAAGTATTTACAAATTAGAAAATATTTACAGTTAAATGCTTGCAACACTAAACAAACCAAGACAACTTTTTATAATGAAAAAAAGAAAAAATGTTTTGACGCTTAGTGGAAGTGTTAGTCGGTACGACAGCTAATTTAATTGAAGAGCCAGTATGTGATGCAAATTTTACTTTTAAAAACCATTATGCTTTATTTTGCTAACTATTAAACTAAAGATGGTACACTTTGAGTTGAGGAAAAACAACACAACATAATGCCCATGTATTCATAACAATTTTTTTTTGTAAAGTAAACAAAACTACAAAAATAAAGCAAACAAACAAAACAGAAACACCTTGTAGATATTATGATAAACATCGCAACTTTAAAAAATATTAACATCCTACAATAAAAAGTACATATGCGTTATGCTCGTTACTACATACCTTTAGCAGGGGGTACAATTCTGTCGGAATATAAGTCTGTCAGAAACAAACTGTTAATCAATGTCGATTTTCCAAGACCAGACTCTCCTAAAGTGAAAACGAAATTTAAATATAAATTTAGAAATGCAGTCTAATAGCACATGTTAAACTTTTTATACATATAAATTTGCATCTATTTTTGAAAACAGTTATAATACTCTTTATGCTAAATAAGTTATAAATGAATCCCTATTTCTTTTAGAGAAACTAAAAATAATAATATGCAAACCCTTACCCACTACCATCAAAGTAAACTCAAAACCACGCTTTACAGTTTTTCGATGCACCTGATTTGGTAAATTAGCAAATCCAACATACGAAGACATTCTATCTGTAATTAAAATACATTAACATACAGAATGACTTTAGAAAAATAAAAATTTGAAGTTGACAATAAATAACACATAAATAGAATAAATTGAATCTGTTTTTAAACAGGAAAAGTTAAACTTCCATTTAATGATATCTTTAACAAGAGAAGCAAAAATAAACATAAATAAACATTAAGTGAACTTATAATAATAAATATAAATATAAAAGTTAGTATGATGATACACACCTCCTTTAAGAAAAACTTTATGCACCACGTTCTGCATGACTTATAAGTTCCTTTTATGTTTATGGCGAATAAAAAACTTAGGGTTTAGACATCACAAATATCAATTCTTGAAATAATTGGTTAATTGAACAACCAAAATCAAAATATTATGCTAAGAAAAGACACAAAGACACTTGACCCAAACTACTTGAGCTTCATTTTAAAGTTGTGACCATGTATGTTTGTTGTTGCAATAATAGCATGGTTTCTAGTTTCTAAAATTCAAAGTAATAATAATTTGGTAAACCGAATATTCCAAATATTACACATCTTGAAATCAGAATATTTTGAGAATCCTTGTTCGCATGTTCATTAATTAATTGAATTATACTCTCTAGAAGGTCTAAAAAACTGTGGCATCTATATGCCATGGTCATTTTTTTACACACAGACAATATTATTGAGATTCATATAAAAATTTAATAATAAAAATATGGTAATATTAATGTTTAAGTTTCATAATGTTTAATGACAAAATCGTGATGATAACTTTGCAATGACAGTTAGCAGTCGGATAGATGTGGCTTTTTCACTAAATAACCCATCGAAATGTCTACTGATGGACATTGAAATAGTTATAACAACATTAAACTGAATAAGTTTTCTAACAGACAGGAAAGAGTAATAAAGAATAAATTTTTAAATAAGGTAAGGCTTTGATAACTTAAATTTCATAAGATGGTCTTGTTTGATTTTTCTTGGTTTTGCCTATTTCTTTTCCAAATTCATATAAAGAAAGAATTTAAGCCTGGAAACTTTGCCAGATTCTTATACAAAAATATGTGATGTAATCTTCAACACCAGCACCTTACAAAAACTTCCCCAAAATTTTAGAGGTTATCTCATAAGCAAAAATAAAATTACCTTTAACAATGCAGAATACTTTTTTTCAAACAAAATAGTGTTTGCTGCATTTGCTATAATTATCAGAGTACTGGTCAAAACAATTTTCAACTTGCATGCTCGAGCTTTCTTTTGAGCTCCTTTCTTGAAAGCCTTTTGAACCTGATGCTTACTCAGCACTGTCTACGTCACCACAAAATAAGCCCTCACGCTGCTGTATAGATGCAGGTCAATTTATTCACTTCAACCCATGTTTTTAAATAACAAAGAGATGAATCTAATATTTTTTTCAAGAAACAACACTGAGCATGGAACTGCCAATACACAAGTTCCAGTTAACCATTGTTTAAATACATCTTTCTTTTGTTACAATGCTCTTGACAATTGAAAAGAGGAAGTAAATTATTATGAATTAAGAAGGCTCTGACCATTAAGAAAAGTGAAATAATTTTTTGTGAAATATTTTGAAAACAAAAGTTTCTAATTTCTTTACACATGTTTTAAGTAGGGTTACTGCCAATAACATACTAAATTTTTACGCTGCAAGTCTGAATATTTCTTCAGAAAATGTAAGGGAAAAAAATGATTTTTTTTAAAAAAAAACAGATTTTTTTAATGGTGAAATTTTTATTCTTAAATTATATCTGGAAGTACGTTTATTTGTAAATAAACAATGTTTACTTATTAATAATTTTGGGATCAAAGTGTGATCTCTTTAAGACACATATTCAGTATCATACTGACTATGTGTTATTATACCAATGAATGTTTTCGATTCGGTGTCCCTACTCTCCCATGGTTCAATCATGTCACAAAACGAATGGGTACCAACCTGAGTAAACTTGTTAAAGTCTTCTTATTATTTTTGTTTTCAGTCATATTCACTTATAAAATCTAAACACGTGCATACAGAAAGAAAAATAATATTTAAATAAAGTTCATTATCATTCTCAAAAAAAACCTGCAAGCAGCGCGCTTAAAGTGATCGTTACTATGGTGATTTTAGCGAAGTCATGCGGCAAGTTGTTTATCGTTTGATGTTTACCTCCTCTGATGGAAAAATAAGCTGTGATGGAGTGTTAGTTTCCCCGAATTATCGTAAAGGTGTATTATGAAAAAATTGAAAAACCATTTTAGATACATCCCTCCTGAATAAGATAATCGAAAAAGATGGGGAAAAAAATCAGTGGTTTTGTAAAAGAAACTTTGAACGTGAAGGAGGGGGTCAAATTTTCTCCACCTTATAAATCCTTGTATTTTTCATTTTAATGCAAAAAACCTATATCAACCTATAGAAAATGTTGAGATCTTTCCAAATATTGATACATTTAAATATATTAAATTAATGTGAAGAAGAAATCGAGATTTAAAAAATCATGCTCACTTTCCCTTACGGTATCCTTAACAACTTAAACTGTGAAGAGGTGTAACTGTGTATCTAGACAGCAAAATACAAGGCAGAGGGGTGTAAACCAGCACAAACACATTCAAGTTGATGTTTTATATCTCTGGAATGTTATTAACTAAACTTTTGGTCAGAGTGTAGATGAAAATTACTGTTACTGTCACAGAAGGACATCACAGCACAGGATTAAAAAAAGTTTGTGAAAGTTTAGTGTAGGACTTTTGGGATATAGCTATATACAAGGCTCTCAATGTTCTGCTGTAAATAAACAATCCGGTCACTAAACTGTTTTTTTATAACCTTTTATCAATTTTAGGATATTTTTAAATCAGCCAGATAAGTAGGGAGGGTTTAAGCCTAGGCGTCAAAACTAAAAATTTAAACTTACTTTTTTTTAATTTAATGGGAACCTCCTACTTTTGCTGGTTGACTTGACTCACCGAACGGGCAGGTAAGAAACAAAAACAATCGGGATTTAAATGTTCTTTTACATGAAAACATTGGTCGTGGACGACTCTTCTAAAAACGTTTTTGTTAACAGTAATTATTTTATAGAACTAGGTCAGTCTGACCATGGTACACAACATGGTAGTCAACAAAAATGGCGACATTTATTTGATTTGATCAGATCTCATCAACATTTTTGCCTTTCATTTTGGCAACCCGTTTTTAATCTATTTCTGTAAAGCGAACCCTAAATTTCCCTTATCCGAAGCGAAACATACTAGCTCTCTATCACTGTCAAAGGCTACCTTGCTATGGAATCATTGACGGGTAATAGAAGCAATAGATTGACCACCTTTATTGTGGACCATTTTGGTCCGTAATAAAGTTAATTCTTTAATTTCTGTGATCTGATTGGTTGATTTCGATCCTTTAATTATCTCCCCAACTAAGGCAGTCGTCACAAATATGTGGTGTGAAAGTTATTTGAGTCTTAACAAGAAATCAGGGTGGCTAAGAACTGAAACTGTTCTAGATAGATAGATAGATAGATAGATGTGCATATTTTACATGGCTAGCCTCACAAATATCGAGGGATATACCCTGTCTATTATTTCCAGGAGGGGCCATGGCTTAGATGGAGAGTCCTAGAGTATTTAATGCTCATTTTGAGCTACGCAGACCCAATTAGTAGGGCCCATGCTCTACTAGACAACTCCCGGCAACATCCAACGGCTCACACAGTGTGCCATCTCCCCAATTTCCCTCACATGGCCTGGGTTAACCCAGGGCTATGGTAACATTCACTCGCCCATGTTGAATCGCCGTCAAGAGGAATCGAACCCCGGTCTCCCGCACAGAGTACGAAAGCTATAACCACTAATCTACGGCGTGTTAAACATTATATGCCGTTTTAAAATCTCCTGGTCGGAATGTCACGTGGTACTACTTTCGGTAGAGGTAAAACATAGACTTTTCACGGTCAATCTCTCACAGGAGATTAAACAAGAACTACAAGTATCTGAAGTAAAGTAAAGCTAAATTACAAAAATGGCCTATAAAGCACTACACAATATGCCTGGCGAAAAAGTGTCATGTGATATTTGCTGACCGGGAGAATGCTTCGCCAGCCTATTTGTAAACAACACAGAACGTTTCTAAGGGAGTCCATTAAATGGACCGGCTTGTAAGCCATGTCCAAATTGTAAATGAGACACAACTACGCCATGTGGCGCCATAGATTAGTGGTTATAGCTCTCGTACTCTGTGCGGGAGACCGGGGTTCGATTCCTCTTGACGGCGATTCAACATGGGTGAGTGAATGTTACCATAGCCCCGGGTTAACCCAAGCCATGTGAGGGAAATTGGGGAGATGGCTCCATGTGTGGGCCGTTGGATGTTGCCGGGAGTTGTCTAGTAGAGCGCAGGCCCTAATTGGGTCTGCGTAGCCCCAAAATGAGCATTAAATACTCTAGGACTCTCCATCTAAGCCATGGCCCCTCCTGGAAATAATAGACAGGGTATATCCCTCGATATTAGTGAGGCTAGCCATGTAAAATATGCACATCTATCTATCTATCTATCTATCTATGTTACTGTAATGCAATATTCTTTAGGCCTGTTTTTAAGCCGTATGCATGAACTCACTTTCAGTGTTATACATAAATTTTGAATTTGAAGCGAACATGTTTAAAAAAAATAAACTTTTTGATGTCTAAAAAGCTGCAGAAGATAATTTATATATATTTTTATTAAAAGTACGATTAAAAATAACGACAGCTAGGAAAATTTAAAAAAAAAAGAAAAGGAAAAATATGCAGGAATTCATTTCATCTCTTGAACGCATGCCGCCTAACCTTTAAACCCAACAAACGGCGCTTGCATAAGGGAAAGAAAATTTGAAATGGTTTCGAAAATTGCCCCAGCCAGGATGACATGCCTGTGAATTCAGAAACTGTGTTCCACATTTAAAAAAAGGGTCGGTTGGCCAGGAATTACACCAATATTTTATGATAAATTGCACATCTTGTTTAATTGGAACTTTTACGTGCCTGGGCACACATGGCTGGAATTTTAAAGTGAAGCACGATAATAATGGTGGTACTGGCTATGGGAGGACAACAAACATAAAGTATTTTTTGTTGCTCTAGTTCTTTCGACTCTAAATATAAAAAATTGCAATCTGAAAATAGGGTTGGTCGGGTGTCTCTAACACAAAAAATTTGTGATGTCTGCCTAATAAATAGCCAAAGATGATCATGATCATGATTGTTTCTAGAGTACAGTACTGTGAAAAGGTTTGTTAACATCGTGTTCGTGTAACGAGCGTGGTGCACACGAACCACGATAAAATTGTGGTCTTTATGTATAACAAACATTCAAACATTCTATCGTGGCCACCACGCTAATATTATTATCTCCACGAAGGATCGTGTGTCCCACGATTATTTTCGCGAGCTCCACGATTTTTATAGCCAGTATAATTTATTTTTTTTTCTTTTCAAAAAAGTCTTTGTTAAAGTTAATTTGTTTGTTTCAGGTTTTATCAAGTTAAAAAATTTGTCTGTGACGATAGAAATGTTTTTTAAGATCGCATTTTAAAAGTTTATAAACGAAAAGCGGCAATAAAAATGTTTTTTTAGATCGCATTTTAAAAGTTTATAAACGAAAAGCGGCGATAGAAATGTTTTTTTAGATCGCATTTTAAAAGTTGATAAACGAAAAGCGGCGATAGAAATGTTTTTTTAGATCGCATTTTAAAAGTTTAAAAACGAAAAGCAGCGATAGAAATGTTTTTTTAGATCGCATTTTAAAAGTTTAAAAACAAAAAGCGGTGATAGAAATGTTTTTTTAGATCGCATTTTAAAAGTTTATAAACGTAAAGCGGCGATAGAAATGTTTTTTTAGATCGCATTTTAAAAGTTTAAAAACGAAAAGCAGCGATAGAAATGTTTTTTTAGATCGCATTTTAAAAGTTGATAAACGAAAAGCGGCGATATAAATGCTTTCTTAGATTGCATTTTAAAAGTTTATAAACGAAAAGTGCCGATAGAAATGTTTTTTTAGATCGCATTTTAAAAGTTTAAAAACGAAAAGCGGCGATAGAAATGTTTTTTAAGATCGCATTTTAAAAGTTTATAAACGAAAAGCGGCAATAAAAATGTTTTTTAGATCGCATTTTAAAAGTTTATAAACGAAAAGCGGCGATAGAAATGTTTTTTTAGATCGCATTTTAAAAGTTGATAAACGAAAAGCGGCGATAGAAATGTTTTTTTAGATCGCATTTTAAAAGTTTAAAAACAAAAAGCGGTGATAGAAATGTTTTTTTAGATCGCATTTTAAAAGTTTATAAACGAAAAGCGGCGATAGAACTGTTTTTTTACATCGCATTTTGATTCACGAACGATTAAAATCTATTAAATAGCTAGCTTTACGACAAAGAAATAAAACAACAAGTGTTTATTTTTTTGCCGTCGGTTTTTTGATTTAATTGATAAACTAATACGGTCTTTGTTGTTTTACAATAGAAGTTATCTATCGTGGACGCCACGGTGTAATGTTTAATTTTTGTTCGTGTAGTCCACGAAACTTGATTGTGAGGTCCATGATTGTTAAAAAAATACGCATCGTGGGCTATCGTGGTTCGTGCGTAACATGAAATAAACACGAACCACGATGTTAACAAACCTTTTCACAGTACTGTATATCATCATTTTTTAAAATCATTCACAGTTTAGTTTAGTTTTTAAGCTCAAAATTGGTATGAAGTGGAAGGGAATAGGAAACGATTTCAAAACTGTTTTAGAAACAAAATTTAAAATAAAGTCTAAAACAAATTCTGAAATAAATTGCAATTAAAAAGTAAAAATTTATTACATAAACCTACGTTCAAACATCCCTTTCTTGCTTTGACAGATGTCACCAAAATTTACACAAGGTTAATATCTTTGAATGCACTGGTAAAATTGGGTATCCATAGTTTCAAAAGCAACTGTTAAGACTTTTTGCAATCCCCAGTAACTGAATTTACTTTGTATGATCCTGTTTTGATAGTTTTAAGTCAATGTACAACGTTATTCTCATTTTTACCAATCCAATTGGATAGTTTTTTACGACAATGTGTTTGCTTTCTCTAAGCCTGTTTTGATGATTTTGAAACAATCAACGGTGATATTGCTTTCTGTGATTCAATATTGATGGTTTTCAAACTATCTACAAAGACTTTTAGCTGCAATTTTGTTACTAGTTTTCAGATAAAAAATGTAGATATTTACAAAATTTTTTTTAGAAATGGCAGCGTCTGATAAACGTGCTATATGAGAATTGACTTTGAAACAATTAGATCTAAAAAATGAATTTAACAAAGTGTTAATTCATTGAAACAATTAAGAAACGAAGGTGAAACGAATCGGAAGCGATTTTCAATTCAGTAAAGCGATTTGAAACTATTTTGAAACGAATTTGAAACAACTTTCTTGAAAAAATGTTTTTAAAATTCATCTCAAATTCGTATAGAGATCGTTTCAAACAAGAGTGAATTGATCCCTAAATTAACCTGAAAAACCCTGACTAATTTTTCTGGAAACCCAGGAGTCAAACAACCACTATTTTTGTTGGTAGAAACAAACTCTCCAGAAGTGCTGTCAATCCTTAAGTTAGCATATGAGCCGCCAGCTTCATTATATTATTTGTATTTCCTGTGTTGATAGATTTTACTTCTTTGCAATAGCAGAACTTTGTATTGTAAGGTTGTTATACTATAAATTTTTAAGTTGAAGCCACAACAATTTTATTTTTAGGAAAAAAGAGGATTTAACCAAAAATTTGATGTAAAAACCTGTTCCATCTTGAATAAAGATCAATGGATTTACTTTTTAAATCTATTTTTCATTGAAGGATGTCAGTGTCTGTTGGTAGTACAACCATTGATCCTGATGAATACTTTACTACAGATCCTGGAATTCCGTTTCACTTATTACGACGGAAGAAGGGTAAATATTTTCCACATGTTTTAGAATGTCATACAAACTTTTATTGAAAACATGCTGGCACTAGTTTTAGTTGATTTCTTAGTTGTTAAGGAGGGTTGTTTTATGGATTTTATGTATTATTAGGATATAATTTTTTTATTCTAAAAAACCTGAGGGCCTATCATTAAGCAAAAACCACAAGTTATTAATAACACTAAAATAAAGCCCTGGAAACAACGTTAACAAAAATTTGAAAAAAAGGGAAGGACAAATTTAATGATGAACATTTCAAACGAAAAAATTACGCATGAATTCAATTTTCATTACGCTGTCTAAAATTTTGTTACGCAGATGGTCGATCTTTTTGATGCCATGTTTTCTTCTGCTTTCAATAACAGTTTCAGTGCAAAATTTTATACATCTGAATCGAACAAGCTTTTTTGAAAACTAAAATTTTTTAAAATGTAATTCCATTCTTGCACTGGGTGATTCAGTTTGAATATTGCTGACAACCTCGGGCTCAGAAGACATAGAAGACAAGTGAAAATATACCTGTTTGTGATCTTAAATATTGAGTGCATGCAGAAGGAATAGAAGCAGAAGCAATAGAATAGAATAGAAGCAAATAGTTATTGTTTAAATAAAAATACAAAAGAGCAACAACAGAGCTTGATAGTAAAAATTTTGAAATATAAAATCCATGTTCAAAATATTCTAGCCTTTTCTGACACAACTACCCAGGGTATTTTTTTTATGCACAGATTGTATTTTGTTTGCTGTTATTTCGAGATTTCGTGTATACTAATTCATAATGGAAGACCAGTCCACATTACACAAAACGTGAAACTCATCATCATCATCATCATCATTCTCGGCTTAACGTCCGTTTTCCATGCTAGCATGGGTTGGACGGGGTATATTAATGACCCTCTTCCAATCTGATCTAGACTGTGTTAGATCTAAACTCAACTTTCTCTGTATCAAGTCTGTCCTTATAACCTCCTGCCAAGTCTTTCTCGGTCTGCCTCTGGGCTTTGCCCCAGGAACTATCAAGTCTCTACACTTTCTTACCCAATTATCCCCCTCCATTCTTTCCAAGTGCCTGTCATTGAAAATTCTTGCTTCATAAATTAAGGTGGATAGGAATAAGGGATCGTCTCAAAATGTTCGTACGTAGTTCGTATAATTCGTATCAATAACTTTGTATCGATTTATTAAATCTTTCGTATCATTTTATTTTTAATACGAACTTTTTCGTATCATCAAAATTACAAGTTTGTATAAAGTTCGTATCATTTAAAATAAAGTTTGTATCATTTAAAATAAAGTTTGTATGTAGTTCGTATCATTTCAAAGAAGTTCGTATAAAAATTTGCTTATACAAAGTTTGTTTATTAGCTATAAACGGACTATTATCTATAGTCTTTATATTGAAATTTTTTCAACAATTATAAAGTTTGTTTCGTTAAACGAACTTCGTTTATTTTAATTGGACTTATTATCTAAGGTCTTTGAGATTGTCTCCACGGCATCGTAGAAAGCGAAAAGATCACCGTAGATTCTTTAAAAATCATGAAAACAGGATCGTAGAAAGCGAAAAGATCGCCGTATATCGTTTAAAAATCATGAAAACTGGATCGTTGAAAACGAAAAGATCGCCGTAGATCGTTTAAAAATCATGAAAACGGGATCATATAAAGCGAAAAGATTGCCGTAGATTGTGTAGATTGAACCTATGAATACGCAATTTTGCTAGTCTTTTCAAAGAAGTCAACCTCGTATATTTTACTTCTTTTATTTCTGGTTTCGTATTGAAATAATTATGCGCAATTACGCCGGTACTTTTGAAGTTCGTTTTAAGTTCGTATAGCAATTTACTTAGCTTAAAGTTCGTATCATTTCTTTTCGTATTTTAAAAAAACTTCGTTTAATTCTTTTGTTTCTGGTTTCGTATTGAAATAATTATGCGCAATTACGCCGGTACTTTTGAAGTTCGTTTCAAGATCGTATAGCAATTTACTTCGTTCAAAGTTCGTATCATTTCATTTTGTATGATAAAAAAACTTCGTTTAAGTTCGTATCATGTATTAAAAAAGTTCGTATAAACTTTGTTTATATTTTTTATTTTAAACAAAGCACTTCGTATGACATTTGTTTAACGAAACGAAGTACTTCGTAGCATTCGTATAATTATACGAAAAAAACATACAGACATTTTGAAACGATCCCTAAGAGTGTGAGACTAGAAGTACTATAATTTGAAAAATTGTCCAGGGGAAACAATTTACGTCACAGGAACAAAACGATCATTTCCGCCAAGTTTCTTGACCTGTGCAATAAATCGTGCACCCAAAGCTTCAATTTTGCTCATGCAAGCAATCCTAAAATATTGAAATTACAATTTGAAAAAGTACATGGCACAGAGGGTGCTATTTTGGCATTGGGAGCAAGCGTAGTAGAAGTTTCAAATATATTCACGTCCAGGAATTTCAATCTAAGTGAAGTATTCGTAATTGAGAGGTCTAGTAACAAAGTAGTTACAGTTACATAGAATGGATGAATTAAAAGCCATATAGTTAAAAATCTTGATTTGAATAAAGGTGGCATGCACGAAATAAGCTAATATCACTACTAGCCTAACTTGGAGTCTCGTCTGCTTATGTTTTTTTTGTAATCTAAATAACAAGACAAATTATTAAAAAAATTCAGAGTACTAAGTTCAAAAATCTCTATCACTCCGAACATTTTGTGGAAATGAGGAAGCATTTAATGGCTCTGCTTTTTATTTGTCAGAATTGGCCACGTCTTTGCATGCTCGAGAGCGATTGCTCGGACCTTAAAGGCCTTTTAAAATCTTTCTGGGATGGCATGTTTAATTACTTCTGTACTAAAAGTGACATGCATGGGACCTTACCATACCAGTTAAAGGCAAATTTTTGTTACTAAAAAAAATACTTGTTAAAAAGTATGGACATGATCATTAGAATGAGACAGCAATGTTGCAGGTTAAAAAATCACAAAAAGTGATTTTTGCTCATAAGTCTGTATTATTACAAATGTTTTACAATTTGGCATATTTGACATGCATATTAGTTTTATGGGTTGTTTTTAGTAGTTTTATGATAAAAAAACAAAGTGTTGCTTTTTTATCATCCAACTTTGTTGACAATATTTGCTGGATTATGTTGTTGTTGTTGTCTTTTCCCTGATTAAGACCGTTTCAGATAACAAAGTAACAAAAAAAATTTGTTACCATTTTATCACTTTCTGTTTTAAATAGAATAAAAGAAGCATATAGTATACATCACATATATCATACTAAGAAATTCTAGCTTTTACCTAGTTAGATATAACAATTTTTTTCTGCTATATTATATAATACTCCAAAAGGTGACTCATAAATTTTTTTTGAACGATTGTATTTTTGTGTTCTTTATCATTATTAACTGAATAATGGCTCTATACATACCTGTGTTTAGCGTGGATAAGTTTGGTCTACCAGTTTTGGACCTAGAGACACATCAATGTTAAAAATAATGTTGTTTTTTTATCATAAATTTCTTGGATCTTTGTGAAATTGCAAGACCATTCCTCTGATATGGACCTACAGATTGTTGGAGATTTATCTTTCTATATGTAAACTTGCAACTCATAGATGCAAGTTAAAATTTCAATGGTGGAATAATAAAAAAATAACATAAGGTGTGATTTGTGACATGCAAAATACTGCCTCATTTTAATGATCATGTCCTTAATTTTATTTTTTTTAAAAACTTTTTGTTATTTGTGAAATTTTTTCAAACACTTTCTCACAGAAGATGTTCATAATGCTGCGCTGTGGATACGACGTGGTCTTTGTTTTAAGAAGTTATACATTGCAACTGTGATTCTGATGGCTAATTCTTCGTAGATAAAGTTTGTAAAAAGCCATGTGATTTGGTAGTGGCTGATCATGTGGAGGAAATGAACTTACCAATTGTTACGAATATCACATACTTCTATCAGCAGGCTTTTTCAGCACATATACAGCAAATAGTACATGCCAAGTGTTTTGGTACATTGATCAACTTCTTATAAAATTTGACACTTTACATGTGTTTATCAGTAGCACAGTAATTAATTTGCATGTGTAGAGGAGTGTGCTATTAGACATCTCTCCTGAAAAAGCCTGCATCAGAAGCAGATATCCTTGATTTCAACAGAATGAGATACAAAGTTGATTATAAATTTTGGAGTATACGTATCAGCATCAGTTTTTTAAGAAAAAACTCTGGAAATCCACAATTCTTTTTGTGAATGATAAGGTTTTTCCACTTAGGCGACTCCAACTTAATTAGTTGTTCTACGGGCGAAGTCGATAGTAGTTATGGTCGGTCGGTCGGCAAAATAAAAATAATTTTATCGAGAATGTATGGTCGGAGCATCAACAAAAAAAATAATAAAAAATAACAACGGAGGAGGGCGTTACGACAACCATTTTTCTATGTATTTTTGCATAACGCACGCAGTTTATATTTTTTAGTTGCGAAGGAAAAATAATAATAATTTGTCTCACTAAAAAAAATTTAACTAGTTCCTAAGGTGAAAAGATAAAAATAATTACATGCTCAAAAACTCAAAAAAAGAATTTTTCTTGTGTTGTTTGGAAAGCTATACAGCAAGAATTATTCTTGATGCTGTTTTGAAAGTTGTACAGAATATACTTGTATTGTTTTGAAAGTTATACAGCAAGTTATACTTGCGCTGTTTCGAAATTTATACAGCAAGTTATTCTTCTCCCACTTAAATTAATAAAACAAACAATTTTAGTGTTCTTTTAATGTTTTTTGCGCAGTTTTATAGGAAAATCTAAATTTAAGTGCAAATTCTTTTTACGGACTATGGTTTAGTTGATAATATTTAAAGTCTTTCGCAGCGAAAGTAGCTAATTTTTGTTATAAATCACATAAAAATTTTAACTTATGTCCAACCACGTAACTATTTTTGTGATTACAAAATTAGTTTTATTAGTTTTCAGTTTTATCGCAACAAATTACCATGAACAAAGAATCAACTTCAAGTGGCCTTACCAATGGTGGTCTTAAAGTAACGTTATTGATTCACTTTGTTTAGTATAATTGTAGATTGACATTCAACCAACAAAAAATAACATCATTGATTATCTTCTATGCTCATTATATTTTGACGAGATGGGATGAGAAAATGTTTGTTTTTTTTCTTTGTTTTTTTTTTAAAACTTTTGTGCTTGATATTATTATTTTTTTGTTTTCGTGAAAATTAGGGTTGGTCAGGCCCGTAGAACAACTAATTAAGTTGGAGTCGCCTTATAGACAAATTCTTAAGTAAATACTGCCATGCAAATAACAAAAAAATTGTGACCGATTAACTTTCAATTCTTTATGTTTTGGGGAATTATCTTCTTCTGTTGTTCTTTACTAAATAATCTGCTTTTGCTTTAACAAATCCCATCCCAAAATTTCTAATGAAGCCATTAGCAATTGAAATTCCTAAAACGTGAAAAGTTTGTTGGACCGGATGATATACCATCCTGGTTACATCTACATGGATTATAATCCCTTTACCATTGATGTAAAAAACCTGCACACAATCAGGATCCCCATGTTAATATTTTTTTAAGCAAAAACATGTGTTATGTATCTTGTAATGTGCTTATTTTTTAGTAACAAAACCAAACAACCAAGGCAGTTCAAACCAGTTGGCTCTCCATGGCTTAGATGACATGTTCAATAAATTTTCTGACAAAAATATCAAAGATGGTAGCCAACTCAGTACCTTTCTACCTCATCTTCCTGGTAAATTGATTTGCTGTTTAACATTTTTGTGTCATATTAAGGCTGTTGGTGTAATGCCATTGGTTCAATCTATTTACAGTTTTTTTAATAATTTTTTTTCAAGGCAGCAATTTTTCTGTCATTTTTCTGCTTTGGCAATTACATAGTTCCAATGTGAATTTGAAACAACAACTGGAAAAACAAGAGAGAAAGCTAAATTATGCTGAGTTTGTGCTATAATAAGGCAATCACCTATTTTAATCTTTTACTATTTCCTTTAACAATAAATTATAGCATTAGAAAGAAATGATATGAGAATGGTTAGGTGGATGTGTAACGCCAGTCTGAGAGACAGAAAGAGTTCAGATGAGCTAAGAAGCAGGCTAAGTCTCCGTAGAATTAAAGATGTTATCCAGATAAGAAGATTGAATTGGCTGGGGCACTTGGAAAGAATGGAGGAGGATAATTGGGTAAGAAAGTGTAGAGACTTGATAGTTCCTGGGGCAAAGCCCAGAGGCAGACCGAGAAAGACTTGGCAGGAGGTTATAAGGACAGACTTGATACAGAGGAAGTTGAGTTTAGATCTAACACAGTCTAGATCAGATTGGAAGAGGGTCATTAATATACCCCGTCCAACCCATGCTAGCATGGAAAACGGACGTTAAGCCGAGAATGATGATGATGATGATGATAAGAACAATGCAATTCAGAAAAACGTTTTCTATCCTCTTTTGTAATAATCGCACTTAAAATAAAATTTAAAACAGAAATAATGATATACCAAATTTTGACACTGTTTTTTCTGGATAGGATAAAAAAAGCATCCAATGATTGCACCCAATTTTATTTTTGAAACCCTGTTAGGTAATAGCAAACATATCTTAAAGATTAAGCTTAATACTTTTTTTCATTTATAAGCTCCATTCAGTGGTCTGTTTATTGATACTTAGTATAGCACATGAAGTTTGTTTTTTAATATTTTGGTCTGTGCACCAGTGTATGGCTTGCCAAGAAACACTTTACGACAAGTAAAATGTTTCTTGCCAACCAATCTCTATAATAATAGCCATATTTTGTCTGTCTATCCACAAGAAAAGCGTCCTGCAATGGACACAAGAAATAGCGTATAATTTAAAGACGGGGGACCCCATGGATTTTTCCACGGGTTAACGACTAGTTTTTTATAATAATGCATTTCAACTTATTAAATTCATACAACTATTTATCTTTTTATCCTTGTTATGTTATGCTTTTAGGTTATATTGATGCACCTGGATCAAATGAGGATAGGTAAATTATACACAATTACATTTCAACATTCTGCATAATAGGTGTTGTAGGGCTTGTAATTTTAAAGAATGAGAATCACCATAATTCATTTCAACAGTGATACATTGTTAATCACAGGTATTAACTTTAGCACAAAGATTTTGGACAAATTCACAAGATAATATACCCACTAAATGTTAACCTGAGAAAAAAATCAAGAAATGTCAATAATTCTCAAATCATTAAAAGTTTATAGTTCATCATTAACAACGTAATTCTGTGATTGTTTTTTTTAAGAAAGGGAGGAAGGGAATTCAATGCATGTAAGAGAATTTTTAATAGGTGTCCTATTAAATTACTACCCCAATTGTAGCAATATGGCTATTTTTAGGTCCACTTTTTTGGGACACATTAATTTACATGTAGCTACACACTTTTAAAAGCTCTAAAATTTTGAGATATACTTTTTAGAACTAAAACTATATTCTACTTGGCAACTTGTCTGCCATCTTGTGAATGATTGGATGTTAATTTCATAGATAATTGCGTAGGGAGTTGCTTATAAGAAGATTAATATTGAATTAAAATGCATATTCTTGATCCATGCTTTTTTGTTACAAACAGCTTACAAGGATTAATTGACAAACCACCTGTGGGAGGACGTGAACTTGCGCCATTAACCGAAGCTTCTTTACAAGGATTTCGTTTAATGCCTGGATCGGTAAGATTATTGTAAATTAAATAACCATTGATAAATTGTAGTTCCTTTTTCTAATTTGTTCTCTAATTTGTTCTCGTTCTCTTTTCTAGGTACCAGATCAGTTCAAATTTATGAACAAACCACCTGAAAAAAAGAAAAAGAGACATAAACATAAACATCACGATGAACCGCCACAAAATGGAATGAACGTAACAGGTATGTTTATTCGTTCATTTACAAAATACTTTCGCCACAAAATGGAATGAACGTAACAGGTATGTTTATCGGTTCATTTACAAAATACTTTCGCCACGAAATGGAATGAACGTAACAGGTATGTTTATCGGTTCATTTACAAAATACTTTCGCCACAAAATAAAATGAACGTAACAGGTATGTTTATCGGTTCATTTACAAAATACTTTTGCCACAAAATAAAATGAACGTAACAGGTATGTTTATTGGTTCATTTACAAAATACTTTTACTACGTAATTGAATTATTAGTTTGTCTTATTAGGTTGCCTGTATGGAGCATTTAGAATTTTTTCTGTCAAAGTTATCCTGAATTATAGTGTTGTCCATTTTAAATGAAAGGTCACCAACTTGTAGGGCACTTCTTTATTTTTTTTACTAATATTAAATTCATTCATTTTTTTGGCATAGCCTTAGCGTAGGTAGTTAACTTATCAAAAAATTTATTTTCAGAATCTACAAGAGAAAAGAAACAGAAGAAGGTATAGAAATTTACGTGTGAGAGTGTGTGATTTTGGTGACAGAATTACACCAATGATAATCTTCCAACATTATTCAGTCTTTCAAACCATGCAATTCCCACTTAACCTTTGATAAACAAGTAGTAGCAGTGTAAAAATACTTTGTTCCACTGTTTTCTTTTGATATTTCTGCAACTACGTTAGAAAAATCCATGTTATGTTTCAGCGTAAAAAAGAAGATGGAAGTGACAAAAAGAAAAAAGAGAAAAAGAAAAAGAAGAAAAAAGACAAGGTAAGGTGTAATAATGTGTGGGCCTTTCGGTGGTCTGCACTGAGTGTACCTTAATCATTTATGCATTAGGGCCTACTTTCAAGATCCCTTTTGCAAAGACTAATACCTGCAAAAAAGTCAACAAATGCCAATAATTTGTCAATTTTTATCCCAGAGTAAAATAAGAGCACAATTCCGTTCACACGAAAAGGAAAATGGAATGCTGGCACTAAAATCATAAGGAATTGCTAAAAATGTACTCGTGTGCATGTGTTTGTTGCACTCAAAAAAATTAGTGCATTTAAAGGATGTAGCATTTCTGTTCAATAAAGTTTTTAAACATAGTATAACCTTATATATGCAGCCTTTGTAACTCATGTGAGCAGTCAGCAATTGCTAAAACAACAAAGCCGACGTTATAAAAGTTTAGCTAAGTTCACAAAAGTTTATGTCAGCAATTAGTTACCAACATACTAAAAATAAAATAAGAAACAGTGTGTATGAAAATGTACGGTGCAGCTATGGATAGAATAAATGCTGAACTGTGTTTTACGTGTCTTATATTCTGGAATTTAAATTTATAATAACATTTACATTAACTGCGAAAACCATAAAAACTACTCGTAGAGTCCTCATTTAAAAATCTCAACTTAAAGAGACCATTTTTTTTTGTGTTGCGTTATGCAAGTCCTAAAGAACTACTGTATAGCTGGAGTGCCTTATTAAAAAAATCATTATATCAGTATTTGCTACTTAATACTTTACCGTATTCTGAACTGGTACCTGTTTTCTTTGTTACTGGGTACAAATTTGCAATTTTGTTTAAAAACTGGTAAACACAAAGTTAAACGCACGCAATGGTTTTAAAGTAAAAAAAGTTGTACCTATATTGATACATAAATGATGATTTAAAAATGTTATTGTTAGTTAAATAGAATCTACTGTGTATCATCGTCACCTTCTTAACGGTTTTCTATGCTACCATGGACAGAGTAAATTTATGTCCTTCGCTCAATGCAGATTATTATTTTGATTTTTAGAAAGGAGATCAGGATGAACCATCTGCTTCATGATAGCAATGTTGGTATTTGTAAATGCTTGTACATATATACATTGAGTTTACTCCTGAGTATCAACACATCATGGTTGAAATGTTGAACGACGAAACAACTCAGAACATGTGATATTCAAATTATCATATCAATTTTGATAATGGCGTAATAAACATTGCGCATGAAAGTGACCGGAACATATATGTGGTATAATTTGTAAATACGATTTTACAGAGTTTATAGATTCTTAAATGGTTAAAATTGAACAATGAAGGTTGGCAGTTGCAACATATGGAATAACAATATTGTACAATTTCTTAAGATAAGAGTTATTGAATGTAATGCAGGATTTTAAGCATATTTTTAAATAAATCAATACATCTATAAAGTTGTTGTGTTTTATTATTATTATTATTCCGTCTTACATTCAACTTGTGTTTACTTTGTTTTAATTTATATTTAATGAGGGTAAGATTGGCTTCTAATCCAAGATCTTTTATCCAAACTTTCTTTATTCACTGCCCTTTTTTTTACATATTTGCAGTTCAAGTAGAAAAAGGGAATGATTTTGTTCAGTCTTGTATTCAGGGTTTTTTTGGAATCCTAAACTCCCAGAGAAAGAAACGCAGGGAATGGGGGCTAATCGACACAAATTCTGCTATTTTAAAGATTTACAGAGTACTTCAAACTACCTCTTTATTCATACAGTATTGTCCTTAAATTTATGCTACAGATGTTGCCAGAAAGCTGATGTCCTTTTTCTCTTCTTAAGATGTCTACCATCTTGAGAAGGCAAAATTGATGCCCTTCTCTTCTCAAGAGTCATAGACATCTTGAGAAAGTAGAATCATTTTATAAGTTTAAGTGATAATTATTTTTGGGATGTCGAGTTTGAGGACCCAAACTAGTATACCGGTATCAAAATCTTGATTAGTCTGTAATGCATTACGTTTGTATATAATGTTTAAATCAATAGGCTGATAAATTGATTGTTTTTTGCGGGTGATTAATTGGTACAATTTATTAAAGTTGGTATTTTTTGATTTATTGATCTGTCACTGCCATAATACATTTTTATTTATAGGGATCCCATTGTGAAAAATGATGTTGGAACGTTGTTAAACAAGTCTTGTTATTTTTTGACAAGTTCTTTTCAATCTCAAGATATTCATTTAAATGTTTTTAAATATAAAAATGCTTCATAAATTAAAATTACTTGAGAAATAGTAAGCTTGACATTTTCTAGTCATCAGTAAAATTTAGACCTGTCAAGGGATATGCATTTAATCTTTTTCAATGTATAAAGGTAGGCTTATTAAAATATTGCCAAGATGGCATTTTTTTTGTCCCGCGTCCCTTACATTTCAGCTTGCAACACAATAACTTGGGATCTGCATGATGTTATGTCGGTAAATATATAGGGCAAAATAAAACTTAATAAACTGGTGTAAAGAGGGTGTGGAAACGTGAGGTTATTGGGTCTTTTAAAAGTTTGTATATATTATGCAACGAAAAGAGACTATGGAGCACACCTTTTTTCAATGGTATGTATAATTATACTAAATTTTTGAAATGTTTTATAATGTATAATTTTAAGTGAATCTAGGTTTAAACATAGACCAAAATTTTTAAACCTGTGAAATATCTGATCATAAAAAATATTGTTTATAGAACGCATTTCAAAAAGGCTTCAAATGGAATTTTACGAGGTAAAATCTGTTTGTGTCTTTTATCTGACTGAAATTACATGTTCAGGAAATAAGGAATATATTTAGTTAATTATTACAATCACTGTGTTCCTAGGAAGGATTATTTTTGTATAAAAATGCTGGTATAGATGACGTGATATAAGTCATTGCCTGTTAGTAGAATCCTGCTTATAAATACAAATGTTGTTTTTCATGTGAATTATCACAATGTCACAAATATTTGATCTATTTTCTGTTTCAGATGCACACTTTCGAATTTAAAGGTAGTAGCATACTAATGAGCATAGGAGACATTACCCCTCAAAGCTGCAAGACTAAACAGTTTTGTATTTTCTTACCATTCCAAATACAACTTACTGTAAATGCTCTAATAAATGCTCCAGACGTTATCCTTATTTTTTGTGGGAGGGGGCTGTTTGTTGTAGATAGCGACTGGGTGTTTAATAAAAACATACCTGACATACAAGCTTTTTTCATCTTAAATTTAACACAAATAAATTACTTAAATGAAGAAAACTCTGACAAGCGCCCTGATTTGACTGAAGAAAGGCGTTCACTAGAGACAGGGCGTTTAATAACATTTGTGCTTCATTTTAATTTACATGCCCTGAAACAACTTTAATTTTGTTTCTGTGACAACATAACATAAAATTCCAGTCTTTAAGAAATTAAGTAAGATTTAGTTTTGTAAAAAATATGTGATGCCATATGATATTGAACCTCTCTTTTTTATTTTTCAATTAGATTAAGTTTGTTGATGGAAAACGTGATGTTTGTTTCTTCTATTTCCTTGATGTGTGTGTATAGAAAATGCTACCAAATCATTGCATGCAATAAATAATCTCTACAGTAGTGTATACAGGTGATTTTGTAGCTTGTCTATTGTGGTTGCAGTACAAATACGTTTTATGAATAAAATCATTTCTATTGAGTATTGTTGTGATAAAATTTCCTAAACGTGACTAAACACGTTTTTTAAATATTTTATTAACTTAGATTTTTCGTGATCCTGTAACATGAGATTTTATTCTTTTTTTATTGATCTGATTTAGCATGGTAGTTTGGTGTTTACAATCACAGTTGCTGCCCTGCACATGTGATCGCCAAAGCAACGTTGAGAAAAGGAAATGACAAACTTTTTCACGGTATGTTATTGTTTTCCTTTGGCTTTTTAATTAATTTATATTTATATTTTAATATATTATTTATGTTTTTTGTTCATCATTTGTTTACATCATTCTGAAACATTTTTTTTATTCGTGAAAATTTTCATCATCTATCCATCTTGTCATTATATCACCTTTCGACAATCTGTTTTTATCAAAATCATGTTTCAGTTGCATGAACGAATTAGAAATAATTAATTAATTTAGCAAATTTGATTGGATTGTCTGGATTGTATAACCTTATTTGGGCATGTTTTCAATATTAAAGATTTAAGATAAGTTGGAGAGTCTTGTGATAAAACTTGATTATAAGGGTTTGCAGAGAAAATTGAAAACTGGTAATTTTTGGTATATTTTTTCGTTCTTTTTACTTTCAGACTATATTGAAGTATTTATTATGAAACAACGAATATTATAGAATAAAAATTATAATAAATAATTAACTATGTAAGAAAAGAAACTGGATTAAAAGAATCGTTTTTTTCTTTCTTTTTTTTCTCTCTTAAAACAGAAATCTTTTGTTTATCCTTTTTATATATTTTTTAAAAAGCTGGTATAATGGAACTTAAAACATCTGAAATATTTCATGAAGTACTGTTTTATGTTGGTAGACACTGTTTTTTGATACAAGAATATTATGAATAGATAAGTGAAAGATATATAAAATAAATATAAAAAAAATAATTTTTCTCTTCATCTGCGACGAAAATATGTATCATTAAATCTGTTTTTGTTCAGACATCTTTGAAATCGATTTTTTTATGATAAGAAGTGGGAAAATATATTGTATTTCAACACAATTTATATTTTGATAAAGAGATACACCCTTTGTGTGGGGCTGTTAAATGAACAATATATTGATCTATCCTATGAAGTGTCGTTGATAATATTAAAAAATGTTTTACTCTGCTAAGACTGAACACGCTTCTTAAAAAAATCTGTCTTGAAAAATATTATTTCATATTAATTTAAGATTTGTTTTATATTTGTTTTAGAAATATTCTCATGAGCCTTCTACATGCATGTTTGTTTTGTTTTGTTTTGATTTTGAATTTGTAGACTTTATTCAATCCTCTTCCAATGTACATAATCATTATCTTGCTATATCACTGTGCATGTTTAAACTGATATATATCATGCTTTAGAACGTTCACGAGATTTACGATTACTTAGAGATGAACCCACAACCACGTTGATTTGCAATGAATGCTGGGTATAAATTATCACCAAACCAAGCTCCAGTTAATGATAATGATGTTTTCTTGTTACGACATGGAACAGCAGAAGACAAGCATGTTTCAGTTGAAGAGCTGCAATCCAAACTTTGTCATTTTAAACAGCAACTAAACCTTGTCAAAGCTTTATACAACAGCCAAGAAGAAGCGAAACTTATAGGCGCATTAGAACCTAGTCGTTTGTGTAGTCAAAATGGTCATGCAACTTCTAGTAATGAAAGTACGAAAGGTTGTACATACATACAAAATGATCTGAACAACAACAACAACAACAATAATTTAAACTGCCACAAAGAGAAGTTTCAAACTAATAATATTTATGCAGATAATCATTTAAAAACAAATGGAGCAAAATCGTGTGCTGAAGTACAGCTTGCCAAAACAGACTGTAACATAGCTATTTCGCAGAATGCAGAAACCAATAGAAGTTTACATAAACATTCAGAAAGGACATCGAGTAACGATTCAAATAGCTACAATAACAAACCCTTGAAACAAAACAAACTGAGACGAGAAAACAGTAAAATACCAAGGATTGTTCCAAGCACACTGAAAAAAGACCAACATACAGAAAATCAAAAGACAAATTTAAAACCAGGTCATCAAAACAAAGTTACAAGTTTTAAAAAGTTTGGAAATACCTCAGCAGGGGGTAAGGTTAATTTAAAGTTTTTTCATGTTTGTGTAAAGAGGCTGGTAAACCTGATATTAAAAGTATTTTGATGAATATAATTTTCATGCATGTCAACAAACAACAAAAATTGGAAACTGTTTCTTCTTGCGAGAGACAGTTATGTTACGACATTGGCTTACGAGAAACATGTTATGAAATCAGACATACCAGAGCGATTATGCTACGACATCGACTTACGAGGGACAGTTGTGTTACGACATCCAACTTACGAGGGACAGTTATGTTACGACATCGGCTTGTGTTTCTGACAACTTTAGAAATAATGCATGTAGGCTGTTGTGCACAACTAGGAATCTTTTCAGCAGTTGATATTGAGGCCTTCTTCAGTGGGAATCTTTTTTATTATATGGAACATTTTGGGCTCAAAACATCTTCACACAGTTCTTAATGATGAAAATGTCTTCTAAGTAATAATCTTAAAAAGAGATTAAGCATACCTTCAACCATTGAGAAAAGAAAATATTTATGCTAGCTCGACAGTCAAGCTAGTTGATTTGATTATTACCTAAATTGCCAAATCTTAGTCCTTAGATGTAATTTTTAATCTGTATTGATTTAGATGACTCGGTGTCAGAGAGTGAAATTCAATCATCGGAAACGGAATGCGATGGTAACCTGAAACTTCGAAGAAAAGGGAAAACGTATATAACATTTTATTTCGTACACATAAAAACCATGCTTGGAGTTTTTATGTTTTTTTATTATTCTTATTATTTTTTTAGAAAAAGTTCTAACATTCGATCAAGACACTCTGTGGAAATTGAACGACTGAGAAATCTCTATGAAGAGAAATTTCAAGAATTTCAACAAGAACTGAACGAGAAATCATCTATTAAAGAATTATCCTTAACAACAAAGTTGAAATATTTTGAAACTTTAAATCTTGAATTACAAGAAAAATGCAACCAGTTCGAACTGCAGTGTCAGTATTTACAAGATGAGACAAAAGTTCTGCGCACAAATAATACAAACATGAATGAAAATATTGAAAAATTAAGTTCAGAGAAAACACAGATTAAAGATGAGTATGAAAAACTTCGAAAAGAGAGAAAAGAAATTGAAACAGAATTATTTAAAAGTCAACAGATGTTGAATGATTCATTTCGGTGAGAATATATAGTTTTATCCTGAGCTGTTATCAGAAACACGAAGGACTGGCGACCTCAATACAGCAGTCTGCAAATATCAACCTAAAACCAATTTTAAGGGACATTTACCAGCCTTGTGTATGATATTTATAGCTTGGTTTTCAATGAAATTCCATAACTATTGTGGAGATAAAAAAATTCTATCTCTACAACATTTGTTGTGCAACATCTCTTATATGTCGCTTTTGTTGTATAGTATGTGTTTCCAGTAAAGCAGTAACGGTGACTGTTATGCGACTGTTGTGCAACGGTGGCTCAGTAATTTTTATGTTATTGAAGACCAAGGTTATGTTGACCTAGAGTTTCCCTGACAACAGTTTCCTTGACAACTGTTGTGTTTCGTGCAAAGTCCTTGAGTATTACCTTGAGTTTTTTATGTATAGAATTCGAACAAAAGCTGAGGAATATTTACTGGAAATTCAAAAGAAACAGGTATGTAGAATGATGTTGTTTTGAATCGAATGAGTTTGCTGTATCTTGTAGTAAGAGACGACTTTTATTCGTCATGTTGGTAGACATGGTAACAGTCTTGTTGTTATGGAAACAACGAAGGAAAAGAAATGGACAAAAATCAGGACGTAGAAATTTTTTTATTTTTCTAAAGAAATCAGCTTTACAAACCGTTTTGTACTTATCCATGTAGGAAATGGTCATGCTATATAAAAGTCATCGTTCCTACCCCTATGCCCTATGATGGTGTGAATCATTAGAACGAATTTTTCCTACGAAGGTGAGATATTGATTGTATCCATACATTAATGAAAATTTCTGTTCTTTTTTTTAGGGAAATTTAATTTCTGACTTACACGAGTCTGAGAAACAGAATGAAGTTTTGCAAAGAGAGATCGCTTCTTTGAAGAAGATGTGTCTAGAGAATGATGAGAACATAAAATATCATCAACAAGTGGAGGAGGAACTCAAACAGTGTTTAGACAAAGCTATTCAACAGGTAGCCATGTCTTCTCTTGTTTCACATAAATTCAACATTTGAAATTGAAAATGAACCTGGCGTCCCCGGTGGACGGAATAGTTCTTTGACGGATTGGATAATGGCAAAATGGATGAATATGGATGAATATTAGTAAAGTCCGTCGTAGTTTGTGTTAGCAAAAGCAACAGAAACGAAAATATCAATTTAAAATGATATATTTGAGAACATGATTAACTCCCTCCACACACCAACATGAATAACTTGAATAACTATAATATAGAATAAAATGAAGGTGTCTGATATAGTTTTCATACTTCAAATAATTTTTTTCTGCTGTAGGTTACACAGTTGGAACAACAAACCAGAGAAAAAGAAATAGAAAATAACCTCGCCTTTGAAAAGGTAGGCGAATTCTAATTATCAATTTGCCAGTCATGTGTTTAATTTTAAAAATATATAGTAAGTTTACGCCAACAGTAACTTTTGCGATATTTAGTTTTATACACTAGTCGGTGGCCCGTGGATGAATCCACGGGTCCGCCCGTCCTTTTCTTTACGCATTTTGCTACTGCGGTTGCCATTTTGCGTGACAGACGTATAGGGTATTATAATATAGACTAGCCGGGAAACCCGGCGTCGAAACGCCGGGGTAAGCCACAAGTCAAGGTGTGACCCAGCGTTGAACACTCTGTGGAGCGCTTAATAAAAGCCGTAAACTGTGCCACACGATCAGGTGGAGCGCTTTAGTACAGGTATACAGTATGTCGTAAATCAAAAAATAACTTTCTCGCAACGATAGCCGAAATAAAAACAGAGTTTACAAACCGTTGTTACTCCATCATAGCAAAAACAATTGGTCAATATTAATTCATTTTGCGGAATAAGTTTTTGTGAAAAATTAATCGTGACACCGGCCTCAGTGCTTAGTACAGTTAAACGGTGTTGTACAGGCGTATAGGGATAATACCCTTTTGAAAAAAACTTTCTCGTAGACTCTGTTTAAATAAAACGCAAGAAACAGTTCATCGCTAACACAGGGCTGAGCGGTTAGTCCAGTGTTCCACATTTGTACAGGCGTGATTCCCGAGAAAGTTTAAAAATTAATTGTCACAGTGGGTTGACCCCTTAGTAGAAGTAAACCATGTTGCACAGGCGCATAGGATAGGCGTAACAGCCTTTTCCAAAAAAACAGTCTGTTGTTAACACTGGGCTAAGCGCTTAAACAGTTGAACAGGCGTATAGGCGTAATACCCTTTTCCAGAAAAACTTTATTGCAACTTCGGTTTAAATAAAAACACAGGAAACAGCCTGCCGTTACCCGTCCAGCTAAAACAATCGCTCAGCCATTTTATTTGCAGAAAAAGTTTTCAGGGAAATAAGAAAAAATGTAGCTACCTAGCTAACTGCATTTAGCATAAGAATTATTGCTTAAGAATATTGTTGTAGCCAAACTGCATTTTTATACTTTCACTTTTTAAGGAGCTAACTAAATAGTCACAACCTCCACATAAAAATATATGTAGGGTAGGTTAAAAAGCTCTTATACCATACAGAATAGTAATAAGTAAGGCTCAAGATGGCTAGCTAACCAGCAAAATCTTCGTTCCTAGCCAAAAATCCTAAAGCTGGTGCGTTTAAGATCTGTACGTGACTAAAAAACGTGACAATATATTTATCTTAACATTTTCGAACATACAAACAACAAATATAAACCTCTCAGAAGATAAAAAAAGTCAAACAGGCCTACAAACCTCCCACACACTGACCACACATTGCACCATTTTCAAAATCCAAATGGCCTTCGTTCATTCAGCCGCGAAAATATATTGAATTGTTTTTTTAAGTGAATTCTTGGATTTTTTCTGGTCGCAAAAATCGTGGATTGTTTTTTTAAAGAATCAGGCGTCGTGATTAGTATATACTACGCGCGAGCGGTGAAAACAAAGTCGGTAAAAATATATCGCATTTGGTATTGGTGCGCATTTTAAAAATTTCGTGTTTCCGCCACGGGACACGGCTCTCGCGGACACGGACAAAATACGGCTATTATTAAAGAGACTAGTTGTTAACCCGTGGAAAAATCCACGGGGTCGCCCGTCGCTTTCGACTGTCCTTTAAATTTACCAATCGCAACAAAGTGGGCAAAAATATATCGCATTTGGTATTGGTGCGCATTTTAAAAATTTCATGTTTCCGTCACGGGACGCGGCTTTCGCTGACACACAGACAGAATACGGCTATTATTATAGAGATGATAAAGGTTTTAAGAGGTATGTTGTTTCTGTGATTGACTCAACATTTCCACTATGTTCTCTATAAATTTGAAAGTTTAAATAACCACACAACTTTTAATACAGTTTTTTTTTTAAAATGTCGTTATTTTGGTTCTTTCTCCTCCTTCTCCTTCCTGGGAAATGTTTTCTTGGATAGTAAGATGAAAATCGCATGAAAGTAAATATTTACCTTATAGAAGTTTTTTAAGTGAAAAGAACATTTAAACGAAGAGATTGAAGTCTGAACACTGAAGTTATTCCGTGGAATAGCACTTTTCTTGAATGAGAAGCCATCTTTAAATATTCATACTAATTTTCACTCTTACTGAATATTATCTAACGCTGTGTAATATTTCCCGGAATATTAGCCCGAGGATAAGCCACATACTCCGTTGTGTAAGCTCGATATTTATCTCATTGCTAACGCTTGTCCACGTTTAAGCTACAACCTGCAGAGAATTGTTAAAAATATGATTTAGAGCCAATAATGTTTTGTGGAGATCTAAATTCAAATATATTGTTTGGAATAGATGAGAAGCGAGATGTCGAGACCTTTAAAATCTGACGTTTGAATAGTTTTGTGGAATATATTTTGTTTTCTAAATGCATGCTGTTGTTTTCCATATAGAATCCCACCCGTGTATAAGCCCGTCATACCTGTGTGTTAACTTCCACCCGTTTATAAGCCCCACCCGTGTAAAAGGCACCCCCCCCCCCTTGTGTTAACCTACACCCGTGTATAAGCCTCACCCGTTTAACTTGTAAATTTGTTCAAGCCCATACCTTATGTTCGGAGGTTCACGGTATGCAATTATATGATACGTAACCTTGTGCTTACTGTTAGAGTAAATGTTGCTAGATACATTTTATGTCCCTACGCAACATGGTCTATGCAACTGAAAAATGGTCTATGCAACTGAAAAAAAATAATTTATTTTTTACTATTTAAGCTGGTGGAAGAACATGAAGTTTTGTTTCAAGAACACAAAACCATCAAGGTAATGTGATGTATTACCTTTTAAGTCGAAATATTCTTGGTCATCTGAGCAAATTCGATATAGCTTCGAAATCTTTTCCGACATTAAGAGCTCTACTTAGGCTTATTTCAAGAATGGTTCAATGTCAGAAATTTTCGCCAAAAAAAATTTAAGTTTCAACGAAAAAAAAACTTTGCTTATTAAATTCTCGCGAAAAGTTTTATTAGCTAATTCGCGAAATTCCTCACCTTTAAAAGCATGTTTTGTTTAAATTTCATCTAAGAATGTTTTTTGTTTAAAAAATTTCAACTTTTCCTTAATTACGGTAAAGGCGTATTCGCGAAAATATATTCCCACGAAATAGCTGAATTCAATCG
This sequence comes from Hydractinia echinata, assembly GCA_030067915.1. Taxonomy (NCBI): domain Eukaryota; kingdom Metazoa; phylum Cnidaria; class Hydrozoa; order Anthoathecata; family Hydractiniidae; genus Hydractinia; species Hydractinia echinata. Next base: position 1,403,541 of record JASGCC010000049.1, on the reverse strand, counting down.
ATTCACGAATTCACGAGCGGCACTATTCGCGAAAATTTGTGACATTAAAGTTATAAGAGTTGAAAGACATGATAAAACCACCATGCGTCGTTAAAATGTTGGATTGCCAGTGCTTAGTGTAAGGTGGATCGACAAAGCTCTTTATTTTATTTCGAAATTTGTCGATCCTTCCTTTTTTATATAACTCCTCCCAATTTTTTCAAACAAACTTAACTTGTAAATTTTTGTAGTTTATGCGCGTCTCTCTTTCCCGCCTTAACATTGTTTTTTGTAGTTTATGCGCGCCTATCTTTCCCGCCTCAGTATTGTTTTTTTTTTGTAGTTTATGCGCTCCTATCTTTCCCGCCTTTATAACTGTTTTATTTTTGCAGGTTTTATATGCAGAATCCATAAAAAGAATCGAAGAATCAATGAAAGAAATTGATCATTTGAAAAGGTATGTTTTATGCCATGGGTTTCCAACAAACTGCATGGCGCATGCTCACAACATGCTACTGGTCAGCGGTCAACAATAGTAAAAATAAGCCTGAAAAGCAATGATGGCTGACAAAGCAATGAAAAAGTTACCCTCATCGGTAGTAAGTTTCTGTGTTGTTAGAGCAACGTGTCATCATAATGGCGCTTCAATAAAAGAAATGTCATGCGTCATTTTTTCATTACTTCATTTTTTCAATACATCATTTTTTCGTTTTTTAGTACTGTGAAAACACAGACTGAAGAAAACGAAATTCTACTCAAAGATAATGAAGTATTGAGACAGATGTGAGTGTTTTTTTAATTTGTTTGTTCGCTCATTTGGTTTTGCTTGCTTTATGGTTAATATTTGCTTTCGTTTAAGCGTTACTTTGAGCTAAGCTGCGAGAGAAGAAACTTTCGCGGAAGAAATCGCGGAATTAAAGGAAATAACTTTCGCGGATAGGCCCCTTTTAGAATTTTTTCGCAAGTTTTCAATAGTTTTTCGCGACAGATCATTTTAAATATTTTTTTGCGAGAAAACTTGAAAATTGATAAGGTTACTGAATTATATGTTTAAGGAAGTCCTGAAGTAGCGTGTAAAGTTACAAAATGTCAATAACGATAAAAAGTGATTAAAGGAATTCTTTTTATCTCATAAGAAATTCTAGAATAAATAATTCGCGAGAATTAACTTGCGAATAGCCTGTTTCAATATATTTTCAGGGAATATTTTTTAAAAAAATTTCAGCCAGAAATCGCAAAATTGCTAAAGTTTCTTTCTCAAAACTTTCTTCCTTTAAGAAACTTATTGCAGCTGAAATGACATTTTTTGTATATTTATATAGCAACCAGTGTCCCGTTCAAGATGGCTGGAGAAAAGATAAAAGAATGTCCTTACGCAGGACCTGGTTTTCATACCATCCACTTGACCAACAATTTCCCAATCCTCACACAGAAGGTTACGAATCTGAAAGGATTTACAGGCGAAACAATTCTATTGACAACACCAGTAAAACTGAACGCACTAAAATACCCAGACGTGCGCATACTTTCCATAACGACCGACAAAAACCAAATCTAAACGGTTTCCACCGAACTGACGCTCGATCGCTCGACAGAACCCATTCCCTATCTCGTAGTGTATCTCGTAGCCAATCATCGGCAAGCTTAAGGTCACGTGGAAGTAGTGTCTGCAGAAGCAGCCAATCACTGTACAGTACTGATTACGATTCATTTGAGAGTGACTCGACCTTAGAAAGCGAGGTCTCGCTGGATTTCGAGGTTGAAACTTTTAGCCGTAGAAAAAAATTTACGTCATCGTCGCCATTTAGTCCGAAACTCAATGGTGGTAAAAAGAGAGACCAGGAACCCGCGAAATGTCAAAGTTGGTACATTCCAATAAGTCCGGTACCGAATGTTATCCACGAAGAAGAACATAAAGAAAATCAAATTGAAAATCAAGTTGAAAATCAAGTTGAAGGAGGATGTAAGATATTCAGTTGTTTGCTTCTCTTCGCGACTCCATGGTTCTTTTAGATTAAAAAACTCAAAACGAGACAGACCCTTTCTTTGTTCCTAGTTTGTTTTTATTTCTACCTTGTATCATGTGTTTGTAAATCTCAATGCATAAATAAAATTCTGATCCACTTTTCTTGATTGCTCAAACCAAACTTTTTTTAGCGTTCGCTTCAAAGATTCCATCATTTAACAGAAATAGCGGCTTCCGACAGAACATTAAATCTAAAAATCAAACAAATTTGTTAAAACCTTCAAATCAAGCTGTTACCACTGATGAAGTATTAGCTACCGTTAAACAGGGGAAATTAGAAACAGCGCAGAAAACAAAGATATTTACAAGTAAGTGATGCGACATTAATCATCTGCGTAGGAGGGTTTATTTATAGACAGTTTCGCACTCATTCACAGAGGTTGGCGGGAAAAAGAGTGCATGCGACATACATGAGAGTTTTTTTAGCGTATTATTTGTATCGATTTGGATACAAATTTAAGTTATTTTAAAACGAGAGGCATATAAACATGTGAGCAGCATTTGTTTTGCTAAGTGCTGTTATAAATAACCGTTTACTGAAACTAAACCTCCATTACAAAATCGAGCACTCAATGTTCTTACTTTGTTTCAGGAAATCCAATCACGTCAAGATTGGAAAGAGTACGTATACTTTTGGTTGAAAAGAGTAATCTGATTTTCGCCCTTTTTTATGAAGAGGTTTAAATTCCCACCATTTTTATTTAACGCCATTCCCGCAAAGGGCTTTTATCAAAATGCCTACTCTATTATTATCATTCATCGAGAACTTTTGGAATTGGAGATTTTTTATGCAAGCAATATTTTAAGTTTCTTGTAATTTAGAAAGTTTAGAATATTTTCTTCTCCCACTAACTTGTATTTTGGTTTTTAGCTCAACAAAACATATGGGAAAGATGGAGGTACTATACTGAAGCTAGAAGATCAATTGAAAAGTTTAAATCAGGAAAAAATTAAAGTATATTTTAAACTATTTTTCCATTATTATATGTTTACGTGTATATATACAGGTTAATCGGAGTGGTCCCAAACGCTTGAACAAAGTTTTTGTACGCGTTTTGTTCATTTATCGCTGTATCTTTATAATTTCAGCTTGATTCACAACTTGGTAAGATACCAACGAAAACATCGGGTCGTTTAACTCGTCAGTTGGCGGAAAAAGAGGTAATGTGTCAAAAAAGGGCGTATGTTATTTTGAAACTGGCGTTAAACTGAGGGCTTTTTTTTGAACGCCCAGTCTGAAAAATCAAATTTTAGTGAAACTGGGTCTTAAGCTAAGGATAACAATAGCAGTTGTCTCTTCGTCTTTTCATGCTGCACTCTTATCCTGTCGAATGAATATGGAACTGACCCTACCATCGTATAAACACTCCTCGAATAATACGATAGACATTTAACTGACACTTCAACATTTATGTGTGTAAAGAGAAAGAATTAGCAGATATTTTTATATTTTTTAGGAAAAAATTCACAGCAGGCTTGAGATTGTCACCAAGAAAATTGGATCTGTTCGATTGGAGTTACGAAAACTAAAAACTCCAGCTAAATCATAACACTGTGTGGAAATAAAGGAAAGCCTGCTATTATAATGCTAATATTACGGCAGACGATACTAGTTCCGATGTTACAAGTGCGGTGCCGAGTTCTTGTAGCAAAACTAAGGTTATGTGGCGGTAACGAATTTCTTATGGGGACTATTTTTAACACAATTTCCATTATCCGTTATGGATGCCTCCGTGTTAGGTCTTATGTAGAGATTTTGATGTGGACTTTTTGCTTTATTGGCGCGCCAATGTAATTTGATTTTCACATTGTAAATATAACAGATTTTTAAAATATTTAGTTTGTTCTATTGTATATAAAACAGAAAACAGAATTTAAAATATGTTTCATTGTAAATAAAAGTATTTGAAAGTTTTTTCAATGCGCCGACGTTTTGTCGTAAAAAAAAAGATTTTTGTCTCGCTTAGTTCTGCGTCTTCTTATATTTTTTACTATAATAACATTCGTGAGAACAAGCTAGCATGAGAATAACAGAGACCTGGAAAATGCTAGCATTTGAAAGAACCATTCATAGAAAATAAACTATTTAACAATCAATCTATCCAGATACTAGCAGTTACCAAAATTACGTAGTTGAAAGATTTCCGAAATGATACCATTCGTCATTAAGTATGTCTAAGAAAACTTCCACGGATTGTCCCCAGGGGCTTAGCTGTCAAGTAAGCGCTAGCCGCTTTGACATGGCAACAAACCCTGGGAACGAGGATGAGAAAACTTCCACGGATTGTCTGGGCCTCTGTCCCCTTAAAAGCATAAAGCTGCGACGTGCATTTATGAATTTATCTATCCAGATGACATTAGGAGTGTTACGGCGGTAACCTCGTCCCCATGACTTTTTAGGGTTTTTTACGTCAGGACGGAACGTGAATAAAGCCATAACCTTGACTTCTCACCGGACGAATTTGATTGGCTGTGAATAGGACGAGTGAACTTCCTGCGAGTTATTGAGTAAAAACTGGGAACGTACGCCGTGTGCAAATTTAGAAACTGGTGGAAGTGTGTACCCTAGCTATGTTTTTTTTTTCTTGTCTTCAAGAGAAAAGAAAGAAAAGTTTTTGAAAATTCGTAAATACTACACTGCACTGAAATTTATTGATGTTAGCTAGAGCACATACTAGCTACAATCGGTGACAATAAAAATGCAGTTTTTCAAGCAGTTTTTAAAGTTGACAAAGAGCATTACCTCGCCCATACCCCGCAGCCAGGAGGTGTCGAAAGTGCTTCTTCTTGGTATGCTAAGTAGCGTTTATTCAAGATGTGCATATTCTAAGATTTTGGTTGAAATCGTCAAATTTTCGAAAATAAAAAAAACATTTTTAAGGATAGTAACATACTTCTTGGAGTTTTAACATAAATTGTATAATAGAAGAAAAGTTAGAAGAGCATTTGTTTTAGAACTAAAATTGTTGTAATTTAAAGTTTTTAAAGTTAATAAAATTTTTACTACAGTTGATTTGTAAATCAAGTCACAGAACATCGGAAATTTGACTACTGATAAAGGCAATTGAACTTATTACGCTTGGTTCTCACTAGGGGTTAAAAACAACCTGTTAACAACACTTAAATTCACTTAAAATCCTAGTGTAAACAAAGCTTTAGTGTATCAACTTAAAGGACTTATATAGCTTTCTTTCTATGCTATATTTCTATTCAACCTTTGGCCATAGTGTTGTTGTTCCAAACATGAGTCAAATATACAAGTAAAAATAAACAGTGTTACTGTAAACCTGGATAAAACAATTTTACGAATGATGATCGTATGGTGTGGTCCATAGATCACACTATACGTAAAATGATCCATGTTTTATATGGCTAATTTCAACTTCAGCAGAATTTATTTAATGTCTCCTACATAGAAGTCTTGAAAACGATATAAATTACGAAAAAAAGCGCCATTTTAAATTCTTTTTTCGCGAAATAATAGAACTTGCCAACTTCGCGAAAATAGTTCTCGAGAAAATTAAATTTTATTTCCAGCAAATCTCTCGCGAAAATTAACGCTCAAAGGACTGTATGGAGGATTAACCACTGAATAAAAGTGCTAAAAAAGGATCAAAAAATCTGAAACACATGAAGTTGGATCTAAAAATAACTGTTACCATTTCTGTGTGCCACTACTTTTTTTTAAAAATCGCTTTATAAAAAATGTCCAAAACCTTTTACGCGGAATGCTCAAATTTAAAATTTAATTTTGGAAATATTTGTTTCATTGGTTGCAAAAATTCAATGTTTTATTATTCTATGTTTTATTTACATTCTTTAGGGGTCATTTAATTATTGCATAACAACCAAATTCATTTTTACCATCCATCCCCCCCCCCCCCTCCACCCCAACCCTTGTTACGCATCGTAATAAATCTAGTACCACCCACCCACCTCCTCCTTGTTACGTAATATTTCGAATCTTAAGACCTCATCTATTCATTTCCTCTAGTACCAAAAACCTTCATGTAACAGATAATCAGGCAAACTAGTGCTCCAATATGAGGAATAGATACAACAGGGTCAATTATTTAGCACACAATATGACATTTTTTGGTACTTTTGCGTAAGTCCAGAGGCAAGAAACAAATTAAAAAGATGTAGATCATACACTAAAATATCTAAAAATATCCGTAATACATAAAAATTCTCTGTTACATAACAAAAGATCTCTGTATGGTGTTCTGTCAGCGATCATAAATAATATGGTATATGTTATATGTACAAATTTATAAGTTAAACATAATCGTTTTTCTTCCTTCTCGTATCCTGGATTAAAAACCTTCCAAGCTTCCGAGCCAATTAGCAGTGTTTTTCAATCTTGGATACAAAACCATGGATACAAAAAAGGAGCAGACGTTGGTTCTTCAGTCGACCAGTCCAGGTTCGGTTTGAGTTGGTACAATGTAATCATCATCCCATAAAGTAAAAAACATGTAAACTTTGGTAAGTTGTTGATCGAGTATCAAAATGCGAGACGGAACCGATGAGAACTCTTTATTTATATCGCATAATAATCGAGACAAACTTGGACTCATTCTAGACAGAAATTATCTTTCGAGCAAGTCTCAAATATTTTCATACAGGCTTTTTCCACTTAAGAAAACTTTCCGCGAAACAAAACGGACAGGAACAGAAAAGCTTCTGAGCATGCGTACTTAAAACGTGAGTGGGAAATTTTCCTTTCTGTTCCATTCCGGGAAGAGTAGAACCAAGTTCAACTTTCTTTGTGTTCTGTGTGGAAAAGACAGGTAGAAAAAAAGTTAGCCAATCAGATTATTTTATTTCGTCAGAATGGCGCAAAGTATGTTTACTTTCTGTATTGAAATGCGCGCAATAAAAGAAGTGGAAATTACAAGCTGAAAAAAGTGGAAAACAGCCTTTAGACTGTATGTAATTAATTACTTGTGGCGGCAAACTTAAAAATTAGTTATCTTGTTGCACTGATCATACTATTTTTGTTCGTTAAATTATTTCCCTCTTTCTGACAATAATTCCGAGTTTTCACAGGAATTGTAATTGATGGAGAAAAATATCTTTTGACGGACTATTGACGAAGGTTGTAAGTGCTGGGAAAAAACATTAAGTATTTACTCGCATCCCATAGATTGCAAGCTGAACGCACGCCTGAGGAAATAAATCGCCAACAGATATAACGGATACGTTTACGTTAAACTTTCTTACTCTGAAACCTCGTCCCCAGGGTTCTTTTTCTCTCTCGTCGTCCGATATTGTCAGAAAGAGATAAAGAGCCCTGGACACGAGATTGCTTACTCTTTCAAACAAGTAACACAAAATTAATATCAAAATTCTAACCAGGCTGGAAATAATTATTTCTCTATTGTTCTAAACAATAAACCTATTGTTTTTACCCTGAAATCCCAGCCTATTGTTCTTATAAAGCATATTCTTATAAACAAAGTCGTACAGTTGTTGTTGACTATCTTCTTTGGAAGACTAAAATCACGTGTTTGATTGCTCAGTTACGCGGACGTGCTAAATCTACCCAATTTCGTTTACAGTCGTACGAAACTCATTTAAAAAGTCTGAAACTTTTCTCTGTATTTGTAGTTCATGTCGCTCGTCTTATTCTCATTCTCTTCAGGCTGCCTGTTGCTTACAATTCCCGCCCTTTTTAGAAGAAGCCTTGTGTTGGATATAACATGTTACTCATAAAACAAAACTGTGTCATAAAGAAAATAACCGCAACTTTTTCCGCAACTTCTATGCACTTCATTTAGTATAGCGATACAAGGAAGTTGAGCGGCTAGTTTCGAAAGAAATTCTTCCTGTCAAATCTCGTCTAAATGTATACAGCAGGATTGCGGATTTTGTAGCCAGGAGACCCAGCGTAATTTTTCTTACCACCGGGAAATCGGAGTAGTTAAGGTGGGAAAAATTACGCTGGGTCTCAAACGATTTTTCTGCGGCCAAAATCTGGCCGCGCTTATTGATTGGCTAATTCTATTGTTTTTTGCTCACGTGGTCCATGTCGGGGAAAGCCCTTTTCATCCGAATATTCCAGCGAGTGGTTTCACTCACCCTAACAAACATTAGTAAACTATAAAGTTTTTACCACAGTAAGATGTGGCCAAGCCTGGTAAACAACTCACAGATAAATTAAAATGGCCTCCGAAGCGATTAGTCACATTGTCCAATTTAAACTCGGGGTTTCCGCTGAGTCATTCGTTTGCGTCTAAGCTTTAGTTTGAGAGAAACTCATTTTATCAACTCGAGGAAGAAAGCTTAGTTAACTAGGCTACGGATTTTGGGCACTAATAACTCTTTTTGAATTATTATTTAATTACTTTGAAAACATCGAAACTTACAACGCCTATAAAAACTACATCCGCAATCTAATCCTCAACCTCGTCCCCAGGGCTCTTCTACGCCTATGATACCTTGCAAGATATCTTAAGCATGGAAGCGCTGTGAGGACGAGGTTGGCTAATCCTAGATAAATTTATGGCGAGGCATCTTTAATTTATTCAGAACCTGTAAGCAGTCAGGAAGTGTTTTAACAAAGAAAAAAACATTCTGAATGTAATTTTTAGTACAATCTAAACTGTTAAATTATAAGATAAAAACTATAAATTGGAGCCTGGTTTTAACTTAACACAAAGGAATGTGTTGTGCAGTTTTGTAGTATGTGACGTGTTCGTTTTTATATGTAATAATTTTCCAAGCAATTGTTAAACAACAGCCCTGCATAAAAGGTACCCCCTGATACGAAAAATATTTATATGTTATGGAGGATAAAAAGTGCTTATCAATTCTTCTAGTATCTTGGCTTTTTTAGGATGTTTAGCTTGGAAGGTTTTCATCTAACCTTATGACATCATTATTGATAATTTAATAAGATAGTCAGCATAAATTTATTTTATAAATATCTTGCGACCTACACAAAATTAATTTTTGCGGCGTGGAAGTTTAATAATGATTTTATCGTTAAATAAAGGTAGGCATTTACTGTCTGCATTTTTTTCACAGCCAGCATATGACAAAACAATATCCTGAATTTTCAAATATATATTTAAATCTTAAATATCTTAAGAACTAAAAAAAATGTCGAGTGTCGAACGGAGGTGAGTACGGAACAAACTTGAACACCAATGAGAGTTGAATATTGAGCAGAATTGAGTATAGCTCCAAACGGCATGACATATATGACTTATTCAGAGAAATAACTCGTTCGCGCCATTTTTATTTTGGAGTTTTATTTTTACGCGTGTGTTTCCATCAAACGCCAAGGGCGTTTATACGGGAAAGACTTTTAAATAAGAGGGCGGGGAAAGATTTACTTTTGTTTTATTTTGTTGCTAGATTAATCGAAACAAAAAGCAATGACTTGGACAATCGAAAAATTATTGAGTGAAGAGGTTGGTGCTGCATCTACGTCTGATGGGTTTCCTGTTACTAACCATGAAAGAGGAGGAATGGGATCGTGCTATAGAATGTACATACTTCAAGCTGGAATGATCGAATGTGTTGATCATGGAGATGCTTTATACTTTAACAATGTCAAGTATGAAGGAACATTTCCAGCTAACATAACTTTGATTGTACGACCAAAGAGCTTTACAGTCTCTGGTGTATCTATCGCAGGTGTCTACACTCCTTTCCCTACTGAGGTGAATGATGCAGATGCTGAGTCATTAAGAGAACAAATTGACATCAAGTTGATTCCTTACCAAGCCATGCCATCACATCCTCATCCACAAACTATGCAACAAGTTATTGCAAAATCTGCTCAATATTTTCCTTATACAACCAAAAATGCAGAGCTTGCAATCTCAATATTTTCCTTATTTAAGAACGCAGAGCTTGCAATCTCAACATTTGATTGGACATCAGCCAACTTTAACAGAATAGTCTACTTTCGAATGCTTGCATATACTCTACTCAAAGATGATCCTTTACCATTGGATAATGCCTCAATAACAAATGCAATCTGGACATCAGACTGGGGAGATTCCAACCCGAGTAATGAAGCATACATGAACTCCTTTATGATGGTACCAGCAGAAACAGAGGAATCAGTGGTCACGCAGTTTGAAAAACAAGCCCCTACTCTGTATCGTTATGTGAATGCGGAGATTAATTTAATTGCAGGCGGCCTTCGAGGACTTCCAAGAACAAGCACATTGGCAGTACCGAAGCTTTACTCTGGCCAAGTCGATATGTCGAACTTTTCAAAATCACAACTGTGTGCGCATTACCAAGAATTGCCAGCGAATGAAGGCCCAAAAGGCACCAAATTACAGATGCCACTTTTTCAAGCACGTGTTGGTTTCATGGCACCTGGGAAAACTGTTACAGTTAAGGGTATTGTGTCTTTCACAGATTCATCTGCCGATGCAATGAGATACTCAAATGGCATACTGCTTACTGTGGAGCCACCTGCGGAGGCGTTCATCTGGGAAAATGCGGCATATATAACACCTTTGTCAAACGATTTAGATAAAACTGAATATTTATTCTATCCTGGCACACGTTTCGTCGTTAAAGAATGGAAAGATCACAACAAGGATGTGCATGAAAGGCGAGTTGTTGAAATTGTGATGCAAGTTCTCATCGAAAGGAAAAAAGTGTGAATGAGAAAAATTGTAAATTTGTAAAATAGTATTATAAGTAATTGTGGGAGGGAGAGGGGTCTTAAATTGGATAAACCACTTATTTCCCGAGAAAAGTGAGGGGAAGGATTTTTAATCAAAGTAACACCTCTAAATTGTGAAAACACACATTAAAAGTCAATTAAATTGGTGCAACAGATTGATTTTAAATGGTGGAAAAATCTATATTATCATTTTTTTTGTTCTGTTTTTAAAAAACATGATTTTTAAAAAAATATTTAGGGGGTGGGGTTAAGCCCCAAAGCCCCTGCTTCCTACTGCTTTTGGAGAGGTAGTTGACACAAAGACATATAATTGTTCTAAAGCAGAAAAGATCATGCGTACAAATTCTTTGAGAAATAAAGTAATTGTTCGACACATCCCAATAATATATGAAAGGATTCGTCGATTTACTTTACCTTCCCTAGAACCTCGATGGAAATTAAAGTTGTGTATGGAGTGTATGGATTGCATGGAGTTTAAATCTCGGTTCAGTATCATTTTTATTTCATAACAAAACTATAAATTTGTTGGTGAAAAAAATAGAAAACAAAAACAAAGAAAGATCCACTCTTTGTAAATGTTTAATATTGCAAAGAAAATAAAAATTCTTCGTTCGTTATTTCTCACAGAAAATAATTCATAGAGCAGTCGCATCCATTTCTGCAGCGTGATCTGCAATAGATATAGCTGTATTCTCATGAGCCAGCATATATATGTCAGCTACCACAGAAGAAGTTTGGCCACCTTTATTTGGTGAGTGACGTCTTGACAGTTGAATGGGAGAAGAAAGGTGCGCTTTGTTCCTTAGACACTCTCCATGCAACTGCAAAAACTTGTAAATTTAAAACGGTTGATAAGATCACTGTAGAGAATTTATAGTTTCGTCCAATTATAGACCAACCAGAAATTTTACATACCATGCTCCAAAATGTGCTTGGCAAATGTGCTTACTCAAAACCTCAAAGCCATAACGAATACACCATTTGAGACACTCAGTATTTTCCTTGGACTGGTTATTCTCATTATAGGTCTTCGTATCTCCTTGAATTTAACACTATAAAGAAGTGGCAAGCCTGTTTTGCTATTGCCTGTAATTTTATTTAAACTGAAATTGTTAGAAATTTCTTTTGAGAGGACACTATGCTTTGAAGGACGCGCTGCTGTAAGCACTCCACACAGGTTTGTTACATGGTTTGCCTGCGCTAAGCGCTTAACGAATAATTTTTACACTTTAAATTATTCGTCAAAATAAAAACAGCCGAGTGACTGTTCCTTGTTTTAACTGGTTGTTGCGAGTGCTTGTATTTCAAAAGTTGCGAGTAAAATTGAAAAAAATATTTCACCCGAATTGCCATATCGCTTTAAACGCTCCACTGGGTTTGCAACACACTATATAACTGTACTACAACGTTCCATCCGGATATGCGGCCCGATTTGCCTGTATTTAACCGGGCGTTTAATGCTTACCCAGTTAGTCCGCTTCACTAATACCAATATTCTGTCTGTTTCTCAGCCAAGAACGAGTTTTTCTAACTACCACGAAAACTTGAAGCTACATATAACATACGCGATATATTTTTAGCGTCTTTGTTGTGATCGCTCGCGCGTAGTAAACCAATCAGGAGCCCTGATTTCTATGAATAACCTATCACCGATGAGACCTTGACATGCTGATGGATGATTATAGCCAAGGTTACAACGGCCAGTATGGATGTTGTGGTGTTGAGGTTTTCAGGTATCCTTTTTTTCTTATTTTTAAGACTTGTTTCTTATATATTTTTACATGTTACGATAAGCATATTACCATGTTTTTAGCCATGTATAAATCTAAACAAACCAAATAAAGATTTTGGTTAAAACGTAGATTGTGAGGGGACCGGAGCATAGTGACCTAGTTAGCCATCTGTATTTATACTGTTCTGTTAAGATTTTTATTCTTTTTGGTGCTTTTTACCCTAGCCGACATTATTGTTTTTTGTGTTAGCTTCATCAATTTGATTTGCAACTCATGTTGGGGCAGGCTAAGCCATGGTACTGTTCTGCCAAATCTTAGGACACTGCCCAATCTTTGGACATAAAAATGCCCAGTCTTAAGACTGAGCAGGGCGTCACAAGATTGGGCAGGAGACCATGTTAGGTCCATCTTCAGAGAGGCTTTTTAGATTTTAAAGAAGGGATGTAACACACAAGCTCTGTTGTTTGCAAGACCCAACAAACATTCTCAGGCACATTAAAAAATCATATTTGGGGTATGTACACAAAAAACGAATTTACCGGTACTGTTGAAATGACCAGGCCAGTTTTTGGACACAGTTAAAATCGTAGCTAGCTAAAACGTATTATACATTTAGCATTTTTATACAGTTTGTTGTAGCCAAATTTTAATAATGAAATGTTTAAGAATCAGATAAATCGTACCCAACCATATTATTAGTTAGCTAGCTCATCTCATAGTCACAAGTCTCTTTCTTATGACTATGGCTAGCTGGTAGCTAACTTCATTGGATGAGAAGTTTAGCTAGCTAGCTAATTATAGCCAGTTAATATGATTGAATAGTTTACATAGTATAATTTTTGGCCTCTTGATTTGCCAAGAAAAGTTTCAATTTAAAGTTCCTTTTAAAAGGTACAGTCTAAAATTTTCATTGTTCTCTTTGTCTTCCACAATTGTTCTAAGATTGGACATGTACGTTCATAGATTGGGCAGTCAAGTCTTAAGACTGGCCACCCATTTGTCACTGTCAGAAGATTTGAAACCTTGCTGGAACTTGACAAGGGGAAAACCAACAAAGGAGTTTCATTGTTGTTTGAAGTCCCACAAAACACTTTGTCCACTTGAAAAAACAAATCTAAAATTGTTGAAGGGATTCTTGCATTAGAAATGATATTTTTATACGTTGCGGAGAATAAAAAGTTATTTATCAAGTCCTTTGAACTTTTTTCGTTCTCAACCCTACCTTTATCACGAAAAGACCTCAAAAACCGTATTTACAAGATGAGAATTAAGGACTAGAATTATTGAAAACAAAATATATGACGTCGTCGGGTATTTGCCGCCTTTTCGCGACAACATCGTACAGATGCCTTCATATAAATTCTTTATGTGCAAAAAAAAGTGAGCGGTAAAACCTAAGAAAAAACAAAGGAAGTTTTAAAAGCTAAGAAAAAAATATGAAAGGGCTTTTATGAGGACAAGTAAACTATCAGGATTCGATTCTAGTTTAGCAAGAAAACCCAAACTCATGTGGCCGCCTATTCACAGAAAACTTTAAAGTTGTCACGCCAAAAAGCTCGGTCACTAAAAGTATTCGATGTGTCTGACCAAAAAGTTTAGAAATAAAATTAGAATCAGAAATTCAGTAAAAAAATCAGAAAGAAAATCAGAGAAACAATCCAGAAAAAAAATAGAAAAAGAAATGCAGAAAAAGAAATGTAAAAAAAAACAGGAAAAAAAATCAAAGAAAAAAGTTCAGAGAAAAAATCCAGAAAAAAATAGCAGGAAAAAATAACGGGAAAAAAGTTAGAAAAAGATGCAGAAAAAGAAATCGCAGCCACAACTCTCAGTTTCTTTTTAGAAACCTTTCTTGGGAATATTTTGCAAATAAAATTTTTATGCAAAATCTTTGTAATGCCATCAAACTTATTGCGAATCACCGTGGTAAAACCCTTTGTTTGCTGTTTGCATTGGGCGTACTGCTCATGTTGTTCAGCAATTTTTCTCTTCAGATCTTCTACTGCATCTTGTTGATATGCATTGAGTACTTCCAATTCTTTAATTTTGCACTCCATATTAAAGGCACGGCGGTTCAATCCATCTTTCTAATTAAAACATCGCGTTCACTTTTCACATTATCCAGTAATTTTTCAATTTTCACTCTTTTTTCCTTCTCTCTCTCACATTTTGGAAAAGCTTCTGCAGCCATCTTTGCTACAGGTTTTAATGCTTCGTCAATCATTTTAGGTAATGCTTTTGCTTTTGCATTGCAATTGATCGAATGTGGCATCACATTCCTTGTTTACAACCTTTAATGATATCTTCTAAACGATTGATATTTTCCAGATGATTCTTACTTGCTTCTTCGTTTTCCTGGCGAAGTTTCTGTTCGTTTTGAAGAGCTTGAGATAAGGTTGTAAGCTTCTCTTCATAATCTTCGTTTATTTCCTGGAAAATTAAAAATGAATATATCTTAACAAATTGTATTCAGACACAGGGAACTCTTTTCTTGATCATTTTGCCTCTGCTATATTTGCTATTGTACAGCCTCATAAAAAGGATAGATTTCCATTTTACCAAAACGGGGTAACGACACGGGTTGTAGTCTGTGTTTTTATTGTAAAAGAAGTGGTATATGTACACAATTAATTTTGCAAATTTCCAGAAAACTTCTGCAAAATAAAATTATTTTGTGATTGTTTTATCTCGACGGGGTGACAACAGGCTCTTGCCTGTGTTTTTATTTAAAACGAAGTTGCGAGAACGCGTTTTTGAAAAGAACATTACGCCTAAAAGCGCTCCATATTAATTCTTATTTTTATTTTAGCTGCTTCGCTGTGAGTGCTTCAACGTATTTTCGACACACTGTATTCCAGTACTCATGGATGTGCCACATGGTTTACCTGAACTCAAGACTTAAGTCAAGTATTTAACCTCCTGACCAACTCCAGTCACTTGTCTTTATATTAATACCCGTATTTCGTGTACCCATAGCCGTGCTACGGATACACGAAATGCAATATTTTAAGAACGAGCGAACCGGCGGACTTTTCCAAGGGTTAACGAGTAGTCCCTTTATTAATAATTAGCAACATGTGAAGTTTGGAGTGTGTGGATAACTAACTAAAAAATAATACAGCCACACACAATTGCTGCAACGGAACCTTTAGATAGTTACAACCTCGGACTAAAATATTGAGACAAAGACTGTTTTTTCCTCAATATTCAAATATGGACAAAAATGTCAAACAATTCGCAAAATAAAAATGAAGTAGGACTGTTTTAGCTGAACAGGGCAAGCACAGGCTGCGCGGAATGTATTACAATTAATTTTGGAACTTATACGAAAACTTATTTCATAAAATTTATCGCTAAGCATTTCAGACATGCATTTTCAGCGACTTCGAAGTAAAATGGTGTGTGTTAATGTGTCACTTTAGACTAAAAAATTTCTCAAAAATATTTCCTTAGCTGGCATTAATGAAAGAAACAAGGTTATAAAAAATTGTGAAAAAAGCTTTTTAGCTTGGATGATTCATTACTGACGTCATCAAGATATATGTCTGCAACTGCCTCCCTAATCAAGTCGATTTTTCCGCGGACCATTTAACTATAATTATTCTTTTGCATTTTTTACATGTATTGAATAGGAATAAATTGGACCTTTTACGTGCATATAGCTATTATAGTTTTTTAAAATGGGTGTATTTACCTGGTCTTGTGCAAACATATTTAAAATATTTTTAAAGTTAAAATGTATAATATAGTATTTCGCGCATAATAGAATAAACGGCTTTCTGTCCTTCCTGCTGACATCCGTGGAGGCTAATATCCGTGGAGAATTTTCGCTTTTTGATTAAGGACACTGCATTCATTGATAGCATTGAATACACAGTAGTTAAATTTAATTTTTTCTAGCAATAACAACACCAATAATAACAACAATAACAACGACAAAAACAACAACAACAACAACAACGTTAAAAGTCAATACAATCATTCGTGTAAATTAAAATAACGTAGTCAAACATGAAAAGTAATCTTTCTTTCCCATAGAACCGAACCTGATTTTCTAATGGAATAGAAGTTTAAGGAAGATAAAGCGTCACAAAATTGAATTTACTGTTTTTCTCAATTTTGCCTGATGTGGCAATCCTTTTACCATTTCATCCTAAAGAACTTGCATCACAATTTCAGTAAGTCGTCTTCCGTGGACTCCCTTGGGGTGTTCTTTCCATTCCTTAACTTTAAATTGTGTGCCAGGATAGAATAAGTATTCAGCTCTGTCTAAATTACTAGACAAAGTTGTTATATGAGCTGCTTTTTCCCAAACTAACGCCCCGGCGGTTGGTTCCACGGTAAGCACTATGCCATTCCCGTACGACTTTGCATCGGCAAATGAATTTGTGAAAGATAGAATGCCCTTAACTGTAACAGTTTTTCCAATCGCCATGAAACCTTCACGTGCTAGGTTGAGCGGCAACTGTAATTGATTACCTTTTGGGCCTTTATTTGCTGGCAATTCTTTGTAATGTGCGCAGAGTTGTGACATTACTAACTGTGCTATATCGACTTGTCCGGAGTAAAGTATCGGTACTGCCAATGTGCTTGTTCTTGGAAGCCCTCGAAGACCGCCTGCAATTAAATTAATCTCCGCATTCACGTAACGATACAGAGTAGGGGCTTGTTTTTGAAGTTGCGTGACCACTGATTCCTCTGTTTCTGCTGGTACCATCATGAAGGAGTTCATGTATGCTTTATTGCCTGGATTGTAATCACCCCAGCTTGATGTCCAAATTGCATAAGATATGGACTCATAATCCAACGGCAAAGGATCATCTTTGAGTAGAGTGTATGCAAACATTCGAAAGTAGACTATTCTGTTAAAGTTGGTTGATGTCCAATCAAATATTGAGATTGCAAGCTCTGCATTTTTGGTAGTATAAGGAAAATATTGAGATTGCAAGCTCTGCATTTTTGGTTGTATAAGGAAAATATTGAGATTGCAAGCTCTGCATTTTTGGTAGTATAAGGAAAATATTCAGCAGATTTTGCAATAACTTGTTGCATAGTTTGTGGATGAGGATGTGATGGCATGGCTTGATAAGGAATCAACTTGATGTCAATTTGTTCTCTTAATGACTCAGCATCTGCATCATTCACCTCAGTAGGGAAAGGAGTGTACCTTCGGTAGATATACCAGAGACTGTAAAGCTATTTGGTCGTACAATCAAAGTTATATTAACTAGAAATGTTCCTTCATACTTGACATTGTTAAATTATAAAGCATCTCCATGATCAACACATTCGATCATTCCAGCTTTAAGTACATACATTCTATAACACGATCCCATTCCTCCTCTTTCGAGTTTAGTAACAGGCAATCCATCAGACATAGATGCAGCACCAACCCCCTCACTGACTAAATTTTCGATTGTCCAAGTCATTGCTTCTTATATTCCAGATTCAGACTGAGTAAAACAAAGAACTGCAACACTATTTATACAGATATCTCGGGATAGCCAATATTTGCCGGCGCAGCAAGTTTTGAAAGGACAATTAAAAATTACTATTAGAAATGTCCATATTTGGACGAGACTTGGCAAGATGAAAATTTTGCGGAACTTCCGAAGTCGCCTATTAATCGAGTTTAGACAGAATTTACGACATATAATCAAGAACTTTATACCACCAAAATTAGCATAGTATTTTAACCACTTAACCACTTTAAATGCTTGTTCTTTTTATCCTTGAGAGTGGGCAATTTGAAGAAGATGTTTGATGATTGTTTTTTGTCTTTCCAGTTTATTATTTTATGACAAAGATATTGAAAAATTAGAAAATATATACTTCTATATAATCATTTCGGAGTTCAGAGGATATAGGCAACATGGGAAATTTTCTTGGTATAGCTGTAAATTTATTTTCATGCTTATAAAAATAGTGTATGTAAAGAAAAAGGGAGAAAAAACAAGAAATATAACAGAGGATGAAAAATTAGAAACAAAAAAAATGGAAAAAAGTATTTTGTTGCTACATAGGTTGCTAGCAAAATTTGGTTTATAACAAAGAAAAACTCGAGCAAAACATTTTACAATGTTTCTGAAGGTTGACTCTCATGCATTACACAGTCTTCATGCAATTGGGAGTTATTGGATAAAAAAGTTTTTCGGGCAGATGTTTTTGAAGTTTGAATCAACCTCGTCCTCCTAAATTTAGTCCAATTTAGTCAAATTTAGTCCAATTTAGTCAAATTTAGTCAAATTTAGTCAAATTTAGTCCAATTTAGTCAAATTTAGTCAAATTTAGTCAAATTTAGTCAAATTTAGGCAAATTTAGTCAAATTTAGTCAAATTTGTTTGTGAAGTTCGAGTTCCCATCATTCTAATTCTTTGTATTCCAGTTAAATTCAGAGAAACAAAATTGTTTATTTTGTTATCATTGTATGTTAGAAGTTATTCTCTTAAAATTCCTAAATTTTATCAAGCATTCATAGCCAACTTTTGTCATTCGACTTATTGTTTATCGACGAGGAAACAGGTAATCGAGTCACAAAAAAAATAACTGGTAATTTTTCTGGCGTGATGGAATTTTAAGAACCCTTGAAATATTTTTTTCTTTTTTCTTCTCTAATAAACCACAAGCACGTTCCTGGTTTGTTCCGCTTTCGGTGATACAAATTTTGTAACATGCGCCAAGATCCGGGTTTATCTTATGACAGACATAAAAACATTTATTAAGGAAGGGAAGAGATTTTCTCCGAAAAATTTTTCAACACTGACTGGAATCTTACCCTCCATGAATCTTACCCTTCATGAATTGTCCTCCGGACAATTGGCCCCTGGTGAATTGCCCCCCTCTCAGAAAATTTCCGCGCTGTCGGACCTTTAAATTTCTATTATTTTTGATTCTTTATACACGCCCTAGAAAACGATATCTTGACAAGAACGCCAGAGTTACTTTATATTTGCTGTTACCCGGTGAATTGCATTTCATTTCACCCTATGAAGAGCCTTGCACGTTGTTTAAAAGCAAAACTTTTCCATGCATTTATTTATTTTAATTTATGTATATACATTGCATTTTTTTGTATATATTACAAAAATCAATATCCATTACAGCGTTCTTGGCTGTAATTCCCATTATTTAGTATCCTAAATACATGCGGATTAGTTTTCTATGGCCGCGACAACTGTACTTTGGCAGCTTTATAAATGAAAACAAATCAACCAAACATTTTGCAGATCAACTTTCATAACAACCAACAAAATTTCAGAATACGCTGCCATCTTTAATGTATTTGAAATTGACCATATTAGGCGCCAACGTTGAAAGCTAGTAAAATTAACGCTTTATTTGATAGCAGCGTAAGTTAGAAGCACACATCGACATCAGCATATAAAGTTATTGGGTTAATTTTATCAAAGAAGTTTTAAAGAATAGAAGACATCAAAACGCAGTATCATTTTTTCTCCACCATGACAAACAAACACAATTGTTTTGTGACCTGTAATGCTTTTGTAACAGGCTTCAAATTTTTACAAGCTTACCAAACACAGACGCATTTTAAAAATTGGCATTTGCGGTAAGTAAGCAAAGAAGGTTTTATTTCCCTCGTTAGAGTAAACTTTTTTGTAATTAACAATTTAAAAAATTTGTTTCAAAACAGTATGATCTTTGCAGAAATGGATTTATTAAGGATCTAACAAAAACAAAAAACTTGAGAGAATGGAAGTTAGAATAATTTTTTTTATTTATTTCTACTCCTATGTTTATCTTATTTCCGTATTAAGCTCAATTCGAGTTTTATGTAAGCTGACTACACACATGCGCAATAGGTTCATGTCGGAATGGTGTTTATACAGGTTGAATGTACATTTTTAAGTTGTAAAGAAATTAATTTCAGCTGTTTGAACTTTTTTCGATAATTTTCAATTCGCCCGAATTCATAAAAAATTAATAAGCACCCATCTCAAATACGCCACGCTCGACTAAGTGCCCCCCCCCCCCCCCCCCTTAGAAACTTAAAAACTAAATATGCGTCCGAGCGCTTAATCGAGCGTTTACAATACTCTATTCTGCAAAGTTTTTAGACCCTTTAAACAGAAAAAGAAGTTTGAGAAAGCCATTTTCTGTCAATCTAATGACTTCAAAATACCAAATTTTGTCCTAGGCGGTTAATTTTAGATAACTGCTGTTCTGGATAAGGTATAGGCTAGAAATTTAGGAATTTTTCTTTTTCCTGATTACGAAACAAAAGTTGGGTTTTTGTGATTTCAAAATACGTGAAGCTAATATAGAAAAAGCCTATATAGTTACTTGTAGCGACGAACTTCAAGCTTAGCTGTGTTAGTACATTTCCGTACACTTGTTCGTTTACTGAGGAGTATAATTGTCGTTTCTGTTTTTTGTTTTCTGTGGAACAAAAATTTCAAGTTTTCTTCTGCTATAGCATTTAAAAATCAAGAATAGCGATTTTCAAGGGATACGAAGCTATGAAGGTTTTCAAGTGTTCGTAGGAACGTCTTCTGAGCAATATTCTAAGCCAGTATTTTTTTCAGTACATATATACATGTGTCTACTTTATGTCATCCTTCTAGCCGTTTTTTCAAATAAAAAAAAATAAATCGCAGTTTCAAAAATTGCAAGAAGAAATTTAAATTTCGGAAACTTCCGCTGTTTTTACAATCCCTCTTGTTGTTTTTTATTTATTATTTAATTAACTTACCGCTTAGTTTAGTTTCGTATCATCATTACGGATATCTTACAAAGTAATCACATTAGACTAGTTTACCAAATACTTCCTGTTTCAGACTAACCTTAATTCGTCTATTAGATGTGTTTACGTCACGTGACTTGTACTGTAACATTTGGAACTTATATGCATACCGACGCTCTATATGCATACACTTGTTTACGGAGGAGTGTACTGGTTTAGTCGATTTTCGTTTCCGTGGAATAAAAAGTTCAATTCTTTCGTCTACCGTGTAATCTTCCGTATAAATAAGTTTCTTAATGCGGTGCCGCACACGTACTCAGCACAATGTCTGTTTCATTTTGTGTTAAAATTTACGCTAATACAACCACGCACAGTAATCTCGCAGCGCATCCGCACGCCGTTCAGAAGAAGACAGATAGTCAAGGAGCCAAGGGCAAAATTTGTTCATCAAGATATAAGCCTTAGCTGTTGGCCCCCCTCCCCCCTTCCCCTTGCTGTAGTCGGGAAAAAACATAGCGTACCGATTCACTGGCGTAATTTTCTTTTGCCGGAACGAAATTCGCCGGAATACAATTTTGCTACACTAGGAATTAATTTTGAGAACCGTACAATATTCGGGAAAACAGAAGAATGCGTGTACCCTTAGGGCCATTTGATTTTCAATTAAATTGAAAATCAAAAACCAAAATTTGTGAATAATTTTGATTTTCAATTCGATTTGAAAATCAAAATTCAAAATTCAGTTTTGAATTTTAAAATTTAAAATTAAAAATCAAAAATCAAAAATTCAAAATTCAAAAAATCAAAAATCAAAAATCAAAAATCAAAAATCAAAAATCAAAAATCAAAAATCAAAAATCAAAAATCAAAAATCAAAAATCAAAAATCAAAAATCAAAAATCAAAAATCAAAAATCAAAAATCAAAAATCAAAAATCAAAAATCAAAAATCAAAAATCAAAAATCAAAAATCAAAAATCAAAAATCAAAAATCAAAAATCAAAAATCAAAAATCAAAAATCAAAAATCAAAAATCAAAAATCAAAAATCAAAAATCAAAAATCAAAAATCAAAAATCAAAAATCAAAAATCAAAAATCAAAAATCAAAAATCAAAAATCAAAAATCAAAAATCAAAAATCAAAAATCAAAAATCAAAAATCAAAAATCAAAATTCAAAATTCGAAATACGTGCAAAAGATTGCAAAAAATCAGAATTATAATTATAATTTCGAAATTTCAATTTTCAATTTTTTTCATCTTCACAAAAAAAAGCTGGCCACCTGTAACCTTTGTCATATTGTGAAATATCATGGACACAAACACCCGGCTATGATGCAGGACTTTTGGAAAGAGGTCACAGAAAAATTTATACTTGACCCTCTGTTAGGTTTGCGCAACTGTCCGGACTTTCAACATCTTTCCTCGGCTGGCCAATCAAATTGAATCTTAAGGGCGAACAATTGATTTCTGTTCTGATTGATGCAACCGTTTACTTAAGGTTTTTACGCGCGCTTAGGCCTCAGATGTCTTAACGCGCCAAAATAATGGATAGCATCGACCGAGATTACATTGTAAATGTGGCTAAACAACATAAAACCTTCAAGGAAATTAGCGAGTTTTTGAAAGCGACAAATCCTGGTGTTCGTGGATTTTCTGAACGTTCGGTTAAACGTTACTGTTCGAAACATGACATCCGCCTACGCATAAACCAACAAAAAATAGAGAACATCGTGGCTTCAGCTGTTAAAGAGGTAAGCAAATTCACCTGTGCTTAGCGTATGAGTGCATGATGTGGAACTGTACAAGTTATTGCTTATTTAGGTTGGTCCTACATACGGTCGCAAAATGATGACTGGATACATTAAGCAAAAACACGGTTTCAATGTCAGTCAAAAAAGAATTGGAAAGGCCCTGTCAACTGTTTCGCCAGCATATCACGCAAGACGTCAAACAGATACCGCAAGATCTGTTAATCCTATCCCATACAGGGCTGATTATTTTGGTCACAAACTACACATAGACCAAAACGAAAAATTAGTAATGTACGGTACAGCGCATGTCGTAGCATTGGACGGTCACAGTCGCTTTGTTGTTGCTGCTGCTATAATTCCAGTCAAAAGCAACCCCGTGATATATTCGCATATATACAGGTTAGAACATTCGCAATCAATTTCGCTTGATTCTAAATGCGCAGCAAATTCCAATTGGTACTAGGTGAATTGCCCCCCGGAGAGTTGCCCCCGGTGAATTGCCCCCCAGTAAATTGCCCCCTGGAAGATTGCCTCCCGGAGAATTACCCCCCGGAGAATTGCCCCCTGGAAGATTGCCCCCCAATAAAATGACTTGTATTTTTTTTTAAAAGAATCAGGAAAATAATTTTTGTTACGTGTTCAGCCTGGAATTGTTCTTATTTTGTTCTTATATTTTTTAGCCATTCCCAGCCTTTTGTTGCTATAAAAATATTTTAATAAAAAAAAAGTGTACTTTTTTCTAAAAAGATATATATATATGTATTTTCTTTTTAAAACACAGTTTTTCACAATGCTACAAATGATAAATCTAAGAAGAATAGGACAATCAGTATTCAAACGAAATAACACATGTGCTCTTGGTAGCAGTACCAACACAGCATTTTAGCTTTTATCATAAGTCTCCGTCCACAGGTACATCTGTCATACTCGTCAAGTATACATTCACAGTCCTTACATTGTTCATCCATTATTAAGACATCAAGACGATCCTCTAAGCCCTGGATCTTTCGCTCATTCTCCTTCTCCCTCTCTGATTCTTGTACTAATGTTAAGGCCATAAGTGGTAGGGAGATACCAATGCCAGCCATAAAGGTCATGAATACTGCACTTTCAAATATATCGAATTTTGATTGCTGACAATTAATGCACATATTTATTATAGTATTATCTTACAACAAAGATTGTAAGATAACCTTGGTTCAAATTAATGTCAGGAATTCCTTTTGCGTCAATTCGCCCCCAAATCTGACGAGGCGTCTCCAGTCTGGGCCAGGCCTTCCCTTATAGAGCCTTTTCAGTAGCCACATCGACATTTCGTACGCACTATCATATACCTTTCGCTCCTCCACGTAGGCCAAGCAGCACGCATTACCACAAAAGTATCCCTCGTACACATACTCACCATCATCGCCCATATGAGCAGCCATGTTTTCCGTCACATGAAAAAATCCAGATTCCGTCTTATGTTTTGTACTAACCTGCGGTGGATTGTATCTCATGGGGCACCTGACTTTATCGCACAGTTCTACAGAGCACCAGTAACAGGGTACCATTTTATTATAATCATTCAAACAAGGTCCGGTGCTTGCCGAGCATGTTGTTCACATCTTTACTGCGCATGCGTTTGATTATTAGCATTCTATAAGGGAATTCCCCCTGTATAATGCGCTAGAATTTTATGACTCATTTGCAGCATTGATGACGTCATCACTCTATAGGGAATTTACCTTGGATGTATATGACTCAACACGGTCTATTAGGGATTTAACCCACTAAGCACCACATGGTACTGGATTTGTTGTGACGTCTGTGCGTGCGCGACTGCGCTAGAACATACATTTCCCTATCTCTTTTTGAATTTTGAATTTTGAATTTTGAATTTTGAATTTTGAATTTTGAATTTTGAATTTTGAATTTTGAATTTTGAATTTTGAATTTTGAATTTTGAATTTTGAATTTTGAATTTTGAATTTTGAATTTTGAATTTTGAATTTTGAATTTTGAATTTTGAATTTTGAATTTTGAATTTTGAATTTTGAATTTTGAATTTTGAATTTTGAATTTTGAATTTTGAACTTTGTATCGAATTGAAAATCAAAATTATTCACAAATTTTGATTTTTGATTTTCAATTTAGTTGAAAATCAAATGGCCCTAAGGGTACACGCATTCAATGATATTGACGCTTGAACACAATTGTTTGAAGTTTCATAAGTGAAAACAAAATAAAACTGAATTCCCAAGTTGTGTAGCGTTAAAAACAACAATCAGGTCAGAGCGCGGAAAATAACAATAAAACAAAATCTAATCTTCAGGATGTTTCATTGCGCGGGTTTAGCGGGTTCCAGGTGTATCCATTAAACTGACGGGAGGTAAACAAACCATTTTGACTTCGTTTTAGCAGCGATGCAACAGCACAAATCAACTGTCATAGATTGTCATTTGCGTTTTAGTATAACTTAAGTATAACTTTCGATCATGTCAAAACATTGTTCCATGATCGGATGTAAAAATAGGGGTATCGTTTAAGTAAAAGGAGGGGAAGATATGTTAACACATAGCATAGCACAGTCTTCATGTGCATGTAAAGAACCTATTAAGTCAGTTTAATTTTTAATACAAGCAATTTTAAACAGTAGAAAAATTCTCTAAGGATATCTTTAGTTATTTTATTTGCTTTGCTTCATTTTCTTTTAGGCTTTTAACATTCCCTAGTCAAGTAAGATGAAAAGCATTTTTTATGGAGAAATTTGATAAATCGACAGATTTAAATCTAACTAAGTTGTGGGTCCTAATCCAAAATCTAGAGTTTGTCTACTCATTTTGAAAGAAGGCTTTCCCTATCCAGTTTTTGAAATTTTAAACTACCTGGATGCAGAAAGAAAAGTAATAGAACAAGACGTTTGAAAAACATAGAAAGCTTACATCAGCAAATTTTGCTCAGATGCTCCCGTTGCAACTGCCCCAGATGTATAGTATGTCTAATGAGCCTGCAAAACAGAGACAGAGCAGATCCAAGACTTCATATTGTTGACATTCTAAATAACTACAAGGAGGTTTTAAAATTACCAATAATTCTAAGGATGAAGAAGCACCCCTTAGTATTATAGACACACATAAGAGACACAAATAAGAGTTAGGTTGATACCTAACCCAAAAACAAACATGGTACATACTAGGAATGTGATCAATCAGAGAAAAAGGCGTATAAAAAGGCGTATAAAAAGGCGTATAAAAAGGCGTATAAAAAGGCGTATAAAAGGACGATCGAAGATATCTAGAGGTGACGAATGGCCGCAATCCGAAACTCAAGTTCAATGACACCTCAAAACAGAATATGGGATACTTCTGCACACCCTGCGTATAGTCGGCACAAAAAGAGAATATAGAAATGTGCATGAAGGACCTCAGTAAGCGATCAAATGGTGTAGTGAATGACAAAAACCTTCTAGTCGATTTAGCTACTAGTAAAGTGTTTGGTTGTGCTTCACAATCAATCATGTTAATAGCGCTCTTCCATAGTTTTGTGAGGCTGTGCTCATAACTCCACATTAGTATTTGCAGAGTACACAGATTTTGTTAAGTACTTCGTCTTTACCTTAATGTCTTCCTTTTCGTCACTAGATCTGCACGTTCTTTATCATTGAGTAGTTTATGATTTGCTTAACTCTCTGTCTAATCTGTTTCTCAAGTGTCGTATAGCGCTTTTTTTCTTGTATAATCAAACTTAATTCGTAGTCAAATAAAACACTATTCTCTATAGTCTTAGAGATGACGTCTACCATGGAGTTCAGTTTCGATTCTGCGAGTAGTCTGATACTTCAATATTTATCTGCCTTTAAGTAACCTATGATCGATCCACGTAAAAGCTGTTCCATACTTTTTAAACTTTTTTTGCGATTTCTTCAATCTTTCGTAGTCTGTACACCTGAATTTCATCCTCAGGCGCACTCGATGGTAATGTTGAATACATTTTTATGCCTTTACACAAGGTGTCTACCATTATGTTTTATTCTATAAGTATCTGCATCTGTTATTCTTTTAAAAGATACGTTTTTTCTGTATGGTGTTCATCTGTTAACATGAACTCAAGCCTGTCCGTTGAAGCTTTCAGAGGAAGGTAAATAGAAGTGTCGAAATTCCAAGTGATCATACTTCCCCAACTTACGCCCTTTCCGACGGGAAGAAATGCCATGAACTTCGACTTCTTCCCATTGGACAAGGAACGATTTTTATCTCCCTGGGCAGACTAGTCTTAGTCGCCGATAGATGTTGGTGGTATACCTACCGTTGTAGTCGCCCCTGGTATAATATTTATCTAACTGTGGTACAGAGAGCCCTATAAGCTGTCCCAGCTCGCTGTCTATGACTACCGTAGAGTTCTCGCTAACACGTCTACAACTACCGTTCATTAGAGCCTTATAGCCTTTTCGTCAGTTTAAGTGCTGATCAATTCCGCTATATATTCGAGCTTCTGCAACCCGCTTTCGAACCTTATACGGGATAGCATTTTTGTTTGGATCAGCCCCTACCTCCCTGATCGTGAAGTCATTAGTTCTAAACATATTAAACCATGTAAGTTGAATACTGATTGACTTTAAAGCGATCCTCGTGTACTGAAGTTCAAGTTTATCTACGTATAGTACTTTGCTGATATTCTTGCAGAAGAGACATAAACATTTACGCCTGAATCAAAGGTAATGTATAAGTCGAACCACGGAGAATGACCACTCGTTATTACAAACCTTGAGCATCAAGATTTGTATGTGTCGAAGAAAACGCATATTAGTACTGAGACTCTACAGTGCCTTTGTTCTGTTACAGTTCTTCTTTTCTTTTCTTCATCAGTGCCGCTAACTTTGGCCTTGTGCTACTCTCCCCGGTTGCTTCACTAGCTTTACAATTACACGCTGATCTACTTGTTTAATATCACTCATTTTTTTATATAGAGACCTGTCCTTCATCGTTTTGAGGCACGATCATTTTAATGTCGCTAGCGCCTGTTGACCTGAATATCTTGCTGTGATTTAAGGTGTGATCTGCTACCATCAGAGGTGCTTAGAATTTTCCAATAATTAGATAGGCGAGAACACCTAAGTCCGCTTTAATGGTTGGATCCTCCTTTATATCCTTGGCCAAGGCTTCACTAGAGTCCAGGTCTATGAAATTTGACACGACGTTTGCATATATACCGCCCACGTGCGCGGAGAGTGCTTTGGCTGTCTTTTCACCATTATCAAGCAGCTCTCGTTAAACATATTCGGCATACGTCAGGTGCTATGTCTATGAATCCTCCTGTGCACTTCCTTGGCGATAGATACGCCTACTTTAATACCTGGCGTTTGTTGACTAACTTTTGTGGGTCTTCAGGGCTTTGCTGATAGTTTCTGCAGGTGTATCCACTTCATCACAAATTCAGAAATGTCTTCTTTCTTATAAGCTTACCATACTTCAAATAACATACCAAGCCATATGAGAATGAGGATACGTTTTTCAATAGTAGTATAATTTTTTGTTATGGCTGTGGCGGGGTCACCCTCGGAATTTCTGTGTTTGGTGTAGGTGGACGTCAACCTTATCGAGGATGTCCACCTGATCTTTGACCATAATAACCCCTTGCCAATGTGTTACCTGATCCGCTTGCACCAACCGCATATCATCGGCTCTGTTCAGTGCTAGTTTGGTCACTTCGCATGTGAAGACTTTGTGTTTTTTGTTTTGAATGAGAACCTGACTTGCGTATACATCTATGCCTTTATCTAACCATAGCTTATAGTAGTTGAAGGTGATAGACTTCTCTGTCACGCATTTTTTCGCTCCCTTCGCTTTTCGATCTTCACCTTTCTCAGTGAGACTGTTGTATGAATAGAGCTTTGCTCTGAGGGCCGCAAATTCAGTCATAATATTCCCGCATAATTCATTCTTCATCATTCTTCTTTTTTTTAACGATCTGAAACGGTCTAGCATCGTCTTTGCTATATGCGCTTGTGTCAAATCTATTTTCAGCATCTTCGGCTTGTACAAATCCCCCGTGTGTATATGGTAGATGGAGCTGTCCGTGCCAGTATAATAGAGCTGTAACTTACCACCATATTTTGGTTGCATGTAGTCGTAACTCGTACATGATCATCATGCCCAGTTACAAGAATGCCTGCCCTAGATACACTGACTTCACCGTCTTTATCTCCGTCTTGACTATC
Organism: Hydractinia echinata; assembly: GCA_030067915.1. Taxonomy (NCBI): domain Eukaryota; kingdom Metazoa; phylum Cnidaria; class Hydrozoa; order Anthoathecata; family Hydractiniidae; genus Hydractinia; species Hydractinia echinata. Next base: position 1,374,495 of record JASGCC010000049.1, on the reverse strand, counting down.
TCTACGCCCATAAGGTTCTTAGAGAACCAAATACTACCCTTCCAGTTATGCTTTGCCACTAGCTTGGGGTACTTCTCCTGGCTGGTCACGAGCTTCATATCATGGTGGTTTCGAATATTTTCTATGGTTTTCCCGAACACTGAGCAGTTCATAACGAACTCGTTCTTAGCTGCTGTCTCCAACCTTGTGTCAAGATCAATTTAAGGCTTTAACCAAGAGCCCTGTTCAAATTGGATAACGCTATGTACCTTCTTCAAGACTACGACGTGCTCTAGTGCGTCGTGGAGTAACCTTATATGTACTACATAGTTGCATTTGTTCTTCAGGTTTGGTACTAGCTTCACTACTTTGTTGATCACTATTCGTTACAGGAGGAGCAGTAGCTCGTTGTGCATCTCGTGGAGCATGTCAGGATAATCAACATTCGCCTCTAGAATGTAGCAGTGCGATTTCTTTTTGACCTGCTTTTTAATATGCTTAGCATTAAAATCATTGAAGTTCAAGAGCCATTTAAATCCATGCGTTGGTAGTAACACATAGACCAGTCATACAATTTGTTAGCATTAGGGTACTGAAGGTACGAAGACTTCTTGTTTGGATTATACTGTTTACCTATGTACTTGTTATTCGCCTTTGCATATCAATGAATCGCCTGAGTGATCCCACCCAGCATCCCCTTTTGAACATTCGTTGAAAGTTTCAGGTCTATTCCAGTATACTTGAGTTCGCCTTCCGTGTTAGTCCAGGAGCAGTGTAGAAATGCACAGGATCTAGGTTATAGTTGTTTTCTCAAAAACATCTGCCAGTGGTAGCACATCAGTTTTGAGATAGAGGTCATGATAGGCTCGAAGGGTCTTCTCTAATAGACCATTCCAGACTTGTTGTGCATGTCTATAGTCCTTGTCAGAGATGTGAGACACAATTTTTTATAGAAGAAGTCTTTGGAGGGTAGTTAAACCTTGTCAAAACGCTCTCTGCTATCCATATATTCATAGGGAAACACTCTCTTGCGCCTCGTTAGTTTGAAAGTATCTTCCTCCTTTATGAACCATCGAAGATTTCCGTCAGTCAGGTTGCTTGATCCACCTTCTTGGAGACCTGCTCCCCATTTAAATTCGTGTCTCCTGCTGGCGGTACTTGACGTTGAAGATGTGTTTTTTCCTTATTCTCCGCGATACAACCAATATCTTTATTTCTATACTTTTCTCCAAGCTCTTTGACGACAAGATACGCGTTTTAGTCACTTAAATTGTGGAAAATTATGGGATGGGCTATCCTAAAGCCCATCCCATAATTGTACTTCAGGTTGCAGTTGTTATGCACGGCACTTTGGTAAAAACCTGTATAGTGACAGTGGTCTCGTACCTTGCTATTGCTTTTGGGGTCGTTAAATGGCTTCATGCAGATGTGACATTCTGTTGCCTCTATGTACTTTCTTTAACACGTCTGTGAGTTTTGCCATTGCCTGCTGCGAGAATGTATCGTACAATCTTTTTACCGCGCTTAACACAGTTTTTCCCGCGATATATCTGCAACGGGTCTGACATATCACCATAAGCCAACTCACTGTACGTGCACCAGACGAATGGTACGTGCTTAGTTCAGCTTCTTCGTTCCACTCTCCCTGTTATCCTCAACAGGAATGAGCAGACTGCATGGATAGCAAATGGTACTTTCCTTTGACATGACAAAAGATTTAGATACGAGAAAAATCAGAAAGCTCGAATCAACTCGAAAATTAAACAAGGTTACCTTGGACAAAAAGAGCAGTAAAAATCAGTTCGAACACAGCCGTGAAGTTTTGTAAGACATGGAGGAAGCCCAATAGGATAGTTAAAATGCAGATTCAACAACTGTAATGGAACTTCGCTTTTACGAATGTAATAATGTCGTATCTTAGAAACCCACTTTAAGGGCAGAAAGTTTCACGGGCATAACGTTTGTGGGCAGAAAGATTAGTGGGCAGATTCTCGACTCTTCTCGTAAAAGTTTATATTTTTGAACAAATCAAAAAAGCCGCGAAAGTTTTCGAGAAAGATTTTTCCTATCATGTTTTCCCTGTCAAAGACACTTCTTTTTTTAATATTTCCCACCTTAAAACGCTCTTGGCCCCTGTCATTGTCCCTACCAAATTAATAAAAAAGGCAAAATTGTCTTCTTTCATTGTATTCGCGAAAGAAACGCATAAATGGAAAAAATATTGCTCGCGAACGTTTTTTCTGAAAACTCCCCCCGTTATACATAGTGAATTTGAAATAGCAGAAAAAGGAATGATCTATTAACCTTGGTCACACAAACCTTTAATCAACTGTCTTTTTTACTATACAATTTTTTAATTGTTTCTTCAGCGAATCTGTTCCTGTTATTCAACCCTGAGATGCAAACTCCACAAAAAGGACATTTCTGCATGTTCGGCATTTGTTTACATCTCCCACAATACAAATGTCCATTCGTACATTGGTATATCTGGACGGGAGGTAATGGTACTTCAAAACACACCGGGCATTCATTTTCATCTTCTTCCATATCGTCTAACTCTTTGTTTTCATTTTCGTCAGCTTTCTTATTATCAGTACTCGCATCAGAAGGAGCAGCCTCGTTTCTAATCTCAGTCTCATTCTCTGTTTCTGTATCACTTCTGTTTTTGAAAAGTTTCGTTTTAAGGGTATTCTTATATTCTAGAAGATTTTCCTTTTTTTTGTTCAGGAGAGTTTTGCATTGAACTAACTGTTCAGCGACGCTGCTACGTCTTGTTTCTGCCGTAGTGTCGGTTGTCATGACGTCGCTACTGGACGTCGTAGTGTCGGATGTCATGACGTCGTTGTTGGGCGTCGAAATAGGCTTCTGAAATAAGGATGCCAGTTTTGTTTTGTGAGTTGCAATAAATTTTTTAAAGTTGCCGTTATTTTGGTTAGTGTTGTGATCAGAAAACGTTGCTTCACTCAACCGTAAAGTCACTTCAGTTTCTTCTTCCAATTTCCTTTGTCTTTCTAAACTTAGTTTTTGTCGGTGTCCGTAACTATTGATAATTTCTGCTAAACTGTCATGGCGTAAGCTCAAGGCTAAATCAAATGCCGATTTACCACTCAGGCTTAAAATATCCACATCGACGCCTTCAATAATTAAAAACATAACGGCATCCTCTTTATTGGAATAAGCCGCACGATGGAGAGCAGTCCAACCGTCAAAATTAGTGGCGTTCAGATCTATGTTATAATTCACTAATCGTTGTAAAATCTTAACATTCCCATTTCGAGCAGCAGCGTGGAGGACTGTATCACCTAAATTGCATCTGTGTGTGGGGTCAGCGCCGTAATCCAAAAGCAGTAACATAGTGTCGTAATGATTGTAGTGACATGCTGTATGTAATGGTGTCCAACCGTTAGTGTCTTCCGCGTCAACATCTGCGTGAGCATTGAAGAGAAGTTCTACAATATCTGTCCATCCCTTCTCAGATGCCACATGTAACGGGAGCTCTCCATCACGCCTCTTATTTACAAGTTCAGGCTTTTTGCGAAGGATGGTTTTAATTTTTTTGAGTTTTTTGGAATTGATAGCTTGGAATATATCCATTGATAAAATCTATCCAATTCTTTCAATCCAAATTACAACATTTCTTTTCAGCGTCTATAAAATATGCTTATTACGTATTTAAAGCTTATTAAATTTAGTTATCCAATGTGTCCTTAATGAGTTTCTGAAACGAGTTCATTTACGTCCCAGCAGTTGTATGTATTCAGAGTTTTCACGTTTTTCAATTCACATCAATATTTTATAATAGTGTGTAAAATGAGACTCTAGAAGGATTTGGGTTATCAAGGAATATTTTTTTTTACAGGATCTGACATATATTTGACTCGTTTATTCTTGTTGCTCAAACACAATTGAATATTTCGTGACCAGTTTCCAACTGCAGATTTGACAATATGTCAATTCTGCGTCCCAACAGGAGTTTACAAGCAACAACATTTTAAACATATTTGATAACAACATGGTGAGAGGACACGAGGCTAGAAGTTGAAATGACAACAAACGTGTGGAATGTCTCTGTTTATATAATCTGTTTATGAAATTTTGTTTATACAAACCACGGATGAGCAAACTGGTGAATAAAACGTATTATGTGTTGGTTCAACCGCGGTCGTCAAAACATGTTCAGTTAGTTTGCTAAGATACAACACGAAATGACAAAACACAACAATGCGGTTTGTGTACACACAGCTGCGGCTACCATGTTTTTAAAGACGTATTAAGAACTATTGTTACGTCTACACTGCAGTCAAACCAGTCGTTAACCAACTTGGTGTCGAGTTTTTACACAGCGGTAAACAGTTCTCATTGCGCGCTACTATTTAATCGGCCTGGTAAGCAAGTTGAATCTGCGGTGAACACGTTTTGTAACGGTACGAGATGCAAAGCAAACAAAGCAATTTGTAAACATAGCGCGAACGTTTCAACCAGATGGGCACATTGTCGGTGTTTGTGAGCAGCAAGACGATGTCTAACGATAACAGGAAACCGCAAAATGCCGATAAACCGATTGTCCGCGATATTTATCTGTTAGTCATAGATGACAAGCCGCCGCACTTTTAGACAGTGAATTGGTTGATGGGTAACAATGAATTGTGGGCTGCGCAATCAAACCAACTGCACTTAAACTCGAGTGGCGGGTTGTGCTAGTAAAATAAAAGCCAACTTTATATTGACAAATCTTTTTTTAAAACATTTTTGGGAACAAAAAAATTCGAATTTACAATTTCTGTACAGTAAATAAGGCGGCACAAATAATAATTATGTTCAATAGATGAAAAAGAAAAAAGAGACCGACATAAAGAAAAATACAAAAAAAAAGAAAGAATAGAAGCCCGGAATTGAATCGAAATTGTTCGGCTTATGAATTTATTGTAAAAACTACTAAAAACGGAAGAGAATAGCAGAATTTTCTATATTACAATAAGCTCTATATATTTTCGTGATGTAATAAAATACGGAATTAAGTTCAGAGCAAGTTGGAATTTTTTCTACCAACTTTGTGCCCGCGTTTTTTATATATATATTACAGAATATAAATAAATAAGGCTTTAAATTGTAAGCAAAGCGCTCACACAGAAATATTAAAAAAGGTCGACCCCTCGCAGACTGATGAACCTTTGGTAGCCATTTTGGAATACCATAAGACAAAAACTTCAGTGATAAACAACAGGAAAGCAGCAGAATATACCTCGTGATGCGAAATCAAAAATGAGCAAGTGCATAACACAGGAGTCAGTATGATCTCCCAAGAGATTGTGTACACATAAAAGACATTCCACTAGTTACAAAAATAACAAAAGCACTAGTGTTCTGTGAATAACATCTACGAAGGAGGGACGAATGCACCAGTTTTGAGAACGTATTTGATAATATTGCAAATTAAATAATTATGATATATATAAAAAAACAAAATATAGGTACCTAAATTCTAAATTATATAATATATGCATAATTTATTTTCTTGCAAAAAAGAAAAAATCTTTAAAAAAATTGCTTCAGCATTTAAAATGCGTGGAAGACTTATAAACCACAAAAAACTTTATAGATTCAAAAAAATAAGTTGTAATACTGACCTACTTTTTCGATATAAAGTTATATTTGCTACTAAAAACGAGTGCAGAGAAGCAACAAGTCACAAGCTGGGAAACATTACCACTTCGAGCGATTCTTGGCTAAGACTTCTGCTTCCTTTCAACAATGACATTCGAGATGTTACTACACAACAACAAAACAATTCACGCATTGATGTTGAGCCATTTTATGGCAATTCAATAAATACATTGTTGTTTATAGAACTTCGGACATAACGGATGTTGCATCATAATATCCCTGCATCCCCGCACAGCAGGGCACTGGAACTGGCTCACTTGACCAACAGATCAGACCACTTTTATTCCTGTCTCATGATATGAGCATGTCACCAAGGATGTGGGGAATCTGTTAATTCCGGTTGAGGTGCAACAGTTGACCTAAAAATTTGCAAATAATTTATTGTAATGACTTTTAACATTATATAATCACAAAATCACAAACTTCCAAATTAACACACACACACATATATAAATTAACAATAAGGAAACAAGCAAACTTACGACTGGAATTGATGATACACAGGCGATGCTGTGTTCAGACACAGTGGGACCACACCTGATTTCCGATGCATGTCAACAATAAAATTAGACACAGCATCTTTGACATGGTGAACAGTGTATAGGTTTTCCTCGTAGCTTAGATCATAAGGTATTGGAGTACACGGCTCAAGTTCTGCTGCATATTGTCTTCCAGAGCTTGTTGTTAAACAACATGAGCACATGCATGTATGATAACGTAATTTTCCATCGTCCAGGTACTGATGCGTCAACGCATCAGCAACCGAGATTCTTTTGTAAGGATTGAAAACCAACATTCTGCAAAGTAGGTGGACAGCTTCGTGGTTTGCGCGACTAGACAGGTTGTGTAATGTATGCATTGCGGGAGGGTGATAGGGTTGCGACAGAATGTAACGGAAAGCTCCTTCACTAGCACCTGATGTACGAATGTCTTCTGGATGCGGTGTACCAAGTAGTTTCACAATTTGATTAAGCTAAGATAAAGATTGTAAAAAATTGTAATTAACTTTTTAATTGTGGAGTTCATAACTATTCAAGCAGAAAAAGGACAAAATCGTGTACAAAGAAAAGCTAAATAGCTAAATACAGTTCCACAAAACAGCACCAAATTTACATACCATAAGGAAAAAAATCTAGTCTAATGAAGTTATCAATGACATAAGTTCATACCTGTTGTATTGGCGATTGTGCTTGAAAGAGTATTTTGCGACCGAGAAGCTCAGCAAATATACAACCTACACTCCATATGTCAACTAAAAAAATTATTTGAAAGACTCTTTGTAACAAACAATTTTATAATCACCAATGTGCTCTATTCTTATAAATTGACAAAGTTTTTACCTCCATAAGAGTGGTAAGTCGAACCTGACAACAACTCTGGTGAACGGTAATACTGTGTCACAACCTAAATATTTTTAAAAAAACATCAGAAGAAAATCCTTCGCTCGGTCAAATAATATTTAGAAATATTACCACTCAGGACGTTCTCACACACCCTCTTTTAAAAGTATTGTCAATTTTTCCAGCACAGTTATTTCGTGATTAATACACCTTTTTACTCCTTGCTATTCCAACGTTTATTTCACTAAGCCACTTTTTTTCACCCTTTTTTTTTTAAAAAAAAACTGGAGTAATCTTCAGGTCACACGATTGATTTTTACTCAAAGCAAAATTAAACAGATTAAAAAAAACTGGAGATTTGGGTAACAATATTGTTTGCATTTTATTACTCTTATGTTCTATGAACACAGTAACTTTACTTTTGGTAAATCATTAACTCTGTATGTGCATTACGTGATTTTGCGAGCATTAGTGGATTGTGCTATATGCTGTTTGCATAAACAATTTTTTAGTAGCATTTACCTCTTGTGTCATTTCTTTATTTCTGTCCGGTTCTTCACATCTTGCAAGTCCGAAATCGCATATTTTCAAGAGACAGTTACTATTTACAAGTAGATTTCCAGGCTTGATATCACGATGTAATATACCAGCAGAGTGTAGATATTTTAATCCTAATGCACGAATAACAAAACATGAAGTACCACTACAGATGCATAAGGTGTTTCTACATAAACATGGTGCTTAGTAAGATTTCTCAAAATTCTAAGAAATTAAAGGGCATTTAAAAACATTTTAAACTTCCTTTCAGAAAAAATACAATTCAAGGAAATTCCAGAATTATAAGGAAAATTTTGATTTTAGGATATTTCAGTAAAATTTAAGGCTTGTGGACTTTTACAAAATTTTGCTAAAATTTGGGAGAATTTACTCATAATCTAGCCTTTCATTATTTTAATGTCAGAGAAGCTCTTCGTTTCAACTTGCAGTAATTATTTAATAACAAAAAGTTACTATTTGAAAAAAAAAAATTTTAGGAAAAATCAATGTTTCAAGTGCAAAGTTTAGGTTATTTAAGAGATTTTAGCAGGGTCTTCATTTTTTAGGCTATTTAAGAAGTTTTATGCATAGCCACCCTGCTATCATTTCAATAATTTTTTTTTGAGAATTTGAAAATTTTTTTAGGGTGTTTTTTAGGAGCTTTCAAAAAATACATCTTGTAGGTTGATCAGTAAGCATTATTAATTACATTAACTAATATTTACCTCTTAAAATTTGATATAAAAATACTTTGACATGGTCAGACGATAGAGGTTGCGGTGAAACGATTATCTTATGGAGGTCGCTTTGCATTAACTCGGTCACAACATATCTATAAATTCATGTTAAGGAAAAACAAAAATATTTACATTAGAAGCAAACATGGAATGAATGCTAAATGTTATGCTGAATTTATATGTATATATAATAAGTAGCTGCGACTGTATTGCATTCACCATTTCATTAATATGCATAATTACGCACATCGTGCTTTCTATCAATAAAACATTACTTGTGAGATGTAGCAACTTGTCTCCCAAAATATTTTAGGATTGCACAACAATGTATACAAAATAATAACAATGATAATTAAAGGGCATGTGTGATTGCAGCGATTTTGTAACATTTAAAATGAAAATCACCTGTCTATTGTCATTTGCCTCAACTTATTATTTAAAAGTGTTTTTATTTTTTAATTAGACAAGTGATTCTGTCAAAAATATTTTTACTGATTTTTAATCTCAGTTATTTCCTGAAATAATTGTTGTGAACACATGGTGTTATGCTACGTGACACATATGAAATGTACACATATAAACAACCGAGTGAGTCCAACAAAATAATGTGGTCAGAAAATGGCCTGATTATAATCCCTAAGATATGTTGATTTTTTTAAAAATTATTACTTTATTTTGTAGAAGTTACACAAGACATAGTACACAAGTGAAAAATTGCATACAATTTTTCGGAACTTTGAGTCTTTAATTATATATGCTGGACATCTTAAAAATAAATGGTAGAAACAGGACAACTGCTTTTGAAATTGGCAAAGCACAAATAAAGTACAAAAAGATACAGTTCATCCATGTGGTCTATCGGATCTGGCTGAAGAATGTCTAATGCCCGTAAAACCTGAAAAATACAATACCAATATGAACAACTACATGTAAACAAAAACAAATTTAAATAATCTGAAATGTCAAAACAATGTATTGATTGTGTTGGTCAACCATAATATATCCTGGCCATAATATACTGCGATGTTGGAGACAACCGAAGTATATTACAATGTCAACGTGGAACAGCTGGAGGTTACGTAATTAAAGCTTTAACTTTACATGCTTATTTGTGAAAAATGAACAGAAGTTAACTGCTCTAATCCTTTTTGCCATGAGTGAAAGTATTTGCTTAAATTTTTCACCTTGACAGGGACCACTGTTATGGTTACTAAAATCAGGATTATCTAAAATGGTAGAATATTTCTTGCTGTGTACATAACAAAAGGTGTCAAACAGTTTTCACTTGATCATAAACACAAAGTAAAGCATGATATGGTTTGGCACAAGCAATACTTTGACTATAGTAATATAATTGGGCACTGATCTATGCTAAGGTTGATCCTTACACTCAAAAGCTACAAATCATAACATACGTTTTCGTGTTTGAAAAAACAAAGCATTCGTAATTCTCTGTAGACTCGTTTGCTGGAAACAATATTTTGAAACACGTTTGGCATCTTTTTCAGTGCAATCCTTTTACCAGACCGAGGATCTGTAACAGCCCTAAAAATGAACAGTAAATAGTTAGCTAGCAAGATAACTAGCGTAGTGTATGAAGTTAGCTATGACAGACATAAGGAACTTTTAGGGAATAGCTACATGTATGTCAATGACCTGACACTGTCAACGTTTAGACAAAATTAAAATTTTTTTGACTTACCAAACAACACCAAATGCGCCATAACCAATTGGTCTGTCAGCTTCCAGTGTTTTTGAATCCTTTTCAGAAGGGCATGCTGTATACCTTTTAAAGGATGGCCCATCATCATCAGTTACGTTTGACTGTGGCGTGAGAGCAGCTGAAGTGTTGTAGGGACCATGGCCTTTACACAGAGCCATTGGATGGTAAGGTGGTGAATATTTGGTAGGTGGAATTTTGAAGCTTTTGTGATTAACTAATATGATCTTTTGTTTATACGAACTTTCATCACAGAATCGTTCTGTAAAAGTTGGCACAGGCTATAAGCCACGCACCAGCAAGTTAAAGACGAAATTAGATATGAATATGCGTGTTCACAAGAGCATAGTTATCACAGAAGCCATTCCACACTAGAAATTGCCGGCTTCGTTGAGCAAGAAGACAATGCATGCAAAATATTCGAAATGAATGATCACAAAAAGTTATTGAAGGAATATGTTGCGCATGCGTACATATCAGAAAAAGCCACCCTAGTTCCTAGGCCGCCTAACAATGCTTAGGCCGAATGGGCCTACCGGTTGGGTATTAGGTTGGTAAGGTATAAGAGCAATCTGGTCTGTTAATTTTACACCATCAAAAAGTAAATAACAAAATTTGAGTGTTCCTAGGAAACAGCGGTAAATCATAACGATGAATATAATACTTACCAGAAATAGTTAAATCTTATTAAAATTAAAGCAAATTCTTTTATGAGCAAGCGGCCTGCAAGCGTCTATTCAGTAACGTTAATAAATAATATTTGAATGGCTTTGATTCTTCCCTCTGTCGTTTTGACATGATTCATTCCCCTATATTAAATATTAGCAATTCCTTTCTCCTGAATTTCAGTGGTTATTCAACAAAAGCAGTTAGCTTCGTAATATTACGTTTTGATAGATTTGATGACGCAAGACTTATGACAAAAGACACAACATATTTTTTTTTGAACTTTAAAATTTGATCATGCTAGATAAGAAATTTGAAGAAATGTTTGGAATATTTTTTCAAGGAAATGTTTGACCGTAGCTTCAGAAAACACACTCGCACTGACTTAAAAAAATATAAGTCTTAATAATCAAATTTTCGTTTCTTCATTTTCGTGATTTTGTTTATCTTTGATTCTGAGGTGAGATCTACAGTTTGAGCTAAAAAATGATTTTACGCTGATTTTACTGTTTCTTCTCAAAAGAAGGAAGTTGGTTTATACGAAACACTCCCCACAATGAAGTTATCATTCCATCGAAACTTTCACATAACAGCTTAAAATGGTTGAATACATCCTTGTCCCCAGGAGCTTCTTGAAATAAACCCAAATTTATCTCAAAGAGTGCTGGGGACTAGAATGGACGGGAAAATGGCGGAAAATTTTCTTTAGTTAAATGCTTACGTCAGTAGGACACTGTACGAAAAAGAGATAAGAAAAAAACCCGACATAAAGTTGTGTGAAATTCTCAACGGAAATTATATACAAATATTTCTTTAAAAAAAATAAATACAAATTTCTACATATATAAAATGTCGATTTATAAAACGACTCTATATATATTTTAAACAATCCTAACATAATTCAAAATTCACAACTCCTCCTCTTGCAGAACTTGTTAAAAAGATCTCTCAATGTGGAATTTATCGATATTTTATTCTGTTTTTATAATAATAGGAAGACTGGAGGTGACAAAAACACTGTCCATATGACGTCGTCATGAAGTGAAAAAAGAGGTAGCAAAAATTTTTAAGTTTTTAAGAACACAAACCTATTTGCACTACATGAAAAATAATAACTTTTGCGTCAGAATAATAAGAATTGTGGAAGAGTGCCGCAACCCACCCCCCACTCAATATAAAAACAATGATAATATTAAAGTTATGTATAGATAATTACAATACACAAAAGTATTTTTTGCTAACACCATTCATCTTGAATTTGTTCCGTTTCCTTCTTGTGTGTTCTTTTCCTGTAAGAAAGTCAATAAAAGAAAATCATAATAAAGCTAAAACATAGAAATATATAATTATATAGATGAAAAGACGGATATGAACACACGATTCAATGAAATTTGATGGTCAGTCATTCATTTAAGCGCGGTATTTAACTCCCTATCCCAAACATTAAGATTTTATGTGTGATTATATCACAGTTCCTTTAGACACTGATGTTTCAGGTATTAGCTTGCTATTCCAAACTTCTTTCTCATCTGAGAAAGTAGATTTGAAAAAGGCATGTAAACAAAATCGCCCAAATGCTGCGTTTTCTAACGAAGTCGATAATATTTTGCTGGCGTTAGCATGTACAGGAAAATTAAAATTAAAAACCTTCTGTCTTGCATAGTAACGCGCGAACAATACAACGCATAATGGCGCATACAATAATGGCGCATACAATAATAAAGTTTAATTTATGAATGTGCAACTGATCAGATTTTTAGCCACCTGTCTCATGTAAAATCTTTTTCCCAACTTTTTCTCACCGCAGCTGGTTTGAATAAGATAAAGGGAAGCTGTAAAATTTCACGCAGATTAGTTACGCATAAAAGCTGTTGTCATTTCGCGTTTAATGACGAATTCCAAAGCATGCTATCATCAGATCACGTGACTATTTCAGTTCACGCTATGATGAAGAAGGCCTGCAGAAGAAGAAGAATAAAAAATAAAAATAATGTTGAAATGCTTTGCTACAAACAGCGCATGCACAAATTTTTGCTACCTCCTACCCATTTCCCAATTTCTTCCTATAACATAAAATACGAAAGACTATTGACAGATAAATTTGCGTCTTACAAATCATTCAAAATTATAATCCTCTGTACAAAATACGGACATTTGGTTAAATTTCTATTTCAATGCATACCACCTCATTAAGCATGTTTCATGTTTCCGACATAATAGGACATATTATGTTCATTGGCACAATTTAACATAAGAAGCGCTGTCCAAAGAAAATTATAAATCACACGAAATATGTCCAAGTTTACCGAATATGAAGTGTTAATGTCAAAAAGACCGAAAGGTCAAGACTTGCATAACAAAATCAGACAAATGTCACTCATAAAATCACGTAATTACCACGCCAGTCGGGGCAGCCACAGACGTTATGAAATTATTATTTACCGCGAGTAAGACTGCTTATCTTATGTGTGGTGGTCGGTTGTTTTGATAACATGTTGAACGCGATTTAATCAAAGAGACACTTATGTTTACAACAACAACAAACAACAACAAACAACAACAACAACATACTCATGCTATATGCTTCGCTTCGTCTGGCCAGACTTACTAGGTTAACGTACGAGCACACGTTAACTTTAAAACGACCGTGTAAATGTTTTTAAGAACGATAATCAAATAGAGCGTGAAATATTTTTAAAATATTCTAAAACACAAAAACACAAATAAGTTAAAATTCTGCAAAGGTTAGATGAGTTTACGCCTTTGAAAGGAAAATGCCAAATTAAGCTATTGGTATCCTGTCCGTTTTATCCTAGACGCAGCGGGCAAAAATGCGCTCGTGATTCACAGAGAAATAATGTTTTATGTAAAATCTTCCAAGCTTGAATGTACAGTTGAGGTAAGAATTTTAAGTTTCGAGGGTGAAACCACTCCTCTTCAAACACTTTGCATCATCAGACATAACTCACACGTCACTCACACAATTAAACAATCAAATCAACACAATGCCGGCATCCGATGCTAATTATACATTTCTTCAACGAGCTATATAAACGTCTTGGGAATATGCTCATTAAGGAAATGCAGTTGTCGACAGTTGAAAAGAAATTCATCAAACTTGTGAATTAAGTCTGTAATTTAATTAGAGCTAATAATGAAGAAAAAAAATAGTTCTGATGGCATATTTTACTAATTGCTGTGCAATTACCCTGACAATAATATACTAATTGGCTGATAGAAAAACCGTAGCAGCAAACGATGTGTAATTTCGCAACCACACTTTAAAGTTATTTCCACTCCCCTCTGTGCATTGCAATGTTATTCTTTAGGTAAATTTCCTTTTACAGTTTAAACCCTTAAATCTATCCCGCAGCAAGATTATATGGTCTGTAAAGAACACGAAACCTCCCGTGAGATTGACAAGAGGCTAAAAACCCATGACAAGATTGAACATTCGGACTTGTTTCGGATTCAGATTCAATGTACAGGTTCGGGTAAATCGGATTCGTTTCGGATTCACTTAGACATAAAGAATCCGCTAATCGGATATTCAGATATTCCAAAATATTTTTTGTGATGAAGAGGTTTCAAAGGGTGTAGTTAAGAATAGCCTGGGACCGAAGTTGTTGTTCTTCTCTCACGATTAAGGAAATTGCAAGGCTTGCTTATTAGTTCCGGCCTTGCATACTTTTAATAACATACAACACACAAAACAACTAACTATTTCCGCTTCAACAACCAGGGGTAATTATATGTTTTTTCTTTCCAAACAGGAAGACGATAATGATGAAACTCTGTGTTTTCTTTTAAGCGGAAACAACAAAGATTATCACCTTTGTTATTAACGAGAGTTTGGTTAGATAATTTGGTTAAAGAAAAATAATAGAAAGCGTAATTTTCTTTGTAATAATAAACAGATCGCGAAAACCTTTTAAAAGTTTTTAACTATCTGCTTTTCAAAAACAAAAAAATCTCTAATACACAGCCACGAGAAGTTTAGAATTTCCTTCTAATTTGTTAAAAGTTTTACAGCGCTGGCAAGAACTTGTCTTCCTGTGTCTTACTTCCAATCTCACAGATTTAAAAAGGATAAGGGCTAACACGTGAACAGGTTAAGAATATGAGGTGGTTATTGTCCCAAAAGGTTAGAAGTTAAGAACAATATGGCTTTACGAAAAAACCGAAAAAAAAGAAATTAAAAACGCTCTGGAAATATTTTTAGGTTTTAAAACACAAAACAAACAAACAATTGGAATGAACAACTAAATAAATACAGCAAGACTTTAAAATCGCTGTCCTGATAACAGCAATGCATTAATGTTAAAGGCGTGGAAATAATGTCCCTGTGTTCACGTCATTTCTGCATTCCCTGAGAAAAAGCCGCCCAGCTGACAGAAACCAACAAAAATTTAAAACCACGATGACGTCTCAGCCGAGATATTAAACAAATAATGGTTCTGACGCATGACCTCACTACATGGATGACATTAATACGTTTCTTAGCAACACAGATAAAAATAAACATCAACTCTATTTATATCGGTATTAAAAATTGGGTGACGTTGACGTGAATTAAACTTTTATCCCGTTGCCATGTCAACATGCGGATGGAAAATCGATAAGTTTCCCGAAATAACAGCAGAAGCGTCAATGCAAAATAACTTTCGGGCGTTTTTTAGCAAGTATAGTAATCCGCAGCGTTTTTTTTTTAATTCGATCGACTTTCCGGGAATGTTACTTGACAAAAGCTTGGTGGTATTATTCTGTTTTTTTGGCCGACCACGCAGTTATGTACGCTTCATTGAGACAAGTTATGAAACTATCAGAGCTTTAACCGTGGGATGATAGTAAAAAAAACTTTTAGCCCGCCCCCATTAGCGATACCTTTCAATGACGTGGGTTAAACTTCTATAGATAAACGGCTTATCTTTTCACGCATCTATACAAAACAGGTCAGAAATGTATACAAGAGATGATCCGGTGACAAGAGATGATCCGGACGTAGATATACGGCTAATCTTTTTACGTAACTATACAAAACAGGCCCGTAGTTATATAAGCCGATAAGGTACAACGGTGAAAAGAGATAATCCGGACGTATGATCTGGATTTGTGATTCAACCTCGGATTACTTTAGAATAGATTCTTTTAAACAAAAACCCACGGGTTTCCTTAGCAGAAATTTTTTTACCGTTTTTTTGCGCAAATGTCGATTTTCTCTTTTTCTGCGTTTCATTAAAAACTAAGAGAGTACAAAGGTTAGATATCCAGTTTACATTGTTAGGTGACCCTATTCTACCAGGGCTTTTTTCGCCCTTGTAACGCTGGGCGCAGGGCATCAATTCCGAACTATTTGCGTTTAAGTAATAAAATTTGACACACTTGTAAGATGTCTTTTAAATACAAATTCCAATGTGAAAATTAATTTGATGACGTCATAGGGATCAGAAATGACGTCACACAGGCCAAAAATAGAACATGTTTTAATTTTACTGGCGCAATGGACTTGATTATTGGTAGACTTGTGGACTGACTAGCTACTAAAAAATTAGTTTGGCGTAAAAAATAATTTCAATGACGTCACTGGAAGCAAAAGTGACGTCTTATCTTCAATAAAGTTGCTTATTTTAACGATAAAGATGAAAAGGTTCGTTTTCCCAAATATATTTATGTTCATGTTATTAAAGTAGGTAGGTTATTTAGAATATGACATTTAAAAATAATCGAAGCAAGGAAAACAACAGAATGACGTCACAAGGATAAAAAATGACGTCATTTCGCTGGATCGATTTTTCCTTCAAGTCTGGTCTGGATTTTATTCCCTAGCACAAATATATCATCTTAGCAACACCTGGGAATCAACATACATGTGATATCATCAATACAACACGCTTACATGGGTGTTAAAGTTTCAAAATTTACCACTGTCCAAAAATGCAACAACAATCCTAGCAAAGTACAAAATTTATCTGGATTTTTTTTCAATCTCATGCCTGAATAAAAGTTAGGAGAAATTAAAAAAAAACTTCTCCCGCGGGCGCTTTATTCCCCACCCAGGACTGTTATACGTGTATAAAAAATGGACTTTGTTAAATGTATTTTACATTTTTTTAAACTTAAGTATGTATATGCATGGAAAACAAGGTTATGAACCATTTTATTTTTATTTCAAATAGAGCTTGCTTTGAAAAAAATAGTTGATCTTCATTGTTTCAAAAAATTAATCGGCAAAGTGATCATGTTTGCAAAATTTTGTCTAATCTTTTTATCAACTTTTTTTAACGGTATGCAATATCAAAGTCGGTTTTGCTTGCGGTTTATATTACTTAGAGATAAAGATTGCTTACAAGAAATATGGGACATGCCCAAAAATACTTACGAATATCTTGGACTTTCACTGTCTTCGTTATCCAAACTTTCTTGCAGATGAAGTAGCAACGATGGAGATTTGTTATTGACGATTTCCAAAACTTTTTCCAATAAAAACTTTTGTTGTCGATATTCTTTGTCTCGCTTCTTCATACGAGTCTCATAAGAAGTCTAAATAATAAATTCATTTGACATTTTTAAATTCATTCTTCACATTTAGGAACACCTTGAGAGATAAGGAAATGTATGTTCTAGCGCAGTCGCGCACAGACGCACGCGCATACGCACACACGTCACAGCAAGTCCATAAACCCCAACAAATTCAATACCCTGCGGTACCATACCATATTTATCCCTATAATTCATCAAATGAGTCAAAAAATTCTAGCGCAAATCCCATAAATATCATCATATTCTCATAAATATCATCATATACCCTATATATCCTAAATCAATGCTGCAAAGGAGTCAAAATATTTCTAGCGCAATTCCCCTAAAATTCCACCGCACATTGATGACGTCATCATATACCCATAAATATCAACTGCGTTAGTTTTGACCACAATGAAATCTTCCAACAGAATAAAAAATCTAATACAATAAAAGAGATGATGGAAAGATTGACTTTGAATCAACTTAAAGAAGTTGCTAAAAAGAGAGGCCTTCAAATTTATTCAGCGTTAAATAAGACTACCCTACTTGATATGATCCTTAATGATATAGAGTACCATTATCGGTTCTATGCGTCGGTTCTGGAAAACCCACACCTGCTTGCACGTACACCTGACCGGTTCATGACACAGCATATGTTCAATAATGCTGTTCTTAAAAATCCCCTTGTGCTCATGTACGTCCCAGATCAGTTCAAGACACAGAACATGTGCAATAAGGCTGTCAAAAAGGATCCCGAGATGTTAGAGTTTGTCCCAGATCAGTTCAAAACGCAGGACATGTGCAACAATCCCCATATGCTAAGGTATGTACCAGATCAGTTCAAGACACAGAACATGTGCGACCAGGCTGTTGGGGAGGATCCCCTTATGCTTAAATATGTGCAGGATCATATCAAGACGCAGGATATGTGCAACAGGGCTGTTGAGGAGAAGCCCCTAACGTTCACATACGTGCCGGACAGGTTCATGACGCAAGACATGTGTAATGAGGTTGTTGAGGAGAATCTTTATATGCTTAAATTTGTCCCGGATCAGTTCAAGACGGAGGACATGTGTAATGAGGCTGTTGAGGAGGATCTTTATATGCTTAAATATGTGCCGGATCAGTTCAAGACGGAGGACATGTGCAACAATGCGGCAAATGAGGATCCTTATATAATCGAATTTGTCCCAGACCGTTTCAAGACGCAAGACATGTGCAATTGGGCTGGACCTTTAAATATGTGCCGGATTGGTTCAAGACGGAGGACATGTGTAATGAGGTTGTTATCGCTGATCCCGAGATGTTAGAGTATGTCCCCGACCGGTTCAAAACGCGGGACATGTGCAATAGGGCCGCCGAAAAGAAGCCCCTGATGCTCAGGCATGTACCGGATCAATTCAAGACGCAGGACATATGCAACTGGTGTGTTATGGAGAAGCCCCTAACGTTCACATGCGTGCCGGATCATTTCAAGACAGAGTATATATATATGATTCGGGACCATCATAAAAATCCCTTGACCGCCTATCGGCGGAGGAAATCCGAAAGGGTCAGAATTAGGGACGAGCTAGCACCGGTGGCCTGGCATCCTGATAGAGTAATCGATTGGTGCTTTTCAGAGGATGAAAAGGCCATTCTTGAAAAATTATGGGCTTAAAGTCAAGATTATCTTACAGCATAGTTGTAAGATATAATAAATGGAGGAACAATGTAAGGAGTGTAAGCGCCTACTAGATGAATATGATAAGTGTAGATGCGGCCGAAGATTTGAGGTAAAAGATAAAATGCTGTGTTGGTACTGCTACCAAAAGCACATCACCTATAACGGGGGTGGTTGCATATGTACGATGACATCATGTAATTCTCTGAGGTCCTTCGAATTACAATAAAACCAAGATGCTGAAATTTGAAAATGAAATTGTGAAACCCCGAGAATTCTATAACTTTGCCACTATTTTTACAGATATCAATGATATTAATATGGACCACCTGACAGTGTCAGACCCCGTTCCTTCCAACAAAGGCGCTGATCAACGGTATATTATAGGATATCATACACGAGACCTTGTAGTGGCACTCAGGGTAAAGACACCTGGGGTCTGGTCCAATGGGGTGAGTCAATACAATACAAATGCCCTGCCGGTGATGAGCATTGATTTTGAGGAATACCCTGATTGGGTCGCCAAGTATCAACAAATTTGGAACAAGATTGAGGAGCTTATATCCCAAAAATTGACGACCGAGCCGGTCAAAAAAACATCCATGGCCAATCAGTACCCTATAATGAGCCCTGCAAACTTAATGGTGTGCTGGCGATATCATCCGTATACGCCCAGGGTAGCAACTACTACCCACAGGTCCATGTTGTTGAATGTAAATATATAAAATTGAATAAATGGCTGCTAGGGGAGGATTAAAAAACCCTATATTTTATAGGCCCTACAAAAGGCCTATAAAATATGTATAAAATTATGGCTTATACTCGGGCGGGGATTCTAGGTGCTACTACTGCGCAGATTGTACGTTTTTTAAAAACTCTTCCCTACCCTCTTGTCTCCCCCTGGCAACTAGCTTGGCACGCTCCTGTTCATTGATTGAGTCAACAATACGATTGAACCTCTGCCTCATCTGTTCTTTCAGGACCATGTATTTATGTTTTTCTTGCAATATGTAGCTAAACTCGTACTTATCAATCTCCCCATTCTCAACAGCCCTTGAGATTAGATCAACGATCGAGTTCAGCTTTGCTTCGGCGATCAGCCTTATGTTCTCATGCTTTTTTGATTTTATCCCCAACCTTTTTCCGGCAGCCTTCAGGCCTGTCTGACCCATCCCCACGGCTAATGAAAGACCCCCCATTGCCACTGCCAATGGTACACCCATCCCGGATAACAGGGTACCAATACCGATCCCCGAGGTGATAACCGAAACCCCTAATAATCCATGGTCACAGTAGCGCACCCAGGTCCCATGCATCTTAAACTTCTTTGCGAGTTTGTCCCTCTCCTTAATTTCAGCTCGCAGATACTTCTCAATTTCATTTATTTCATCAAGCCTATACTTTTGGCTTTCCTCCTGCATGTCCGCGCCTTGTGCAGGTGCACTCGGCAAACCAGGGTAAAGTTTGTTGATATCACTCATCTTTATTCTATCAGCAAATGCATCGTGAGGCCGGTAAACGAAACGTTTTTTTCATGATGGAATTCATCTGTCAACATAAACTCCAAACGATCCGTGGACCCCTTCAAGGGCATGTAAATTGGGGTCTCAAAAGTCCAGGTCAGCATATCCCCCCAGGCTGTTAGCTCTTTGGTGGGAAGTAAGGCGAGAATTTTAGACTTCTTGCCATCTAGTAGGCAGTCGTCCTCATCCAGCTGAGGACAAACGAGTCGTAGCCTAATGTAAACGTCGGTCTTGTAATATGCATCATAGTCACCCTTCTGATAGTACTTTTTACTAGGGTCGTAGGATAGACCCAGGAGCTCTTGCAGCTGCAGATGAATCACAACCGTGTACCCGTCACTAACACGGAGCCTACACAATCCGTTCTTCAGGACAAAAAGTTTGATCCTATCTTGTGCCTGGCTGTTCACAATAGCCGCCAGATCCTCAATTCTGTATAGACCGTTCATAATTTCTATTCTGATTTCCCTCTGATCGGGGCCCATCTTACGTATAACAAATTCATTATTGCTATATAAGTTCAACCACGTAGGCCTTATGCTTATCGATTTCAAGGCTATTCTGCAGTTTTGACCCAAATAATCATCAAATATCGTGGCGTTGTATATATCTGTAATGAATATTTGTTTCATCTTTGTTTTAAAACAAAGATGAACATATATTCATACAACCCAAAGGCAAAGTACCAATCCAACAGGGGTGAATGGCCACTTGGTGTAATCAACTTGGAGCATCAAAACTTGTACGTGTCTACAGACTCGCATATTTCTGTGGTATTTCCTGAATTCACTAAATACCCAATCAAGGTTACCACAACCTACCTGAACGACCCTGTCATTCAGAGCTGGACAAGAGGACAATCCCTGGACTACTGGAACATTCAGGTGAACTTTGCAACTCATTGCGCGAGCACAGCCTTGGGCATATCAGCAAAGCATCTAACGGGCTCTGTGCCACTTATCAACTCGATCTTCAAGTTCCATGTCTATTACCACATGCGTCGAATTTTAGCAAGAATGAAGGTACCCATGTCTTTCAACGATGGGTTTTCACAGTACAAAAACCCTTACTCAACCTCCGGGTATGCGCAGATTTGTAGAGAGTACGGTACCAACCCTAACGTTCTATACAAGACAAAATCAGTATCAGCATCATTGACTAACGGAAGATGGTGGCCACAGGTCGAGGGTGATTGGGGTAAATTTATCATCCCCACAAGTCAAGGCCTGACATCAGAGGGCCTGACCAAGCTAAGTGAGAGTATTCGCGTCTACGTAGTCTTGTTATTAGGGTCCCAAGCAGGGGCCAAAGCATCCCTTCTGGGGTCTGATGCGGATAACTATACGGCAAGGGAGATTTTAATGCAAAAATTCGAAGCCATGGTACAACGCCAAGAGAATGTAGGACATGACATCACAGAGTTCCAGAAGGTCTTACAATATGCCAGAACCCCGGTAAACTTCGCCGTCATGCCCAGCGTCTACATGCTACCATCGGATATGAATTTGCGAATAGGCAGGATTGTAGGGTACAACAACAACATTTTGATCGCACCTGCCGATGTCAATGTCGGTGCTCAGGTTGATTTGAACAATAAGGCTATTGCTAGGGGTGCGGCAGCCGCACCCCTCAAGCATAGTATCAAAATACCTATACATACCACACCTAGTCATACTATACCTCATATACCTCCTAAGCATACCATCAGACATGTGGTGGCAGATATCAAACTTCCAAGGCAAGAAATTGTAGGACAGAAGGGT
Organism: Hydractinia echinata; assembly: GCA_030067915.1. Classification (NCBI taxonomy): domain Eukaryota; kingdom Metazoa; phylum Cnidaria; class Hydrozoa; order Anthoathecata; family Hydractiniidae; genus Hydractinia; species Hydractinia echinata. The sequence goes on along the minus strand of JASGCC010000049.1, from coordinate 1,352,381 downwards.
GGGGGTGCCACCCCCATACGTTTTAGGGGGTCAAATCAGCATGAGGAGGTAGGTCTTATTATTGTAGGTCTTATTATTGCGTATATCTGGCTGAAAAATAACTAAGCCCCCCTAACATAGAACACGGCAAACCCAACGGCGGCCGCGATGGCCATGTACAAATGCTTGGCTGCGTATTCGACAACAGTTGCCGCTACCCTCAAAAAGAACGAGACTATGGTACCTATAATCCCCGGCAATGCAACACACGCCTTATCCGCAAGATATTTGAGTAATTTACCCAATCGTTCCAACTGCTTCCCCACAAACCCTTTTTCAGCACCCCCCGCGGCACTTCCTCCCGCGGCACCCGCTGCGGCAGAACCCCCTGTAACGGAGAGCACGATGGTTGAAACCAGTAGGCCAATAGCCGAAACAATGCTAGCTATCGTCAAGCCCTGCTCCTTGAACAAGATTTTAAGCTTTTCAAGTAGGGATGTGTCATCCCTGGCAATTTTCATCAGCGTCTCCTTGATGACCTCCAGCTGGCTGTAAATTTCACGGTTTTGCAGATCATGGGCTTCTTGCAAAAACTTTTTTTGATCCTCAAGGTCCTCAATATCCCCCTTAGTCCTTGTTATCAGTTCATCAAGTCTATCCATCTCACCATCGTCCGCCCAGTCCTTATTATCTTCAAGTTTTTTTAAATTAGCCTTTGCAGTATCGAGTTTATCATTGTTTATGACCATATTACTTTTCAACAGGTTCAAGGCGCCCCTTATAGTCTGTGCTGCCTTATCAACGCCCTCCAATTCACGCCTGGTGAAAACTTTATCACCACCATCAAAAGAAGTATCTTCATTAAGACTTTGTGTCTCGTCTAGAACATTCTCGATCAGGGATAGCATTTCCCCCTCTTTGCCCCCATTCCCTTTCTTCACCTGAATGAGTTCAATATCCTGCATGACCTTCTGGGCCCTTGCCTTACCCCCTTTGTTGGGCGTAGTGGCCGTATAGTCTTCAAAACCCATGGCCCGCACGGTTTCTGCCGACAAATGGCCCCAGCGCTTCTTAATCCAAGACCTCTCTCTTTGTAAATTAAATTCGTAATGACTAAATCCCTAAAAAAAAGACGATCCTCAACCAATTTAAAATCAAGGTAATTTTTCATTAAGAGATTCCCAAGCCTCTGATTCTGCTTCTTATCCCCCTGCATCCTCGCGTACAGATCGTTGATCTTTGATTTTAAAACCTCCCACCTAACGTTGGCCCCAAAGTCTCCCGGAGCACTATGATCCTCTCCCTGGGTTGAAGGCCCCGGGGTTGATGGAAGTTGTGGAAGCTGTTGTCTACCATCATCAGGCCTATCATCATGCCCATTTTTATCTTCACCGATATGCTCTTCTGGAGTAAAGGCCGGATTATTAGCCATTTTATTATGAACATTTCCCCTATATAATAAACCATGAGTACAATCTTCGGAATAAACCTGGACCCATATACAGAGACCAAACAACTCTTCGGTATTAAAGGACGTCGTCAACGCGTCCAAATCTCGCATATCCCATCAACAATCAGTCAGAATGAAGATTTATACATAGATGTGGTAAATATGTCCCAGAACGATGTCATTTTCCCCGGTAGTCTAAGGCTATTATTTGATCTTACGTTGACGGGAACCAATACGAAACGTACCATCGTCTCGAATATAGGCAAAAGCCTTGTTAAAAATCTGCGTGTTACTTTGGATGGCAGTGAGATACAAAATATATCGGATTATAATATCCTGGCATTGTACCAGGACCTGTGGCTACCTAAGTTTGATAGGGACAACAACCTCATTCTAGAGGGGATCAACCCCAACGATGGGACGATCAGAGCCCTGCAGGTCAAGGCTACCGAGTACGTTGGAACAGATGAAGAAAAAGCTATTGCTGCCGCGTATGGCAACACTTTCTGTATACCACTAGGGAAGATGTTCGAACTCACCAGAGACCTGCCGTTTTACCAGGCAGGGCTCCATGACAGATTACAGTTTGTTCTACATTTCGCATCATACAGCGACGTGATCAAAGATGCAGGGACAGCAGCCGTGGGAAGTACGGCAGCCAAAGCAGCCGACGCTGGCTATAAAATCACTAATATCAAACTGGAGTTTGACAAGATCACCCACGAGGGCCTGGCGAGCGCCATGATGTCAAGGTATAGCCGTCTCGCCTTGCCCTATGAACGGATACTACGTAGCAAGGTGATAACCCTAAAAAAAGCCGATACAAATTACAACATTCAGATCGATACGCCCGCAAAGAGTCTCAAAGGTGTTTTGCTACTCTTTATAGATCCCGGGAAAGTGAAAGCTTATTCAGGCATCAACGAGGTGTTCTATAATCCTAAGATTGAGAAGATTAGCGTTACGGTTGAGGGGGAACCGAATGAGCTCTATAGTCATGGTATGTTACCGAAGGATCACCTGGATCAGATTACCAACCTTTTCGGTAGCCATGACTCGAATGTGACGATTGGGCAATTCTTCAACGAGAGATACGCCCTATTCATCGATTTCAGAGCATCTCCCGACCATACGCTACATGGTAGCGGGAGACATCTACAAAGGCTTAGCGATGGGATTACTCTCCACATGATAAAAAAGGCCGATGGTAATGGAGACATACGATGTTACGTCTACTTACTTATGGACGGTCAATTAAACATCCTAGATGGCAGGTTCCACTCGGTGGAGTACTAAATAAATGGCAACGATCGCTGTAATCGTCGCTGGCGCCGTTATAAATGCTCTAGCGTTCAGTGGGACCAACTTTTTGTTTTCAGCTCTCAGGGCACGGCGAAGCCGAGAGAAAAAGGCATAACGAAGCAGTCGAAAAATTGAATGATGCGCAGGCTGCCTGGATAAGAGATAGACAGGCTAAACTCGACTGGTTTAGTGAGCAACGTGAAATACAGATCAAGGCTGGTAAAAGTCTTCGTGAACTAGATGACGACATCTACAAATTCTATATTGCCTCTGAAAAGAATGCCCCACAACTAAAGAATTTTTACACACCTTCAAAACCCCAACAAGACGGTGAGTTAACGTTCGTACTTGGCTCCCTATCACTACTAGGCTTTGTGGCATATAAGTATTTGTAACAACATTTTCTGACATATAATAAAGACATGTCAGAAAAATCACCAATTACCGAGAATGAGGCGGAGAAATTAAGCCAAATCTACTATACCCCTGAACACCTGTGGACCGGACGCAAGGCTATCAAATTGCTCGCTGCGGAGGCCGGTCTATCCAAAAAACTAGTCACTCACTGGCTGTCTCGTCAACTGTTGTGGCTACGACATATCAAAGGCCCTAAAAAGATCGATTACCCGCATTTTACCATTACAACACCCAATGGGATGCATCAGTTCGATCTACTGTACATGCCGCATGACAAGCTGTATGGAAACACCTACAAATACATCCTGACGGGCATTGACGTGGCCTCGAGATACAAGGTAGCAAGACCCCTACGTACCAAAAAGGCCAGTGAGGTTGCAGGGATGATTAAGGACATTTACAAGGCAGGACCCCTTCAATACCCAAAAACCTTCCAATGTGATAATGGTTCTGAGTTCAAATCAGATGTAACGAAGCTACTGGGGAGTAAAGGCGTTGAAATCAAGAGAGCCACCACCAAATACCACCATACATTTACGGCCTTTGTCGAGTCGTACAACAAGGTACTTGCCGAAAGGCTATTCAAGCCCCAGGATGCACAGGAGTTGGTTTCCGGTGAGGATAGTAGCATATGGGTGAAACATTTGTACACTATCGTCAAAAATCTCAATAATACTAAAACCACTATGATCGGCCTAAAACCCAACAAGGCGATCAAGCTCGAGGAGATATCGCTCGCGAAAGGCGAGGAATATCCCGAGGAAAAACCCTTACCTGAGGATGGGTTATATCTCTACCTCCTCCAACCAGGGGAAGAACATGCTGACTCGAAAAGACGCGCAACTGACGCCTTTTGGAGTAGGAAAATGTATAGGTTGGATCGTATTGTAGCAGGCAGTCGCGTGCTGTACTATTTGAAAGACGGGCCTGATCGTAGCTTCGTGTCAGAAGAGTTGATGCTGATCCCAGAGAATGTTGAGTTACCCCCGGAACATGTGAAGGCTTGGTAAAGAGTATCTTCAGGGCCCCTCCAAGGAGGATGGTGGCACCCACCCCACTTTTGCATATAATTTTTAATACCCGCAAGTATTAAAAATTGTGCCTGCTTACGACATATCAATATCGAACATATCGAATAGCTCCCGCGTATCATCGTCGGTCAATGTGAAATGGTTAAGATAATAATTATCGGTACCAAGACAATCGTCCCTGAATCGACACCAAGCATGTACGGCATTTGGATCGTCGCATTCAGGTTTTCTCACGATCATCTCGGGGTACATTGCCTTTAATATATTTATTCTTGTGCTGAGTTGCTTACGCTGACATCAGATCATATAGTGCCTATGTATACCTTTTTTTCCATGTTCGTGAGGATCGTTTTTGTCAATTACACATAGCACGGTGTCATATTGGGGTCGACGCGGGACATGTCTCTGCCATAGTTCATTATTATCCTGCTTAAGGGCACTAAGCTGCTCATCTCTATCCTCGAGTTCATCCCCGAGTGCCAGGAGTTGGTTGTCCCTATCGTCCAAGTCATCACCGAGTAGGGCCAGGGCCCCATCCCTGTCCTCTAAGGCCTGGCGATGCTCCTTAAGAGCATCTTGTAGTTTCTGGACGCCTGCCCTGGCAAGCCATTTGATTAGCCCTACGGATTTTGGTTTTCTGGAACGACGCACAATCTCCAATGCATTGTCCAATGTCACGAAGGCATCATGGCTATTTTGGTCCCACTTTAGGGGTTGGTTACTAACCAACCCCATCTCATGACGCGCAAGGGTAGGAATATCTCGATAGGACTCCGCAATCTTTTCAATACCCAAAAAACGGCCAATATCTGCCCTTTTAAAAAGCGGCTGATCCCGGTTGCTTGACAGGGTCTCGATGGCTCCTGCGTTGAACATAAGTTGCGACGACATCTTTTTTATTATATCGATGACCGGCCGGATGATTTCACCGTGCTCAGGACAAAATCTCCCAAGTTCGAGGGTGCTCGAGCCTTATGTATAGACACGCGTGCCTAGGTTTTTTCAACTTGGCCTTGAATTCATCCCAGTCTGAAATAAGGTTTGTTTCTTCGTCAATTAGACGCATGTCGCTGCGTTCGTGGGGGTACCAGAGGAAGAGCTGTTTCTTTTGCCTCCTCAGATTCTTAGGTAAGGCGGTATATGATTGGGTTAATAGCCATAAGCTATGCTTTCTATGTCTGCCCGAGACCGCCAGCTCAAGCAACGGCTGCTTTTCTTGTCGACACTCTCGTTAGCAATACAGTCATCCACCACAAACAACGTCCCTTCGCCCGCCAACAATGAGGATAATCTTTCAATCCAGCCGAAGAGTTGATCCTTGGGATCTATCAGGAACACGTAATCATCCTTCCAGAGTGAGGTCCTGGATAGGTACGTCTCATTCCATCGTATGGTAGGGCATAGTATGACTATGTTATGATAATGTTTTTTATATTCTTTTTCAAGCAGGTCCAAAACGAGTTGTGTCTTGCCACAACTTGTCGGTCCTGTAAAGATTGCTGTGTGGGCCTCTTTAATAAGATCTAGCATCATTTAGTAATACAGCCATTTTTTATTGTGTACCTTCGAATATACCCCGGCACAACTTAAACATATCAATACACCACCGTGATTGGTTACCAATAATCCCCGGCAGGCAGGGCAGAGCTTGGTATTTTGGGTCTTATATTCAAGGGGTAGTGGAGAATATCTTAATTTGCCTGCAAGACACCGCAGTACCTTACGATATCTCTCAATCAGCAGTTCCTTTTCCTGGCTCTCGGGGGGTGCTTCGATGAGCTCGATATACTGGGGTATGATGTTGTATGTTAGGAAGGTGTATAGAAGTAGATAATTTTCATCCTGCTGAATTTCCCTAATTTCAGCATCAAGGACAAGAATGTCTACCTTTTGTTCAATAATAGGGTCTTTACATTTGATACGCCGCCTCTCCTTCGCCTTAGCTAGGCAACCTATACAACTCTTAGTTCGACTATTCCCCCTAAACTTGAACATGTCCAGGGTTAACAGTTTTTTACATTTGATGCACCTATTCATTTTTATTTGAAGGCACTTGCCCTGTGTAATGCTTTGGAAACATCGGCGAGCGTTGGAGAATTACCGGTCTCTACATACTTAAACGGGACCTTGTTATCTATATGCAAATATTCGTAGAGCTCCCAGGTGTAGCTCTCTGAAAACTGGGCCTCAATATGGGCCCTACAAATATTCATTAACTCATATAGAGGCTGAGTCCCTATATGTTCACATTTTGTGCGATGTTTGTCGCGTGATGTTTTGCTAATATTTAGGCAACCTATGCACTGCTGATTTAGCCGACCACAAGTCTTAACCCCGAAATTATTAAGGGTTAAGACTTTTTTGCATTTCGAGCATTTTTTGGTATCCTCCATTTCTATTTACCCCCTTGGGGCAAATAGAAACTTTATCAGACGGTCTATTTTGGAGGTATTAGGGACTTCTTATACCAGCCCTGTTTTATTGCGTATTCGTCGAATAAGATCGCTGCCGTCATGTAGCCGGCGAGTTTCAGGCCGTCCTCCAAGTCCATCTTTGCCCCGGGCCTAGAAACTCCCAGGGCCTTCTTCGCACCCATGGCGATCAGGATAGTGTACGATACCAACCTGACAGACTCCCAAAGTGAGTCAATAACCATGGTTTCTTTTGGGCTAATGTTGCTTGATGTTGCTGTACTCATTTATATTACAACATTTTAAACATTTCAATACGAGGCTGGGCTTTGCCCTGTTTACCCTGCTGGGGCTCCGGATGGGTCACCGGCCTATTAGATTCATTCCCACCACCCCTGCCAATTTTATACCAGACACCGACCCCTATCGCCAACACGGCAAGCGTACCTACACCATAAAGATGTACATTCGTTGACCTGCCAGAACCTGTCACAGGTTCTTGAACATCTTGTGAAGGTTCTTTACCCACGTTCTTCTGTAACTCGGTTTTGTTCTTACGATTCCATTCAGCAAGTCTTTTACCTGCAGCAACACGACCCTCATTTTTCTTGGTTATGACCCTCTCCTCTTGTTTTTGTTCCTCAGTCATTTATCTTATAGCACCGCCGTCCGAGGTTTTTCCTTATCCTCCACCACCTCATCCTTCTTTTTGCTCATATGCCTCGCCGTATGGCCCGCCACCAAGAGGGGTGCTAAACACCTCCCAATGGTACAGTATACAAGAATCCCCAAGTCTGTCATGGAGTCCCGGATAATAGGATCCTCTTCGATATCTTTTCGGAGCTCCTCAACACTGTCGATATCCACAATATTTCCAATCATGCTGGCATAGAGGCTGATCACATGGGTAGACAGTGCCCTAGCAGTCTTTTCACCCTTTTCATGGAGTTCCCGCTGAAGGTACTCAGTATGTACCTTATCTATAGCCTCTTCCGGGGCCTTTTCAACAAACCCCTCGGTACATTTTTTGGGTAATAGATGCCCCTTGCCCTTACGTAGGGCCTCCTTCAAAGCCTGACGTTTATCGACGGGTTTCTCTACATGTTCATATTCTGTAGAGGCTGTGTCGAATACTTGTGCGATATCAGACATCCTGTTTATTAGTAGTCGATATCGAAAAAGTATGTAGGCTATAATGGCATACGGTAGGAGTATGGCGATTAGTAGGCATATGTCCATTTTATTCCTCGGTAGGCACCAGGCGGTAATGGCCCCTGGCAAGTGTTGTCATCTGGTCCGGTTGTACGATACGTTTATCGTCTGCCCTGTTCAATGCTAGCTTGTTCACCTCCTGGGTATATACTTTATGGCCTTTATTTTGGATCAAGATCTGGCTTTTGTATATGTCAACGCCCTCCTCCAGACATCGTTGATAGTCATCGAAGGTTATCGACTTCTTGGTGACACACCTCTTGACGCCTTTCGCTTTTCGATCCCCGCCTTCCGGCGTAAGGCTCTTATAGGCGTATGCTTTGGCTCTCAGGGTGATGAACTCGGTCATAATTTTACCACCCAGCTCATCCTTCATGAGGCCCACGACCTTCTTGTTTTTCCCTATGGGGAGAGGCCTTCCATCATCAGGATTATAGGCACTTGTGTCGAAACGTGCTTCAACATCCTGCGCTATATCCCTGTAAAAGTCCTCCGTTCGTATGTGGTAAACGAAGCTGTCCGTATCCATGTAGCATAGCTGTAATTTAGAACCATATTTAGGCTGGATATATAATTAATACATGACCATTTTCGACATATCCAATATAGCCTGGCCTATATATATGGGCTTGTTCATTTTGACCTCTGTTTTACCTATCTAAACCCCTAGGAGGTGCTTGCTAAACCGATTTACACCCTTGAAATTCGGCTTCATTACGAGCTTCGTGTACTTCTCCTCATTGGTAACTAATTGGATGTTGCGGTGATTACGAATGTTTTCCATGGTCTTACCAAACACTGAGAGGTTCATGAGTTTGTAAAAGTCCTTCTCGAACTCGTTTTTGGCAGCCGTTCTCAACCCCGTGTTGTGATCGATGTACCCTTTCAACCATGCCTTCTGGTTGAGCCGGATGACTCTGTGTACTTTTTTGAGCTCAAGCCCATGTTTTATAGCCTCATGAAGGGCTCTGATATGCACCACATACTTTCGCTTATCTTCCAAATTTGGTATCAATTTCTCGACCTTATGGACCGTCCTTCGTTCGGGTAGGAACGGTAGCTCATTATGCTTGTCGTGAAGGGCCTCCGGATAGTCGATGTCAACCTCCAGTATATACCCATGTTTGTTGTCTTCAACAAGCTTACCGATCCGCTTTTCGGTGAATGCCTCTACGTTCGATACCCATTTGAAGCCATCTGTGGGCAAATCTTGACGCATCGCCCAGCCGTATAAGTTGTTGGCATCCAAATACTGCATGTTATGAGGATTCAACCTCTGGATCGTACTGATCTCCCATATACTTGTTATTAGCCTTGGCATACCGATGTACCGCCTGCACTATACCTCTACGGATACCCTTCTCGAACATCAGAAGCATGTCGGGGTCTGTGAGGAGCTCCAGCTTGATTCCAGTAAACTTGAGTGCCGCCTTCCATGCCAAGCCAGGTGCGGAGTAGAAATGGGCAGGATCAAGGCTGTAGTTGTCCAGGCAGACGCCTCGAAACGTCTCGAAGACATCGGCTAATAGCAGTACGTCTGTGCTGAGGTACACGTCGTGGTAGTCCCCCATGGTGACTACATCACCCTCCGGGGTATTGGCATTCCATACCTTTTTAGCATATTCATGGTCCCTGTCACTGATACCATTCATATTCAGCTTGCTATAAAAGGCATCCTTGGGCGGTAGTTCCAACTCTTCAAATCGCTGCCATCCATCCATATACTCATAGGGGTACACGCCTTTTCGAAGCATCAGCCTGAAGGTATCATCTTTCTCAATGAACTTTGCCATCGATGGTACGTTTGCCTTTACCTGTTCCATGTCTAATTGCTTGGTGGTATTCGAGTTGCAATTTTTACAGTAGAATTTTGCCATGTATTCGGCGTCTATGCTCTGGAATTCCAGACAGGTATCTGCACACTGGTGGCATTTCATACCGGCTGCGTTTGTTCCAATTAGATTGCTTGCTAATTTCTCCAGGCTTGATGCCATAAACCGACAGCTATCGATGAACCTAATTTCAATCTTCTTGTACACCTCACCATCATCAGATCCCATACCTCCAAGGGGTACCTTGATTTTCACGTTGAAGCTTATATATTTCTCTTTGTTCTCGGCTATGCATCCAATATCTTCCGTATTATATTTTTCACCTAGCTCTCGGATGAATAGGTGTGCGTCGTATCCTGAGAGGTTGTGGAAGATCACGGGTATGTGGCTGGGTATCTTATACTTCAAATTGCAACTGTTATGGGCCGCGCCTCTATACAGCCCCGTATAGTGACAATGGTCTCGAACTTTGCGGTTATTCTTGCTGTCATAGAATGGCTTTAGGCATATATGACATTTTGATGCATCGTCATGTTCTCTTTTTAACACCTCTGTTAGAGGCAGCATGTCCTGCTGAGGGTATGTATAGTAGAGACGCTTTACCTCATCCTCCAGATGGTTCACGAACCTCGACACACAGTCCTCACCCCTGTAGACTGTCAGAGGGTCCGGAACATCCCCATAGGCAAAGGTACTATACATGCACCAGCCAGATGGTACATGCTTGTTCAGCTTCTTTGTCTTGGTCTCCCTTGCATCCTCCTCTACCGGTATCAATAGACTCTCGCAGTCTGCATAGATAGCAAAGGGTACTTTGAATTGCATCTGCCCATCCCTATAGTATAGCCATTTTTCGGCCTCTGTTGGCATCGTAATTTTAACAGCCCCGTGGTCCCTGCAGTAGCCATGGTGCTTGTCCCTCGATTCAATTGTTGGAAAAGCCTGTAGACAGTTTAAGCAGAAGTACATTTTTGCAGTATTTTTTGATGTCTCAATACCCAGGAGCCGTGAGAGATTTTTGGCGGCTGTATAGTGAGTCTTTTTGTCATCCGTAAGGAGCAGTAGATTTACCCGCTTACCCCGTCCGCTATAATGTGATCGCCGCAGGATGTTGATCTTTTTTCCCGTCACGTACAGGACAGTTACTGCAATGTCCTTGTTATTCTTCTCGAACTTGCAAATGCTCTTGATGCTTGTCGGAAACTCTATACCCTCCCAGTTATAAAGGTCTGTGTAGGGTCTCAGTTTGGTGATTCTTTGGGGGTCTCTTTCAATCTCCGTATGATGCAGGGATGCTATAATAGCCCACTTGAAACACTCTTCATCCTCGTTTTTAGGGTTAATAATTGCCTTCTTTGAGGCTATAAATTTAGGTGCTTGTATATATGATGAGCCCCTCGTTAGCCTCAATTTGTGAAAGTCCACATCAAGGTATAGGATTTGAGAGATCGTAAAGCCACTTTTTGGTAGTGCCGGATTCTCCACATGTGTTTTGGCCTGGGTTAACATCGTATCTAATATGTCATCTACATCGCTACCCTGGAAGACCGAGGCCATATTACTATGGAAGACCTTCTTCACCTCGTCGTTGACCCCCTCTATATTTGACGGCTTTTTCCACATTATCCATAGGGATAGCTGTACCTTCGCTGACCCCATATCTTCTACCTGCCCCTCAACTAAGGTTTTCACGTTGGGTCTCACCATCCCTATATAGCCGTCAACGTCGGCCCCTCCTATACCGGGAATACGGAAACTTCGGAAGGTCCTATGGTGGGCATGCTTATGTTCCTGGGGGGTAAAATCTTGCTCCGGCTGATTGTAGAGATTTTGGATATCTTCAAGATAGTCTTCCTCGGCCTCTTTTTCCACCTCGTCATGAAGCGTAGGTCTTATGTTGGCTGCCCCGTTATAGAGCCCCATCACTCTACGCTTAAATGTTGCATAGGTCCTTTTAACCCCCTCCCTTATAGGTTTGGGGACAGCATCAATCAGCCAGTTGTACCATCCCCGCATCCCAGTTTTCACGATCGAACGATTTTTCGACATCTCTTGCTTTTCAAAGAGGTCCATGGCCTCCGGTGTTGGTGGTATAGTCATGGGCTTGACTGGCTTTTGTTGTACGGCCCTTCTATTTGGCCTCTCCGGTACAATCTCCAATAAATCTATTAATGCGTCCTTGCGTAGTTTGTAATACCCACTAAGTCCACGGCTTTTTGCGATATCACGTAATTCTTTCACTGTGTGAGTGTTCATTCCTTTATTGTATGGATTTTAACATCGTCGGAGTATTTCATCGTGGTCAAAATTAACGCAGTTATATGTCTTTATTGTGCATGCGTTGATTTTTTGATGATATTTAGTGGATTTTTTGTAGGGGGAGGGGGTGTGTTGATATTTATGGGTATATGATGACGTCATCAATGTGCGGTGGAATTTTAGGGGAATTGCGCTAGATATATTTTGACTCATTTGCAGCATTGATTTTTGATATATAGGGTATATGATGATATTTATGAGAATATGATGATATTAATGGGATTTGCGCTAGAATTTTTTGACTCATTTGATGAATTATAGGGATAAGTATGGTATGGTACCGCAGGGTATTGGATTTGTTGGGGTTTATGGACTTGCTGTGACGTGTGTGCGCGTGCGTCTGTGCGCGACTGCGCTAGAACATACATTTCCTTATCTCTCCTTGAGCGTGGCTTTTTTAGCAATTTTTAGTCATCCCCGTCCCCAGGGTTTGTTGCCTGATGTCAAAGCCACTAGCACTTACTTATTTATTTATTTATTTATTTAAAAATATTTATACAGGATGAGGACTTCAGTAATTTGCAAATATATACAATAAATACAAAAAAACTGCTATCAATGTCAACCACTAACAAGAACCCCTGGGGACAAGGTTGCTTTTTAGTTACTTTTTAATACTATATATGTTTTATTTTTTTTCTTCTAGTTTTCAGCCCAATCTCTATCGGACTAATCTATACATATCATAGTGATTGTAAGATCACAAACTGTTGAAGACGTTTCGTGAATTTTTGAACAACCACACATATTTGCAAAACAAAGCATGGGATTACAGTTGGTGCGTTTTCTAGCACTTCGTCGCAAGGAGATTTTATTTACTTTGTGTAAGCAATATTCGCAATAGCTAATACAAGAACGCAGAGTTTCAGTTCTCTTTTTTTTAGGTGATTCAGCTGTTACATCGCCTACACATATCGAGAAATCAAATGTCTCGACAGAATACTGTATCGCACTTACCTTCATGTCACTGGTCTTTCGAGTGATATCTTTTAGCTGTTTATCTCTCTCAGATAAATTCTCTTCACAGGTTCGAACACGCGTTTTTAGTTCTTTCGCTTCTTTGTCTCGATCATCATTGACTTGCTGCAACAGTCTATCTTTCTCTGTTATTAATGTTTCAAACTTCTTAACATTGTCTCGGTTACTCTAAAAAACATCGAGTAAAGAAAATAGATCACTTGTAGAAGAACTCTGACATCGTTATCAAATGGTGTTGAGAAAAATCGCTTATGTAGAAGTTCCAAGACTCTGCTATCTTTCTTAGCACTGTACATGAAGATGTAGTTTGGTTAAAACGAAGTATCTATAACATTCACAACAACTGCCTAACAGCTTTACCCTTCCTTCCTTTCCATATCTCGATCTTTACATAAAACAGAAGTGCATTAAACAATGGTTTCTTGCATTATGTTTTGTTATTCTACGTCACATTTGAAATTTGTGATAACCAGTTTGTCCAGAATTTCAGGCCACAATAGATGTCACATTACAGTACATAGTGATTTGGTATGCTCAAATGTATATAGAATTCATTTTTGAATATACCGCACGTGTTCTTCTTTTATACTAACTGTCCCCCCCAGTCATAAAATTGTCTAGACTGTCCCTAAACTTTAAAATAAAAATGAAAATACCGTTTCCATTTTCTTGACACGATTTTCTAATTTACTGATGACATTCTCCTTCGTACGGACATTATTCCCCATCTCGCGTAGTTTTGACGCTTGCTCCTGTAAATTGTAGTGAAAAAAATTTTATACCGCGCAAGCTCGGTCTGTTATGTTAACATAACATCAAAACCTTGGAAGCATCAGTTTAGAACAGCATAAAGGCGCGAATCTGCACTTCTAAGTTTTAGTAACAAAACGTCAGGTTTTAAATATTTCAGGTTTTAAATATTTACCACCATAATGGTAATTAATTACTACGCAGTAACTGGGCAAATAGTATTTACAGCTACTTATAACTAATTACAACTACGGAGAAGTGTTAAAACTTAACTCATTCAACAAACGTAAACAGAAAATTTTAAAACCAATCCAACTTACGCTTTCTAGTTTTGCGATCTGCATTTCGAGTTGTTGTATTTTTTCTTCTCTCCCCTGCAGAGATGCTTGCTGGTCTTGAAAATGCGAAGATATATTCTACAAAACAGAACAAAAAGCGCTAAGAAGGAGTGAAGCATGGTTATCTAACAAATCGTAATCACTGGTGTAAACCATTATAAAAACGACTTAAATAAACGAGGCAATTGATTTGTTGTCTTGTTTAAGCCTAACCTTTAGTAAGGGTTTACAGAAGACGTTTTGATGATTACGAATTGTTAGATCAACTGCATCATAAACCACAATGCAAAGCATTAGACTAGTGTTACTTGTTAAACAATGCATTAACCCTTAGACTCTGCCGGACGCAAATTAGCGTCGCGACAATGCCGAAATGCTGACATGCCGTCTGTTGGCTATAACTCGTGATGGCTCAATTTTGAGATATCAAGACCCATTTAAAAGAGATAAATTGTCCATCCAACAGTGTTTAAGTTCGCCCTCATTAAGGTGGAAGGTGGGCAGAAATCAGGTTCAAAGTCGGCGACAAATAACAGAGATTTTTAATTTTTCAAAAAAAACGACTGTGGTGTTTAAGGGTTAAAGAAGTTAGCATGTTAACCAGAAAAAATTTTGTTAAATCTAATAACTCAAAATTTGATGGGAACTAACTTTTTTCATAAGCATGAAGCAGCTATCACGACCAGTGTCACAGACGATAAAACCTAACCTTTTGAAATAATAAGTTTCCACCTAAATAAAATAACCATACGTACCAGGTCAGATTTTGCCAATTTATTTTCCAGTCGTTCAATTATTACATCTCTTGCTGACAACTTACGTTCCAGGTCTTTTATGGTCACTTGTAGTTCCTTAAATGAACGAATTTTATATAATTTTTAACTGAGTGGCAAAAAAAAGAAAAAAAGATCCACGGGTTCGCTCGCCAGCATAGTATAACTCTGCAGAGGACCCGAAATAAAGCTGTGTGCAACCATTTTGAACACACAAAATACGATTATTAATGAGCTTTGAAATAGCTTTGAAATAGAGTTGGGCAACAATTCCAATTACAGAGTTACGTACAGCATTTTTACTTTTCTTTGGTAAAAAAGAGTGATAGCTAGCCAGGACGTTATATAGTCGAACCTGTTTATACCGGAAAAAGTTTCTAGGAATCGTAAAACCCTCATAGAAATACTTTTGTATAGCGGACAGTTACAGCAGACACTTATTATAGCACATTCCCTTTTTTCTTTGAGCTATGTGAACGTTTCTCTAAAAATTAACTCGTGCATAGCAGGTCTTATTTACAGTTAACTCCCTAAAACTCGAATCTCCAAGGGACCAAGGAAAATAGCTCGACTTAACGAATGTTCGAGTTAAACGAAGCTCCCGTTAAGTCGAATTTAGTCTAAAATGAGATTATAGTTTAAGTTAAAGCAATTTTTTCAAGAAGTGGGGCATCAGTTACTAGGAAAAGGTGCAACCTTGGCGATGAAAAAGGCATGCAAGTCCCTTGTAAATTAAACTTTCCTTGACAGACAACATTATCTACTTTCATTACATCAGGAGTTAATAATAAAAGCTAAAAAAATTAAAATCTGACATTTATCTAGTCCTTGATTTCCTTTTCTGGAGTGAAAAGTTCGAGTTATCTGAAGAAATTATCTCAGAGGGGACGAAAAATGGGTCGAGTTAACGAATGTTCGAGTTATCCGAGGTTCGAGTTAACCGGAGTTTTTTATAAGAAAGTATTAACGAAAATTAAGGGACCCAAGAAAATGGTTCGAGATAATGAAAATTCGAGTTATCCGGTGTTCGAATAACTGGGAGGTAACTGTATTGTATTTTCTGTGTGCAACATTCGAGTTGTCAGAAGAATACAAAACCAACAGAGTCTAAAAGATTTTTCCTTGTCGCGTGAAAAATTCTGTCTAATAGAGAACCACCTGTAAGGATATGCATGGAGAACTATTTATAACAGGAATTATTGTTAACGAGATAAATCTATTTAAAGAATATATCAACTGCAATACCTCTTTCTGTTTTGCAAAATCAAACTCATTTTGTTTCCGATTCAAGTCTTTTTCAACTAGCAGTTTCTGTAGACTTTCTAATTTCCCTTCAACGACCTAACAAGAATGTAAAACAATAATACAACCGGAACGCTTAAAATTTAATAGCCGTTAAAACCTGAAGCTGTATTGTTGCCAAAAATACTATAGAAATTCTCCTATATTTTTCCTAAACAAACGAACGAACGAACGACTAACGAACGAAAACCGAACGAAAACGAACGAAAAACCGAACGAACAGACGAAAAAATGGACAAACGAACAAGCAACATACCGAAATTTCATCTTGTTGTACTCTTCTCAAATTTTGTATTTCATTGTGTCTCTCATTTCTCTCAGTTTCAACAACAGATTTTTGCTTGTTTAACTTCTGCAACAAAACAGGAGAAATACACGCTTTTTTATAACAATACCAAAATTCTAACCAGGCTGGTCATTATTCTCATTTCTCTATTGTTTTTGACATAAAATTCCAGTCTGTAATTCTTACACAAACTTTAAAAATGAATATATTTATAAGATAAGACAGTAAGATAAGTATTAGCCACTTTCGAACTTAAGTTTAATTGTGGTTAAAAAATGTCGCCAAACAACTGAATTGAAGTCCAACTTTTCTGTATCAAAAATGTTTGCAGAAAAGTAACTTTGTAGGTCGTCCAAACAAAATATGAACTCCAATGTGACAGTATACCTTTTCCTGTTTGTTTATCTGATTCTTTAAACTTTGAATATGTTTTTCTTTCTCTACCATCTGCTGTTTCAAATTATCCATCTTCATCAGCAAGTCCTGAGAAATAAATTCTTTTTATCTACACACCGTCATCCAATTCACAGCAACATTTAAATTAATTAGTTGATATAGGGAGTGTGATCAATGAGGGTCCTGCGAATGATTTTTTTGAACATTTAAACACTTTATAAAGCACACGTCCAGCAAGGAAATCTTTCTGCAAATCGATCGTTGAAGTAGTTAAAATAAAAACAGGAAGACTTGAATACACATTTCACACCTCATTCTTCCTTTCTGAGACATCCTTCGCTTCCATTTCTTTCTTCTTTTTCCTTTGCTCATCTTCCATCTGGTCCTCCAACTCTCTTATATCCTGAGACATATAAGTATACTTGCATAGTAATGGTCAAACACACCGATTTAAAATTTTCAAAACATATAAATATATTCACATAGTAATGGTCAAATACACCAAATTAAAATTTTCAAAACATATAAATATATTTGCATAGTAATGGTCAAACACACCAAATTAAAATTTTCAAAACATAAATATATTCACATAGTAATGGTCAAACACACCAAATTAGAATTTTCAAAACATAAATATATTCACATAGTAATGGTCAAATACACCAAATTAAAATTTTCAAAACATATAAATATATTTGCATAGTAATGGTCAAACACACCAAATTAAAATTTTCAAAAAAAATACTTACTCGCTCCTTCTTTTGTATTTTGTATTCGAGCTCTAGAAGTTTAGAATCTTTTTCAAGTACTTGATGCTCCAGAACATCAGTTCGGTTTCTTAACTCCTATAATATACAAGTTTGTGTGTACTTTACTAAACAAGTAGTTCCAAAAAAAGTAAATTCCAGTCTACTAGCTACCCGATTGGACAGTTTTTAGGTAAAAGTTAAGTTTGTAAGTAGTACCTCACACATTCAATACAACGTCTTACAAACTTAATAAAAACTGAACGAATTCTAGAGCCTGTAATAAATCCCGGTGTTGAATTTGGGCTTATAGAATGGCACTAAAAATGTTTACTGAAATATAGGTATCTTTTCTGCTGCTATTAGTGTAGAATAATGTGCAAAAAAAGTTGTCCCTGAATTTCACAGTGGAAAATAAATGTGTCGAAGAGCTATCTGATTGAGCATTATTAGTCAAACTGCAATCAGGGGTCTCAAATAGTAACATAATGAATTACCAACACTTCTGCAGAATCAGTTTCTTGGTCAATCTGTTGCTGCGATAGTCTATGTTCCGTTTCTGCTAGCTTATCTTCAAGCAGTCTAATGCGATTTAAGTTGTCCTATGATATAAAAGTGAGTTATAAAATCCATTTATAACACGAACGCGAGGACAAGCGAACAAACGAATAAACAAAACGAATGAACAAAAATGCAAAACAACTCACCTTATTTTCGCTATACAACTTCTTCATTTGCTCAGAGTTGTCGGAGCTTTTGTTTCGTTGCGTACTTTGTAAGCCTTCCATTTTATCCTTAAGTTCCTGTCGATGACAAAAAGGGTTGACAAAAACTTTTGCATCATTAAACGCAAAATATCAAATCGAAAATACACTATGCAAGGAATTGCAAAAAGTTACAATAACTTCGAGATGGAGAAAGGAGAAGGAGAAAAAACCCAGCACTGAACCAAAATGGGAGATGTTCAAAATAGAGTGTTTAAGATAAAAAAATGGTGAGCCCATACTACAAATAAACAAACAAATAAACAAACAAAAAACTACACACACCTCATTTAGCATATTCAACTTTCGATTTTTCTCCTGCATTTTTTCAAAATCCTTCTCTACTAATATTTTCGATTCTTTGTAAGTAGATAGACTCTTTTCATAATGCTCAAGCTGATATTTCAAATCTTTCATTTCATGTTGAAGCTTGTTGTTTTCTTCCTTTAAAGTATTCGTCTCTTTATCATCCATTGGTGAACTTTGGTGTCGATCACGTTTCTATGAAGAACAGTATTTTCATGTAAATAAGAAATGGAAAGTTTTATTTCCTCAGGGTATCACATTATATTAGTGGAGTCTTCTAAGCAGCTGACTTATATTACCTGTGGAAGATTTCGTGTCATGCTCAACTGATTGCTTGTCAGTCACACAGACTGGTTTCAGACAGCTGATGGATTCAATAAGCTAACAACACCACATTTAATGTGAACTGACGGGGGTTTAAGCCTAACGTTTGCAAGCAAAATAAGTGATCAATACACCACCCCAACGTGTCTTTTTTAAAGATAGTTCTATGATCTAACCTAACCATTTACAACATTCACTGTTATCTGATAAGGAAATTTTAACTTAAAAAATATTGCTTTACACAAACAATCTCCTTACCTGGTTTTCATCTTGTAATTTTTTTAACTCATTGGTTTTATTCTGTATATCTTTCTCGAGTCTTCTAACATTAATTTGATAATCCTAAAACAAAAGTAATTTAATAGGGAAATTACTGAGAAAAAAAGACAATATTTACTTACAAGTGCAAGAATATGAAATGTCAAGGGTTTTCATTCCTTAGAGCAAGGAACCTCCTTCTTTAGAGCCAGCAGTGCAAGGTTATTTTTTCATGGAGTTGTGCAACCTGGCACACAATAAAATACCTCGTTTTGTTGCTTCAACTTTGCCTCACTTCTTTTGTATTCTTCAACCTGATTGGTCAATTTGTCCACTTGTTTTTGTAATAACGAAACTTTTGTTTCCATTTTCTTTACTTCAGTGAATGACACTGTCCTCTACGATAGAAAAGAAAAAGTAGGTAACAATATCTTAACTCGAGTAGAAAATGAGAAGGGGAAGGTTAGTTTTTTTGGATCAAAATGTTCAGCTTTGTTTCAAATAACTTGGAAAATGTTAATAATACATAAAAATAAAAGTATAAGAAGACAGGATAGTAATAACACAAAGATTTATGTTTGTTGTGACTGATACAACAGCAAACTAAAATTATTTTGCACTTCCAACTCTACTGAACTAAACTATACACTGTAAAGATAAATAAATAAATAATAATAAACCACATGGATAAAACAGGGGTCAATTAATTACGAATAGATTGAGGAATTTATATATAATAAAAAAGTTAACAGAAAAAGTTTTACCGGCTTTGGACGGTCTGACGAAGAATTTACCAACTTAAAAACATGAAACTTATATCCTGATAATGGCAAGTCTAATAAAACAACATCAGCTGGGATTCGATCATCTAATTAAAGGCATAAAGAATTAACATTTATAAAAGGCCACTTGAAAAAAATCCATATTTAAGACAGCACAACAAAACATCTTCTCAGATTTTATTTCCAGCAGGTTCTATTTGTTAGACACAAAAACAAAACAAAACTACCTTTTTCTGACTGCTGCAGGAAAAAACTTTTGGCATCTTCTTTTTCTTTGAATTTCTTTAGTAAAACGGGTATTATATCTTTTGCTGTTGTGTGAGAACTAACACCAAGTTTGACGCTTATCATTTCTTGCTGCAATATATCTTCATTGTTAACCTTGAAGACAAACAAAAAGGTTTGCAGTACAAATTTTCGTCGTGCCAATTTACAGGCTGGCTTAGCTGATTAAAATTTTTTGCTTGTCTGAATATATAGATTTTTTGTAATAGTTTTTGGAATGTGTTGTATTGTGTTTTTATCATGCATTTAGACTGGACTTAAGAATAAGTTCTGTTCTGTAACATAGTATACCATAAATGATTGCAGAATTCTCTGGTCTAAAATGGCCACTCTCTCAATTAAGCAAAACTTTAACGATTGATACAAGTTAGTATTTTTTTGACTAACTTTAAGATTTTTAAGGTTAAAGGGGTACCTTTTTTTTGTCATGACAGTATTTACCGGAACAGGCTATCCGCCTTTTCCAGTAAATTACAAAATGTGATATTTCGGGGGGCAGGGTTGTAAACAAACGCATACTGAATGAGTAAATAACTTTATTCCAACAACAACAACATTAATCAAAAACATATCTGCGACAATAACACTTACAATAATGTAACCATCGAATCTTTGTTTCAACTCAAATTGGTATGTATTCAAGTCGGTCCACTTGTATTGAAACATCAATGGACATTCTGTTGGTGTCAAATCAACATTTTGAACTACATATAAAAAACAACATTATTTTGCTTTCATTCTTTTTTTACAGGTAACCATAACGAAAAAACCTGTTTAAATATTTTAAATAACAATAAATACTAGGATTTACAGTTTTCTACTTTTTTTAGTTTATTAAATACAAATCCTACAGAAAAAAATATCCAAATGCTTTTCTTATTCAGTTCACGTTAGTTTATTAACTTTATGTTTTCGATACCTTTGCGATCTTTCCTTGATATGACAATAAAGAAGCACTGTACATCTTCATGAAGTGAAAGATAATCAAGACACATTCTACACACTTCTTTTGATGTTGTACGTAACGAAACAAGTAGGCGAATTTCAATTTCATCGTTTCCATTGGGCGGAGTGTACAAAATTTTAACAACTCCCTAATAAAACATTAAAGCAAAAAATATGGTAGAATAATTTTATTTACCAAATGGAATTATTAAATAAACCAAAAACCAAAAAAACAACAACAAATAAAAAAAAAAGAGTTGAACAAGAAAAATATGATTTATTTTAACAACTAAAAGGACAAAACATTCTTGGGACAAAATGAAATTTCGCCGAAACTAACCTGCGGATTTGATTGAGACAAAATATCCGTAGTGGATTGAGATACATCAGATTTGTTTTTCTTGTTTCCTTTCCGTCGAAGTGAAGCAAAAAAGCTAAAACAAAATTAAAAAATATTTTAACTGCAAAAGTTGGTAAATATAACATGTTTGTTTAAAAAATTAATGAATTATTAACATCAAAATCCCTGCAGGTAAGGGTTCAACGAGAACATATTTTATGTTAAGCTATACTTTTTGTGTTTCAGACTAATATAACTTAGCCAAGAAACAATAGTATCATTTCTATCCCCATTTATAAAAACAAATAAAAAAAGACAAACCCTTTTCTCTTTGACTTCTTTTTTGTTTTTTCGGGTTCTGGTGAAAGGTGCGAATCCTAGAAAAATAAAATGCAAAAAAAAAAAACAGTGAATAAAATCAGAAAAACAAGGGAAGGTTTAGACTTAAACTTGGTTATACATTTGTATTATCATCTTCCATCGTTGGATCATAAACATCCGCAGCAAGCCTACGCATCAATGCTTCTTTGTCGTCCAGTGCACCAGTATCTGTAACATCATCCACATCAGGCTCAACATTTGCATCAACAGGTGTGTCACTCCTCAAATCAGCATCTTCAGCAACAATTTCTGGTGACTTTGAAGAGTCCTTCAAAGATGGCTTGGATGTCAAATAGCTGTTAATGTACGATTCATTAGAAGGAGCTTGTAAAGCTTTTATAAGTGCAAGCATTTTCTCTCTCTCCTCACCAGAAGATTTTTCCAATGCATCTAAATGTTCATGGCATATGTATATAGGATAGATAAAATACTTGAAAGTTAAATATTATGTTACATGTTTGCAACCTACTTTCAAATTTAAAAACTTTTCAACCAAGTTTAGAATTTAGAAAACTTAGACAAAAAATAGGCATAAATAAATGATCACCGCAACTTAAAATAACTTTTGTTATTTGTGTTTTATTATTGTGTTTACCTAACATAGAAAGTTCCAAATCTCCATCACCAGGGTTCTGTAGCGCATAAATTTCAGACAAAATAAGTTCCTGATCTTCATTTGAATCAATGTCCATTTCATCTAAATGAGACACAACTATATTTCTAAATCTAATACAGGGTGTAAGCAATTGCAATATAAAAAATCAAACCATCAAAACTATATTTTGTATTGTCTTTTTTGTACATGAATAGTGTGTTTGGTACTAGGATCTTCTGTTATTATAGTTGAGTATGGCGAAGGTTGAGAAACACAGTTGCCACCCTCTATAAATTTTGACAGGGTAATACCACAGAAAATTTATGCTCCCTGCCTCAGATAAAAAGTGTTAATAACCATTTTAAAGTGTTAACAGGCTCATTTTTATGGTAAAAATTATCCCACGGAAACCAACAGTCTGGGTACAAACTGAGTGTAACAAGAAGAAACTGAATTTTTGTATACATAATCAATTTAAAAATTGTTAGCTACCTAAAAGTTTCATATCAATGTCTATTAGTGCTTTCCCATCAATATCTTTGCCTATAAGAACAACAGTCAAAATTAATACCAAAACATTCAAATTATAAGCCAATAATAAATTTCACATAATCTGTTTGTATTACTGTGAAAATTATACCCACCAGCAAAAATGCGTTTAAGATGAGGAAGACCAATTAGTGTCAACCATTCCCCGACATCATCACTTGTCCACTCATTAACGTCAAGGTCATTTAGATGTGTTTCAATCTGAAGAAATTAATAAAAATAGAAAGAACTGATCAAATAACGCAAAACAACCTACATACATAAAAAATAGTCACCACAGTAAACAGCATCAACACGAAGAAGAGCGTTAACCCTAACCCTAACCCAAACCCTAACTAGATTTACCTCTGAGTCTGATGAGACAATATGTGTTTGTTTATTTTCTTCAACCCTTAAAGAATAAATTGATTATTAAAATATACTTTTAAGAAAAAAAAAATTGTTTAATCTTAAATTAACTCAACTTACGTTTGTGCACTTGGTTTATTGCTTCTGTCAAAATTATATTCAGTATCGGTATCTGATTCCAAAGAGTGCATGTGGTTTAGTAACATTTCCCTTAAGTTGACTTTGAGTGGATGTTCAGTTTCCTCTTCGTCTGTACTATCATATGATGACCAAGTTTTACTTGTCCTACTGGCGTTTGATGATTTGCGAAAAACTTTACGACGCATAGTGGTGGAACTCTCCCTCGAGCGTGATTTGTTTTCAGGATTTAATAATTCTAAGGAATGCTCATTGTTTAGCCTCAGTTAAAAGTTTTTTCTCTGAATCAGAAACTTCTTGTGATTGCGCTGTGCTATGTCCAGAATCAACATCAATATTAGAAGCGGTAGCTGCCTCAGCTGTAATGGCTGTGGTTTTAAATTTGTTTTCTTTTCCCTTTTCTCTATTTGAAAAGATAGCTGAAGATATTGTTTTCCCTGAATTAGTATTCTTTTCCATATTTAACGGTTTATCATTAATTTTAGTTTTTTCCCCCTCAAAGGATGTAGGTATGTATTTCATTTTTTCTTTTGTTTCAACTTTTTCATCTCCAATCTTGTTTTTTAGTTCATTAATACATATAACAGGAATAGGGTTCCTCATCACATTTTTGCTTGGAAACTTTGCTGAAGTTGCTTCATTCTCTGTTGATAAATTAATTGAAGTAGACAACGGTTCTGATTGTAAATTGAAATTGTTTTTATTTGTGCTACCGTTTTGTACAAACTTTTCTCTGCTACCAATTTGAATGTTGTCATCATTCAAATCTGGTAATTCTAAGTCACTTCCACTCTCGCCTTGAGAGCTTAGTCCAATTGAGAAATCAAATTCACCAGCAACAGTGTTTTCTAGTAAACTTTGTGAGTCTATTGAACTATTTTCTGAAAATTCATCAATATCGGGAGGTGGTGGTGGAGGAATAAAGAACTCTGAGTTTAGACTTTCAGTTGGAGATGGTGGAACGGGGCCTATTTAAAAATAGATAAGAAAATAATAAATTTTTTAAAAAAATCTGAGCTTACCTAGGCACTAAATAAAAAGATGGACGTTGAAAGGAGGGAGTTACCAAAGAAATGCAAAAGAAATACAACAAAAGGACATCCTTTAAAAAAATAAAAATAATTACCCATATACAAACTGGAACTTAAATTTAACTAAAAAATAAAAACATTTCAAATTAATTAGATCCCAGATTTAGAATTTCATAACAATCTAAGCATTATTTTTTTTAATTATTAAAAAAAGGATAATCAGAGATTTAACATCCTAGCGAAAGATGTGTATAATTCTTTAAAAAATATTTATTTGGCTACACTGGATTGAAAATCTCCTTATAATATTCCTTAAAAATAAATAAAAAAAGATAAAGGCCAGCACCTAAAATAGCGGCCGGTCAATGGTCACTTTCTGTAGAAATTTGACAATTGGCCATCTGTATACAAAAACTAATAGTCAAATTGACCAGAAACTAATCGTGCCTTTAACGAGCAAAAAGACGTTCCCAAAATTCATGCAATAAAAATAACACGTTGTTTATCAAGGCAATAGCTATACAGCAAAGTAATAAGTGTATAACCACCAAACCAAAAAGCGAATAAACCATCAATATTTACATCGAGCTCTAACTGGATTGTGGGTAAATTAAATTGTGAAAAATCCCGGCAATTTTTATTTAATAAATGCCGTTTTTCTCGCCAGTGGTTAAATTAAATGTTTTTTCTATTTTGAAAAGAAATGTTTTTTACAAAGTAATGGTACTTTTATTATTACAGATCTCTGATAAAAAGTTGATATTATCAAAGAAAGTTAAAAAAAGCTATAAAGTTAGGAGGTAGCCAAAGCATAAAATAACACATTTTACAAAGAAAATTAAAGTTTAGATAGTGCTAACGGAAATGTCTGCAAATATTACTTCTCAAATTTACTAGAAAATGAGAAATAATAAATTTTGCCACTGGAATCAAAATCATGGCAAATTAACCCTCATAACTCGATATTTTACACCTTAAAAAATTTTAGACACAAATTTTCAAAATAAAATATCTGCATTATATATATTATTTGCAAAATATGTGTGCATTTTTTCGCATGGAATTTCATATGTTTAACACATTTAACCCATAAGAAGTTATAAAGTTTAATTAAAGACTCCCGCTTTACTATGCTGATTTTTTGCCCAACGAAAATATGAACTTACTGGTCAGTTTAAATTCTCCGTGGTCACAGTGACCGCCAGGGACAAAATATTTATTTTATCTGCTGCAGGCAAAGGTTTTTACAGAAACACCACCTTTCTGATAAATTATTTCATAAAAACATTGAATAAAAGTTCTCCAAAAGAATCAAATAAATTAGATTACCTGTAGAGATTCATCGTTACTGCTTTCATCATCACTGAAATCGACTACAGGTGGGGGAGGTGGTACAATCATTATCTCCTCATTCTTAAATGGAGAGGATCCTTCTATTTCTATACAGGTTGATGTGTCAAAACCTTCATCACTTAATGTAAAGTCCAATGTATCGTCTCCTTCATGATGCACTCTTTCATCGGTCTTCCAAGTGCCAGTTATATTACTAACTTCAGTAAGGCTGTTAGTTTTTTCACTTTTAGGAATATCCGCTGTAGTTTTGGGCTCTAAATGGTTGATGACTATTTTGGGTTTTGGATACATCTTTTCAAACTCTTTTGTAACAGCTGCAAGATCAGTTTGTCCACTAAGGTTTACATGGTTAAGATGGTTTTTCTTTTTTTCAGAGTCTCTTAGCTTTTCTAATGAAGACTTTGTATCTGGTACATTGGCAACAACTTTATTTAAATGCTCAGTAAATGCCAATGGTGTTGTTAATTTTTTCTTCAGACTGCCATTGTGGATCCTGGATAGATTTTCTTGCTTGGAAGACAAGTGATCAACTTTAGATTTTGTGTTTTTATTTTCAAACAGAGTTGGCTTCTTAGGAACTGGTGGTGGAGGAGCTCTACGTTTAATAATGTCTTCCTTATTTTCCATTTTTATTTATATTCTTAGTTCATTTTGATTCATATATGCACTACCCACTAAAAAAAACAAAGTATATTTTAACAATAACAATATTTTTAATAAAGGAGCTCTAACACAACTTACAAAACAGCGTATTTCTTGAAAGGTAAACCATTTTAGAAATCAATTACTTTTTAATATTTTCTTGATCTTATCCAGCAAGGGGGGGAGTTCTGTTCAAATATTTTAACTTATAATCAAAAGAAAAAAATGGGGAAAAATAATCAAGAAATTTTGTATTAATTTCAGTTATTCAGTTTGGCAGATTCGATAAAAATGAATTTTTGGCAAATACTCAAATTGATTTGGCATATTTTAGGACTAATATACAGTACCATTTAAATGTAACTTTACATGTACAGGATAGTTATCACATTCGCAAGAGCTTTTAGCAATGTCAGAACTGTTATTGTTAACCTATTGTTAAATAAATGAGCTATTTGTGCATGTCAGCAACAATAGAGTCTCGCACACAAACTGTAATTAGCTGATGTAAGCTTTGCATAACCCATTGTTATATTTAATTATTAAAGTGTTGTGGGATCAACTAAAGAAAATAATAAAATATGTATATAACAAGGCTGTTTTGCCTGTTTCCCACTATAACGAAAGAATGTCCTGCAGAAACGTAAAACCTGTTGTATTTTGTTCTGAAAATACAAGAAAACGTTCCCTTTGAAGATTAAAAATTGCTGTATTTCATTCTGAAATGAGGTGAAAACAACCCTACGAAGCTTAATAATCGCCATATTTCGTTCTAAAATAACAAGAAAACTTCATGTAGAAGCCTAAAAACCAAGTATTTCATTCTGAAATGATAAGAAAACTTCCCATTATAGCTTAAAAACCGCCGTCTTTCGTTATGAAATTACGAGGAAAAGTCCCCTAGAAGCTTAAAAATCTGTCTATTTCTTTCTGGAATGAAGAAAAACAACTCCACATAGCTTAAAAACTGTGTATTTAGTTCTTAAATGATGAGAAAACGATATGTTGCAGCTTAAAAATCGTTACATTTTGTTTTAAAATATAGCAATTAAACTACTTTTAAATTGTGGTATAAAAATCGTTAATTTAAAAAGATATAAATTTCAATATATAGCTGTTTTGATTGTTAGTGCTTGAGGTCGTTATGCGTAAAACTTACTTACATGTAAAGTTACATTCAAGCTTATGAAGGAGTTAAAAAGTTTCAATGTATAATTTTTTGATTTTGCAACTTACAATGAAATGTTCTTATTTCTTATTAATCCATTATAATTAGCCAATGTTTTCCTTTGTGGTCCTGCTTTTTCTGCTCCCATTTAGCACGTTCCTTATGAAATTTCGTAAATAAGGATATTCATTTTCCCTGTGCATAGCTGTTTTGATTTCATTTTGAGAACAACCCTGCCGGCACAAGACGTCTTTAAGACGATTTTAGATGTCTTTTTTAAATCTTCTGTTAAAAGATGCTCTTAAGATGTCTTAAACGCATCTTCTTAAAAACGTCTTTTAAAAGACATCTTTTATACGTCTTTTAAGAGTTTATTAATTCGAATCTCTATTTCTTCGAAAGACGATTATAAATATATAAAGCTTGAATTATAAAATCACAAAAACCGTACTGAACGGAACATATAAATATTTGTCGATTCCTTTAACAAATGACACAAATAACACAAATTTAAAGTTTTTTAAAAGAACCCAATACTTATGACCTTACTTCACTTACGTGCTTTATTTTTTTTTTCTCAATAACGATTTCCTCACTCTTTCTAAAACACGATTCTGGAGATCAATTTTTCTTTTGTGTTGAATGTTATTCTAATCTATTTATATCTTTGCAATCACATTGAGCATATTGAAATGATTTGCTTCTGGTAATAGAGCAGTATGGCAGGTATCATTTTTAGGTGTTATTGACATGTATTTCACAAGCTAGTGCCCAGGACTAAATTGATAAATGCTGTTAAAAAACATTAAAAAATGTAACAATTTAGTTTTAATGATATCCATTCTTTCGCTACTTTCAAACAACAGGTGGCCACAAAAAATGTGAAAAAAAATTAAAAATACAATTAATAAGACACATGAAACTTTGTCCTCCCCATTACTGCCACTTATTTTATTATGCACACTATGATTGGTAAGATGAAAATGGATAATAAAATTATAAAAACATGAGAAAGAATCTTCCGTATATCGTTGTTACAGACGATCTGTAATAATTCATAAAATAATTTCGTTTCTTTTTATGCATTTTAACTACGCAGTTTTCTGCGTACATGAAAAAGATTTAATTTAACGATAATGGTTGTAAAGCCTTCTTAAATCATTCTCTGACTTCATATTTCGCTTTTTTCGTAACTTCAATAATTTCAGAAAGCTATCACAGACATAAAGAAAACAAAATTTGCATGTGCGATTAATTGCACGCCTAAACAAATCTGCGCGTGTGTGGGTGCATGTGCGTGCAATCGCACACCTCTCACGAAATGGTCTGTCTAAAAGTAATCTAAAATATATCCTTTAAAAGACGTCTTTATCTTCTTTCTATAATGCATCTAAAACGCGTCTTTTAAAAGACGTCTTTTCGTACTTCTTAAAGTGATCTAAAATGCGTCTTTTAAAAGACGTTCGTTTTTATATGAAAAATTCGATATTAAAAAACGGGGGTGTTTGCAAACTTAGTTCGCAAGTTTATTTTTTTCAGGAATTAATTTTTCACGAAATTGAAAGTGATAATCGTCACTTTAAATTATTTTTAAATACTAATGTATTTTAGACCCTTCATAATAAGTTTTTATTTCATTGCGCCGTAATTTTGTTTTACTGACCCCCCCTAGCGGATATTCTTCGACAATTGATCAACAGAACATTAAAAAAAATTGGCGGTATTTTAATGAAAGCATCTGCGGGACACCTGTTTTTCAAAAAGTAAGACTTTTGTTTTTTCATCTTCTCTTTGTAACCTAATACACGTTTTTTTATAAGAACATTGGAATGAAAAAAGCCTATGAATGTTCTTAATTATCTTTTGTTTAAATGGATTTGTTATATTTTGTTTGTATTTTCATGGAAAGAAAAGTGTCAGGCTTCACAAAGCCTTATAATTTTCCTAGAATGTTTTTAAGTTTTGTTCTTATGAAAAAAACATGTAAATGGGGTTTGCTATGACTTTTGACCTAACAAAAAAATTGATAAAAAAACATTTTATATACAATTTAGAAACGTGCAATCAAATTCTGGAGAATTAGAATACAGGTACCTTGCTCGCCTGGAAAGGTGCATATGAAAGATTTAATTGTAAAGTGTTTTTTTATTATTAATATTTTTTTCTTTCTGGTAACATGTGCCTACTGTGATTGTAAAGTATATTTATTGTTTAAAGTGGAACTAAACAATTTCTGCAATTTATTAAAAATGTTACGTTTCAACGTTAACGTCTTAAATTTATTTTATCATATGCCTATTTTTTCTGAGAAGTAAAATAAAAAAAACAACAATAAAATAAAAATCAAGGAAAACGTCTTATAGATCGATAAAAGATGTCTTTCTAAAGATGCATTTAAAAAGATGCATTTTAGTCGCTTCTACATCTTTAAAAGGTCTAAAAGACGTCTTTAAAAAGACGTGTTTTTCAATAGATGTCTAAAAGAGATCTTTTGAAATGCATCTTTGAAAAGACCTCTTTTAGACGCTTAAAAAGATGCATTATAGATGGACAAATCAGCGCTAAAAAAGACATCTTTTAGAAATTCGAAAGATGTCTAAAAGACGTCTTTTAGAGCTCTTTGTGCCAGCTGGGAATGGGCATGCGCGCACTTTTGTGTAGGTAATAAAGCAGGACTCACACAGGGTTAAATGGCTATTAATGAAGATTAAAGATTTTTTGGGTAGCATAAGATTCCAAAGAAACTGGAATTAAATTTTAACTATATTCTTCTAATTCTTCTTAAAAAAATTCATCAACTTTAAGCAAATATTTCCTTTTTTGGATAGATTTCTTTGATTACTGTGGTCTGTTGTTTATATTTTCTACCTACAAAAATTCTTGCGCTTGTGCAAAAAAAACGCAAACTTTTTAACTTTTGTATATAAACATTGGCAAGTCATGGATCCGGGTTAACATCATCAAATTTTGAAAAAGGAAAACAAAACAAAAAATAAGTGATATATTTGGATTTATCAGCAAAAAGTATATAAGATAGGAAAGTACCATACAATTACTAGAACAGGATTTATTGTAATTTAAAGTTTTTAAATTTTTACAAAAGTTTGACCCTAATATTCAACTGCAGCGAAACATTTTCACTGCAGTTGATTTACGTAGTCATTTCTTCATAGAGAACGTTTAAAGTTTGGATACTAATAGCGGCAGTTTTACTAAGTGTATATATAAACTTAAAAATTTGTATGTGTCATCAATTTTGATACTGAATATATGTTGGTTATTTTTGTTAGTAGTGTATATTCGTACGCACTTTTGCGTACGTATATGTTCATCCGATATTCATATGTAAAGTGCGTTAGGGTTAGGGTGTGTGTGTTATGTTTGCTTTTTCCCCGCGTAAATATGTCATACATTACGTATGAATAGCGCTACACACTATTAATACGCACTTTACGTACGAATAGCGGATGAACATATACGTACGCACCATATTAAAGTGCGTATGAATATACACTTCCAAAATTATTTTCATAAACAGTTATTAAAGTTTTTTTTATTTATACGAGTATTGATAAGATATAATGTGCTTTTCGAGTTGTGCGCATCCCTCTCTAGAGCTAGGCTATGCGTGTCCCTATTTATTTATTTATTATTTATTATTAATAAATATTTAAAGTGGCTAGCCCAGAAAATCACAAAAACCTATAGTTAGTGGATTGTTTCCACTGGGGGCCACTAGAACAAAAAAGAAACAAAAAATGATAAACCTTAGACTGCCTCAGCTCAATCAAACATAGTAACATTTATAATCTGTGAAAATTGAAAAGAAAAAGAATAAAAAACAAAAATTAAAAAGTTAAAAAGTGATCTCCATTAGAATTTGCCAAATACATTAGAGATGGTCTTAAACGAAAGCAGACTGCCATCACAGGTCACTTGGTCTGGAAGATTACTCCACACTTTTGCAGCTCTAAATGGGAAGGTTTTTTGCCAAATTCCGTGTTGACCAAGGGAAGTGTGAACCTGTTTTTTGAAGCTCCTCTTGTTTGATGATTATGACAGTTTTTTGTCAAAAGGAATTTTGACCACATGTAATCAGGAGCAATGTGATTCATGGCTTTGAAAACTAATATGGCATCGTTTTTGATGAGTAAATTATTCATTGAATATTCCCTCTCTTTCCCAAGAAAGGTACGGACACATTTTAATCGTTTTTCTAGTTTTCCCAATCTACCTTGGGTGGCACAAGCCCATGCCGAGGAGCAGTAGTTGAAATATGGCATGACAAGTGCATTAATTAAAAGGTTTTTTGTGTGAGGTGCAGGATGCAATGGTTCTAATTTTAGAATATATAATTAGTATTTTTCTATTTATGTCATTAATGTGCTCTTCCCATTGCATTTTTTGATCAAATGTTACCCCAAGATATTTAACTTTTTCGCTCCTCTTCAAAGGAATACCCATATAGTTGATAGTTTTGTTCTCAACTTTTTTTAACTGGCTGTGGTTGCCGAAAAAGATTGTTTCAGTTTTGTCCGTATTAATAGTCAGTTTGTTATTATTCAGCCAGAGGTCGACTTGCGAAAGTTCTAACTCGACCTGGGAGACAAGGGTATCCAAGTCTTTATGGGACAAAATAATTATTGTATCATCTGCATATAGATGGTGGTAGTTTGAATTGATGACAGATTTTAAGTCATCAATATATAAAAGAAAGAGCAGGGGTCCCTACACAGATCCCTGCGGCACCCCAAAAGCGTCTTCATGAAGCAGATCTGATCCTGTGTCGTTTACAAGAGTCGGCTGCATTCGGCCCATTAAGTAGGACTCGAACCAGTAGTCAAAGGCAGCATCTCTGATGCCAAAACACCATAGTTTTTTTAACAAAATTTTATGATCAACAGTGTCAAAAGCTTTTTTAAGGTCAATGAGCACAGCACAAACAAAGTTATGTTGGTCGAGCTCAGTAAGAATAAAATCAGAGACATCGGCTACTGCAGTTTCTGTGGAAAAGAGTTTTCGAAATCCGAACTGTCTGTCATTCAGGAAGTTGTGCTCAGAAATAAAATGAGACATTTGCTCATGCACTAACTTTTCAAAAATTTTCATAGGAATTGGTAAAATGGAGATAGGCCGATAATTAGTAGGATCTGTTTTATTGCCACTTTTAAAAATAGGCGAGACCCTTTTAGTCTTCCAACATTTAGGTACATAACCAGTAAATAAAGATTTGTTGAAAAGACTTGATAAATAAATACTTAAAACTGACGAACCTGCTTTTAGCAGTCGCGAACCAATTCCGTCCAAGCCTGTAGCTTTATTAAGTTTTAGTGAACTAATTATTTTTTGTGGCTTTGAATATAATTGTGTACTTGTGGCGCCGTAGATTAGTGGTTATAGCTCTCGTACTCTGTGCGGGAGACCGGGGTTCGATTCCTCTTGACGGCGATTCAACATGGGCAAGTGAATTTTACCATAGCCCCGGGTTAACCCAAGCCATGTGAGGGAAATTGGGGAGATGGCACACTGTGTGGGCCGTTGGATGTTGCCGGGAGTTGTCTAGTAGAGCGCGGGTCTTAATTGGGTCTGCGTAGCTCAAAGATAGATAGATTAAATACTCTAGGACTCTCCATCTAAGCCATGGGCCCTCCTGGAAATAATAGACAGGGTATATCCCTCGATATTTGTGAGGCTAGCCATGTAAAATATGCACATCTATCTATCTATCTATCTATCTATCTAATATAGCTATAGCTATAGCTAGTACGGAAAGTGTTTGGTACTTAGTATCAGTATGTGCCAATATATCCCCATCCCCATTCAAAACAATTTAAAACTTTCCTATTGTTCAGTTCTAGAATAAAAGCTTCCTAGCTCACTCACATTTTCACAACAAAACAAACCACTGCCGCGATTGCTCTTTTCTCGTGTGTATTTGTTTACCTTCCAAAGTTTTAATGATCTCATTCAGCGTTCCGGGGGAGACTTACAGAAATTTATAGTAGAAAAATAAAAATTAGAAAACAAAATAAAAAGAAATTATATCATTGTTTTATTTTACGCACTAACAGAACGAAAAAAATATAACTAGAATAAAAAATTTAAGGGTTTTTTATTAAATAAGCCATTACCATAAACTTTTTTTAACACCCCACAGCGTTTCTTTGATTCAGGTCATGGAATATTTACAGGACAGTTACTGCGGGGCAATGCCTTATCTAAAATGGCAGCCAAGAAGTGACGTGCGTACCAAAGTCCAAGACAAATAATAACACAAAATATCTTCCTTTGAAGGGAAAAATCGACTTTCATCCATCAAGATTTGTAGGCATGGGAAGATATTTATTTGTTGAAGTGTGCCCCACTTATTTGTTCTTGCTATGAAACTTCTGTACCGGTCGTTCGAGAAAAATGGCAAAGGGTTAGTTGATACTTTCGTTTTTGGGTGGTGGGTTTTCAATTTTTATGTTTATTTCTCAACAAATTAACTTTTAACGTAAGTGAGGCAGAGAAAACCACTAAACAGGCTTAATCAAAGATGACTTAACGAATTAACTAAGACGTGTTTTTTGACATAATCATGAAAGAAGAGAACAAATCGCCTAAATAAATTCCTTGTCTTCCTTTCACGGCTGTTTCGAAGCGGACAAAAATGTTACGAAAAAATAATTCGATTACCCTCTCAGTTAAAACAGGATATCTCAAGAACGAAATAAAATTTTTATATTCTGTAAAAAGAATAATAATCTCAGATAAATTGTCCATATTATTAAAAGAAAAAAAATTTGAACACCTGTCCGAAATTGGTAAATTTAGGCCAAAATGTCTAAAAATGACTTAAAAATTATCATTTAGATGAATGTCTTCCACAATATCTGGAATAAAGTTAAGCAAACATTACTCTTTACAGAAAAATACAAAACAGAAGAAAAAAGATAAAAAAAGATAACAATTAGCCACGTTTGAAGTTTTACAAGCTATAGAACAATTTCTTAAAATCAAGGGTGATATTATAGCAAAAAAATAATATTAAAATCCCTGCAAAATAAAGTAGTTTACTGTTTTGTCCCTTACCTCGTGCTCTGCCAAACTTTAGCTAGCTTCAAAATAGCTAAGACACCGTTGTCTCGCTTATTCCAACATTTTCGAAAAATTCCGGTTTCGAACTAGGATTCTCGGGTCGAGCAATCAAGTCCAAAGTAAACACTGGGCCGCCGTAATTTTTCTGGGAAAAACCATACCTACCAAAACATTAAACGCCATCGCTGTGACTTGCTTAGAAGTTTAGATAATTATTTAATTAGACAGAAAAGGGATCACACTACATCAAATTGCCGTGCACCACTTTGGCAACTTTTTCTCCTCTTTTTTAGCGCCTAAAGAAGACTTTAACTTAAAATTTAAGTAGTTTATAGTTTGCCAGACGAACGGTGCACGGTACCGGCCGATAGAACCATGTTTCCAGGCCCCCCATACCAATTTTCAACTCCCTAGCTAGTAGCACGGCGTTGGCACAAGGTTGGAAAGATGGTATACTTTCGCCAAAAATAATGTTTTTTTTAGTTTTGTGTGTTTTGTTCGACGAAATAACTCGAAATCCATAACACACATGTATAACATATTTATATATTTAAAAAGGAGAAAAGTAGATCGTTTTAATACTTTTTAATTCAGTAAAGTTAAAACAATACAAAAAAAGTTGCAATAACTTAAAAAATGATAAAAATACAAAATTTCAAAAAAAATTGTGGAAGCCATTTTAATTTTGTCCGCAGTTTGACCGTAGCGAAACAGCCGTGCTTTCAATTTAATTTTGATCTTATGTTGTTAAAATGATTACTTATGTGTTGTCAAACCAATGATAAAATGTTTTTCCAATCAACTTGACCATTTTTTTGAGGTCCCTATTTTATTGTGAAAGCTGAAAGATGTAGCTAGATGAGAAAGCATTATCCTGGAGCGAGGGTGCTGACTCACCGGAAACGCCACAATAACCACAGGGGCGGTCGGACGGCTTCCGCCGTTTCAAAAAAAACCTTAAAATTTCACCCGGAGAAACCCGAATCAACCCGAAACAACATTTTTTAAACATTTATTACCATGTATATATAATTTATTCTTGTAATGTCGAGCAGTGGTAGTGGAAGAGTTCCCAAAAGAACTGTTTTTTATATCATTTATTTGATAAATAGCTGTAATAAAATTCCACAAATAATAAACTGAGAGTACAATGACAAAATAGCACCTTCCTTTCTCAACAAAATTTAAATGAGAACAATGAACTTGCGCGCGTTGCATTTTGGGCGCGATTCGTGCTGTTTCCGACGGACCCACGCTTTTCTGGGCGATTACAGACAAAAACCTTGAAAAAACCCCGAAAATACGCCTGCCGGTCGCCCTAACATATATGGCGTTTTGGCAAGTCGGCACTCTCTTATCCTGGCATAGAAACAACTTGAGAAGATAATGTACAAGTTTACTTATACTAAATTATCCTGAATTTTTTTGGAAAACTGAAGATCAGAACATGTTCAAATGTTTTACTGAAATCGTTTTACGACGGTCTACTTCCCGGACGAGAATGGGTGATTAACAAGATAAATATGGCAGTGGGAAAAAAACAAAATAAATTCAAGATATTACGGTATTATTATTTCCAGTTCTAGTGAGTTTAAGTTTGAACTTTGAAATAAATCGAAAAAATGTATACGTTAATTTTTTACGATCTGGGTGATTACGCGTTTTTAAAAGTGTTCCTAAGAAAATAACCTTTGGTGTAAACGAATCAACTGTATTATGTTTGGAAATATGTAAACAAAAAGAAAGTGCTGCTCGCGAAAATTTGGAGGCAAAATGCTCAATTTTTTTATCAAGATTCATGCAAGCTATTTAATGCTTGGGCAACAAACACAATCTTGATTCATGGCAATGCCTGCAGAGAGAGCATCAGGGGGAAAAGGGTTATAAATTGTAAAAATACTTGGGGAAGGTCAGAGAAATCCAACCTAAGATTCAAGCAGACATCCTTAGTGGTTTTTGAATGAAATGCTACAATTGCATTTTGTTTTTAATAAAGCCAAAAATACATTTTTCGTAAGAAGTGAAATTAAATCAATTCCAAACTTATCAAAATTTTTGACTCACAAAATTTAAAAACCAAAACATTCTTGTTATTTTATGTGTAGCTTAGCTGAATTAAGAAAATGGGCAAGAACAGCACTGGTCTAAGCTAGTCATAATGTCTTTTAGATTTCCTTCAGACACATTTACCTGTTGCCTACATTTTGTAGAGCTTAAAATGTAAATTAAAATAAGGTATATATAGGATTGCATCTACTTTCATTGAATATTGGCATTTGTTTTTCGATGACATTGCAACCTGTCAGCTCTGAAACAGGTTAGTTGAACCAGCTTTATGGCATTGGTCTGGTTTTCATCACAACAGTCTCTCGTTGCCCACACAGGTTAAGTCAGATATTTATTATTTCTATCTTTTTTCAAGTTATTCGGCCTCAAAATTAAAAGTGCAATGCAATGGCTTCTCTAATTTTAAGAATGTCATTGACATCACTCTAATGCGAGGTGAAGTCTAAAAAGTTAACAAATTGAGTATGTTTTTTCAACTACTTCAAATAAAAAAGAACACACATCCTTTGCTTGCCACAGACACGTGGAACCAGCAGTATAAAATTTTGTGTTTTTTCTTTTTTATGGATATCAGTCTGGCTTGTGGAGTTAAAATTTATTTGTTCTACTAATTTTCTTTTCTATAAGCCATATTGGCCTCATCCCAGAAGAGGCTGAAGACATGTGGCATGCTTACAACTTGGTTGCACCCAAAGATTTGATTAGGTCTACTACAATACGGTAAAGTTTTGTTTTGTCTTTTTATTTTTTATAAAATTAGGTTAAGACAGGCATTACTACCATTCCTTTTACTGGCAAGTGGATTTGTCTTACTACCTTATCTTCTTGTATTTTGTGCCTTTTTTAGTTGTTAATTTTTTGCTGGCGACCTCATAACTTGGGATCTGCACGTCGGTTTGCAATCAAATTTTGTGAGTAAACATATAAGGCCTATACAAGTTTACCCAGAAATTTTATTGCAAAACAAATCGCAGATCCCGAGTTATTGGGTCATTGGAAAAAATTTAAGAGGCCTGGGATGAGCAAACGAGTGTCATTTTGGTAAAAACATTTATGTGATTAACATTCACCTTTATAATATCTATGCATTGATAAAGTTTGAATGCGCATCTCTTATCAGGTCTAAAATTACTGATGACAGAAAATGTCAAAATTTGCTATTACTTAAATATGACAATTTATGAAGCATAATGTAACAAACATTGAGAAAAATAACAACATTATTTTCTTCACATATTCCATTGAGCTTTCGGCTCTTCTAGAGCCATGATCACAATATTACAAAACTTTCTGTTTAAAACAAGTTTATAAAATTATTGACAGTTCCCTTGCTGATAAATTAATTAAATAAATATAAAGGCGCAGATGTAATCATACGATTAAGTACAGGCTTCTCTTTAAGAATAAGGAGGCTCTCCTTTTATCTCAAGTAAATAATTGCGTGCATCAGATAACAAAACAGTAAAATTATTGCCGTCAGCCGTGTGTGACGACAT
The DNA here is from genome assembly GCA_030067915.1 of Hydractinia echinata. Lineage (NCBI taxonomy): Eukaryota > Metazoa > Cnidaria > Hydrozoa > Anthoathecata > Hydractiniidae > Hydractinia > Hydractinia echinata. The sequence continues at coordinate 1,314,004 of JASGCC010000049.1, read as the reverse complement.
AAGTAAGTGTTACATATTTAACGTTTCCATCACTAAGCATAATGTAAATCTGAAATTCTTTAAATACGAATATCTTGAGAACGAAAAGAGGGAAACCAACTTTTTAAGCTCTATAATATAAGTCTAACATCATTTTATACCTTGGGTTCCCTTTAAGTAGTCAAATAACACGTCATGAAATAATAAAACATTGTTCAACCATATATTGACTAGAGATTCTCTTCTTCAAATAAATAAGTATATATGATATGGTCAGCTAGAGTAATGAAAAAGTGTTATAGTATTCTGCCTAGTACGTCTGGGTGCTAGGCATAAGACTATAACACACTTTCTTCGAAAAATTCACGATCTACAAAAATAACTAGCTCATGTTTCTGTAAATAATGCATAATGCATTCTTTGTAATTATTTAGACGTGTCCAAACAGAGTCTGCAACTGGCAGTACCAGCAGTAATAAAATTCGTACTACTTTGACACTTCGTGTTGAAACAACTGATTTCGACATAAAGGCTTGTATGTTAAGAGTTAAAGGACGGAATGTAGAAGAGAACCAATATGTTAAGGTAATTCAGTGGTTGGATATTACAAAATTAAATAAGAACTAAAAAGGTCAGAAAATTGTTATAAAAATTTGAAAAAAATTGTTACCTTTTCTGATGTGTGTATGCATGAAATTTGAAAGTTTGTTGGGTTTTTTCAGATGGGTCAATATCATACAATAGATTTGGAACTGAATCGAAAGTTTGTGTTAACAAAAGATGAATGGGATGTGGTGTCAATGGAGAGAGTGGGTATGAAGCATATTGATGAATTTATATTCTAGCAGTTGTTTAAAGTTCTTATTTTTAGAATTATGAAAACAAAGGTAGTAAAGGGTACTAAAGTCACTGGCTATTCCATTTTATTGATGATGAAACAGTGTTAAAAAGTTTGAACACATGTCTCTTAATGCAGAAAGATTTGCTGTGTAAAAGTGAGGTGAAGCAATTATTGGATAGAAAGGCAAATGTTAAAGAAATGCAGTTGTGATTTTCCTTTTTCAGTTTGTTTATAAATAAATATTGAAGGAGCCATGTTCACATTAGAAAATTGTTTTTTTATTAGATCTTGCATGTGACGCAACGAAACAGGCTGATTTAGGTGCTATTGTCATGCAGGAAGGAATTGCACATGTGTGTTTAGTTACTTCAAGTATGACCATTGTGCGAGCAAAAATTGAAGTTAACATCCCCAGGAAACGTAGAGGAAACTGTTCTCAGCATGATAAGGTAGAAATAGTTTCATTGTTTAGGTGTATTAGACAGGCCACAAAAATTTTATGACCGTCATGGCTCACGTGCAGAACATACTTGACGCTGAATAAGTCGTTCAGGGCGAACAAGGTTCAGTGTGTATAGACAGTTTTTCTAGTTTTAAAATTACGATATATTTGTTACTTGTTAACTGATTCCTAATTAATGATTGCCCCGTGCCACAACATTATTATTGAACCCGTTTTCTGGTGTACAGTAAAAATTAATCTTTTACGGTCTGTAAGTTAACTGGCTTTCTCGTTATGATATCCTTTATTTTTTAGGGTTTGCTAAAGTTTTATGACCAAATTATCCAGGCTATCATCCGCCATTTTAATTTTGATGGTGAGTAAAAAGTTCAAAAATTAAAACCTCGTTGTATAGATCTGTTAGGGTCTTTATAAATTTACTTTATACTAAAAAAAGTTAATTCCCTTTTATTATAAATATATATTTTTGATCATGGTTTGAACATAAGCAACACAGTCTCATTGCAATCACGCAGTTAATCGCTGGCGTAATACCGTAATAAACGCAATAAAAACAGCATTGTTGGCGGAATGTTGGGAATCGAGGGATGCGTGCGTGTATTGAATGATGAGATAAAGTCTGCTTAGACGATAGCTCAAGTTAACTGTCAACAAGGACAGCTGAAACCTATGGCTTACAACAAACTGTCAACCAAGACAGCTTAAAACAAACTGTCAACAAAGACAGCTTAGAACACAAACTGTCAACAAAGACAGCTTAAAAACACAAACTGTCAACAAGGACAGCTTAAAAACACAAACTGTCAACAAGGACAGCTTAAAAACACAAACTGTCAACAAGGACAGCTTCAAAATTGTATGAGGAAAACTAAGGACTAAATATAAACCTTATGTTGCTACACGCAGCACACCCCCAATTTCCCCAAACCGCATACAGTGAAAATTATTAAACCTGAAATGACGACGAGGTGGATTGATCCCAGCCTCGAGTTTGAGCCTGAGTCATACAATCCTTCGGGAGAGTAGTGTGACAGTCGTCCTATCCAAATGAAGGTAACGGCGATAGGCGTCGCTTGACCACCTACCTAGAATCTGTATAGTGCTGTCCGGAACACCAGCTGACGCTGCCGCTGAAGCGCCACCGATACGAAACGAGTGGGTATTGATGTTCGGCAACCTAGGTAAGCAAGACCGAAGGAGCTGAACTATGTCCATCCGAGTTAAAAGTGTGAATTTTGAAATGTGAACAAGGGCCAACCAGGACCCGCATTAACGGTTAAGAATTGCAGCATTGCCCGCAACGGACAAGCATAGGTGTTAGTGGCACCAATCCGAACCTGACATCCTGTACGAAACGGATCTGTCTTAGATGAACACAGAGTGACTGTCATAATGGTACGATCGAAAGAGATGTGATGTCGTGCACCGTCAAGTCAGCGGACGCATCAAACTGGTAACGAGATGAACATGTATACTCAGAGCAGCGTGGTAAACCGAAATAAGCCAAAGCGGTTGCTGCCCTGAGCAAAAGGCGATCGTTGGGTGAAAACTGCAAAAATTCGATTCTGAAATGGATTAAACACAGGTGATTGTAATTGAGAGGCAAGCGGCTTGGTCGGGAGAATGAAGCACCTTGCACTCGTTTAATACCCCGTAACGTGTAAAACAGTCGACTCATGACCCTAATGTGTTCACTGAAACCATGCATAAGTGAATGAAACTGTAGGCCAGCTAAATACGCTCGAATAGCAGTGTGAGATACCGTCTGGGCTAACTCTGAAACGTACCGGATGAGAACATCTTCTGACAGAGGCCACAAAGCATGCGACCAGCGGTAGCAAAACCGTTCATAGGAACGAAGACCAACACCATATGACGACCTAGTAGCTGGAGCCAAGGCTTGTGATTGAAAATACGTAGCCACTAGGGAAAGATTGTCCAAACCCCTTGATCGATTTGAGTGGGTGAAGGATCTGCCAACGGGAACAGTTGTTTGAAGCGTTGAACCTGTAATCGAGAAAGGAGGTCAGCGGCTACATTAATGTGACCAGGAATGTGTTTCAGCAAGATATTAACATCTTGTTGAGCAGTGAGAAAGAACATAATCTAATCAGGGTCATTATGTCCCTGTCCCTACAAGTACCAGTTTTCCACACCTGGACTATAGAGGCATTGTCGGTATAGAATATCACTTGTTGGTTACGCCATTCAGAACCCCAGGTTGTGATAGCTGCTGCAATGGCAAAAAGTTCATGAACGTTTATGTGAAAATGACAAAGTGACTTCGGCCAGGGTGAAATAAACCAGCGGTGCTTAAACACTGCTCCAAAACCTAAACCTGAGGCATCTGTATGAAGGCATAAAGAGGCTGCTGTAACCGGCTCTTTTTGAATGAGGCATACCCCATTCCATTCAGGAAGCAATTCCAACCACCACCTAATGTCCGCCCGAGCTTCGGCATTTAAATAATTGGTTCAAGCAAGAGACGGAAGTGGACAAATCAATCAACCGACGCAAAAACATTCTGCCCGGTTTAACAACCTTCGATGCAAAGGATAAAGACCCAATTAAAGAGAGAAGCTCGCGTTTGGTGCACTTTGTCTTGTTGTGGCCAGCTTAGCAGATTGTCCTGTAACTCTGTATACTTCTCTGGGGGTAACCGAATGATTGTTGAGCTGTATCAATCTCAATTCCCAGATATGTAAGTGACTGTGCAGGCCCCACTGTTTTGTCTCCGGCCAAAGGCACTCCTAGTTCAGAACAAAGGGACTGGATAGCATAGAGATGTGTCTCAACCTCCTCTCTTGACTTCCCACAGACTAAAAAATCATCAAGATAGATGTGTATCAATAAAATAATATCCCTGCCAACACTAACCTAATAACCCCATTGATCCTGTCTAACAGGACAAAGCCTAAACGCATGCTTGATGTCCACTTTAGCCAGAAAGGCATCAGTGCCCAAGGAGGACACAAGCTTGACTGCATCATCAAAACTGGAATACCTTACCGGAAATTCGTCTTTGCAGATTCCTTCGTTTACTGCCACTCCTCTAGGGGACGACAGGTCAAGAATGATTCTAAAGCTGCCATCTTTTTTGGGAACAGCACCAAGTGGAGAACAATGAAGTGGGTGAATTGGTGGTACGAGAAATGGGCCAGACGTATGACCACGTGTAAGTTCTTTGCTGATTGCCTGCCATACTTGAAGCGGATTAGACCGAGCCGATAACAAATTCCTGGGCCTAGCGGATATGGGTGGCCCTTGGTACCCAAGCGGGCAGGGACGTCGCGCGTGCTGGAGTTGCCTGTGAAAGACTTTGTTGAAACGCGCGGGAAATACCTCCAGTTCTATCTACATTATCTATAGAAATATGTTTGTTATAGAAATTCAGTGTGGTGTTAAAGTTAGTAGTAAAATAACCTGAGTTCAAAGCTGCAGGGCGAGTCGCACTAAGTTCTTGAGGCACAGGAACAGCCCCGGCCGTGTTCTCGAAATAACGTGCCACTTCTGATCGTATTATCGCACTAAAATCAATTGTGGTTTGTTGTTGTGTCGTTGTTGTCACAAGTCCAGATACGTTATTCTCCAAGCGACTTGGTTCAGGAGTTGTTACGGTTGCTGCAGTGACCTTGACTCCGCGTTTTCGATGGGTGCTGCTGCTGCTCGAGAACCTCGACCGCGAACGCCATCCACCCAACAAAATAAAACCTAAAACGGTAACAGTAAACTAAACTTGTGCATGCTGGAGTGTTTAACACAACTTTTCTTCGATCCAACGTAAGATATTTGAAGATAAAAACTCTCTACAATAAAATTTCCAGCACCACTAGCATCAAAACAAACAAGACGGCATGTTGCGATTTAGGTGAATGACTAAAAGTGCTAAGAAGCAAAACCGACAACAAAGCAACACGAAATCAAAATGACAACCCCAGCTGCGTAACGCTTGCGGAAGGGACGCTAAACGGTATGCTTGCGATTAACTTGAGTTAAGTGGCCTTAACTTGCATAAGATACGAGGAAAACACAGTTCTTAAAAGAAGCTATTTTATATTATTATATTATAACAGAGTAAAACATTTTACTATGTAGTTTCACAGAAGATAAATCATCACAAATCATATTATTCTTTTTTAGTTATTAAATGTGTTCTTGTTGCTAGTCCTGGATTTGTAAAGGTAAGTCTACACCAGGTAATCTGGCTCTATCATCTAAATTCTTAGAAACATATTACATACCAAAGTTTATTCTTGTACTTGTATGATACCATCATGATTTTGTTTTAGGATCAATTCACTGACTACATGTTTAGTCAGGCTATTAAATTGGATCAAAAGGTTTTGGTGGAAAACAAATCAAAGTTTATTCTTGTACGTATTAATACTTAAAGAAACTGATATTTGCCTGTAATTTGAGTAACGAGGATGAATTATATCATGGAAAGTGTTGTCTCCTTGTAGAGAAGGTGTTGTTTATGTTTGTTATATTTTTCTTTCTGTTTTTGTGGACACTTATTGAAAGTTAACTATATGTTCTTTCCAACTTATTAAGTATGAATTGCTATTTTTCATATAGGTTCATGCTTCGTCTGGTTTTAAACATTCTTTAAAGGGTAAGCCACTTTTCTGTACTAAATCAATTGGTAAACATTCTTTAAAGGGTAAGCCACTTTTCTGTACTAAAACAATTGGTTTTAACCAAAGTACATATTAGTTGTAATACATTATATCTGTTTACTAGTCCATTTGCAAGGCTAATATTAAAATAGAACTCTTATACAGGGAGATCATGGTGACTATAGTCCTTGGAATTTGTAAGTCCTGAAAATTTGGCTTGGTTAGCTGTTTTGTTCTGTAATTGTCCTGAAATCACAAATAATTTGCAATGATATTCAGGGAAAGTCCTGAAATATGCTGAAATATTCTGTAGTGTTCTTTAGAGACACCAAGTGTTATGAGGCAATGCTGACAACTGTATTGGGACAGCATATTGGCAAACTTTAGCATATCTATAACTATGTTATTCAGAAAGATATTATCTTTAGCAGTGGCAGTTCTGTACTGACTTGTAACACATCCTACTTTTCTTCAAATATGCTTTTTATGCTAGCTTGAGCATTTTAACATGCAAGAAAAAACTTAGAATAACTAAGGCCTGATATCCATGCTTTCATATTGTACATGTGATTTGCTGATGTGTAATTCTACCTTTACTTGTGTTTGGAAAGTGTGTGCCGGATATTTGTATTGATCCCATGTTTCCATAACTAGAGGCATGCAGCCACTGTTAGTAATTGCTTCCTTGATGGCAAGCTAGTTTATCTACGTCTTGATATACGGAGAAATAAAACGACATCTACACAACACAGCTAATGTTACTATTACATTTATGTATTGTTTTACTGTTTAGAAGTCTTAGCTGATCCAGCTGTGACGTCGAAGTTGACAGACACTAAGGTTAGTTCTTCGTACTTATGTAATTATTTTTTACAATAATTCACAGAAATAAACAGAGCTGATGTACGACTTTCATTATAGGCATCCAGTGAAGTTAAAGCCCTAAATGCTTTCTACTCAATGTTGCAGCAGGAACCAGAACGAGCCTTTTATGGGTAAAATGTTTTTCTTTTTAAGTTAATAAAAAATGGATATTTCCTGCCTTATAATTCCACCTTGAAATTAACACTTTTTACAAGTTTTTGTTTTTCTAGTTCTTTTTTTTCCATTTTTCTGGGCATTTTACTTTCTCTTTCTGATAACTTTAACTTATTTTTACATTAAAAATATATTATATACACCATTTTTATCAATACTGGTTTCTATACAAATTTTTACAACACACAACACAATTAATAAAAGAATATTTATTTTTCTGAAGTGTACATATCGTGTATAATATTCAATATAAATAAATAAGATGATACACTATGTATACTCTTCTTTGTATGTACAGGATAGATCACGTGGAGCGAGCCAATGAGATGGAAGCAATTGAAACTTTACTTGTAACTGATGAATTATTCCGGTAAGTCTAATTTTGGTTGTTTTATTAAGTAGATCTTCTTATGTTTTTTTACGTTTGTCTGGAATTTAGATCTCATGAACTGGCAACAAGAAAAAGATATGTTCGATTGGTTGAAAGCGTCCGTGACAATAGTGGAGAAGTAAAGTATGTAGCATTGAGCTTTCGCCAAAAAAGTTTTGTTAAGGAAAGTGAAACGAAGAATCTTTGGCCTCAAATTGATTTTTTTTACACAAATAAAAAATGAAGAAATAAGGACTCTACTAAATGAACCAAAAGTTGTTTGTAGACTTGGTTGGAAACATTTTGATATATTTGCCTCGGCTGTCACCCATGAAAACAGTAAGAATAGTTTCCATGAGACTAAATTTGACATATAATTTATTCCAACACAAAGATGTGCAAATAAATTAATCTGTCATGTGGGCCTTATTTTTCTTGTTGCCTCCATGGTGTTTGTACTTGATGCTTTTTTTGTCAAACTTTATCAATAACAGTACCTAAAAGAGCCGAAGGCTTATCCTGGATAAATGGTAACATTATAAACAAACTGGATATTATAACCAAAATATTTTCTCATAAATAATGTATTTGTAAAATTTAGAATATTTTCAAGTCTTCATGTATCTGGAGAACGTAAGTCATTACAAACAATTTGGTCATTGTCTGTTTATTTTGTGTGCTGGATTGATTACATCTATAATTTGATTGCTACAATTTTTGAACATGTTAACCGAAAATGGCCAACAAGAGAGTATAATCAACTTTATAATTAAGTTTTTTTTTTTTAGAATTGGGCCAGCTTTCAGGTGTTGCTGCAATTTTACGATATCCACTGCCGGACTTAGCCGATGAACTTTTTAATGAAGATAATAGTAGTTCCGAATCAGACGATGGAAGCTGATAATATCATCTGTTTAGTTTGAATTGTCCGAATTATTAAAAGCAAAGTAGACATTGCATTATTTATTCAATCACTGACAGTTAGTCGTTTGGATATTTTAAACAATTATTATGTCGTTTTATTTTGCTATCAGTTTAAATTTGACCCACATTTTGCGTATCTCGCAATATTGAAGTAAACATTCACTGATCAAGTTATGCAGTGTGGCTGTCAAGGTGGTGCTGCCTTTTTTATCGGCTGCTTTTGTCACAAATGAAAAAATAATATTTTTGGTATTGGCCTTATTTTTTAGTTATACGCTCTCATCTTCTTTTATGCTAAAAATTCTTTAAAACTCTACAAAAGGTTGTTTTTAGAAGAAATTTTAGGGATATTTTTTGTATGTTTAGGTAGTAAAAATAATTTTCTAGGAGGTAGACAGATCATTATTTTTTTCAATTGCTATCAGAATTTATTTTAATAAAGCTGAAATATTTCATTTTGCTTTAAACTCGTGAAATGAAAAATTGAGACATTTTTCTCCAACATTTTATATTATGTGCTGTTTTCCGACATTATATGCCATATTATCGTCCAAATAAATTATGATATTTAAATGTATTTCTTTAGTATTATATGCAAAATCTATACTTATATTGCTAATTTTTTACCCTTTTGTTGTGCTGATGTGGCATCACAGCAATGTTATGTGTTTGTGCTTACGAACATGTTACTGCTACTGTTTTGTTCAAGTGTGCTAAATTAGTTGTGTTTTGTTTGGTTATGATTTTTAAGTTTTTAAAAATACCTTCTTTCTGAGTCTGCTTCTTTTTTTATACCAATTTGAGCCAATGAAAATGCTTTATTTTCATCATGCAAGTTCGATCAAATAAAAATATTTTTTTCATTAAAGTTGCAGCAAATGAAAATGTTTTATTTTGTTCTTTGTGTTTGAACCAATGTCTTCGCTTTATTTTTGTGCTATTCGTTCAAACATGGTAGAATATTCGTTTTTACATCAGCAGTGTGCAATAAAAAATAATTTGCATAAACAAAATGTTGAATAATAGTTCAAATGTTTACTTGTTATTTTTTTCTTTTTTTTGCAGGTAAAATGTTGAATACAAAATTTCATGGCAGAGAATAGAAAACAAAAGAAATGTATTGTTGAAATTTTACCTGGAATATTCCTGGGCAACAAATACAGCTCTTCGAACCATGACTTGTTGAAATCTTTGCAGATTAAACACATTGTTAATGTTGGTGGTGGAAAGAACGCGTTTGAAGGCAATGGTATACGATATCATAAAATAGTGATAGCCGACCGAAGTGATGTGTCAATTTTACCATATTTGGAAGAAGCATGTGATTACGTACACAATAGCCTAACTAATGGTCATGTTTTGATACATTGTCGTGGAGGATTTTCCAGATCACCTACTGTTCTTATTGCCTATTTGATTAAGTACCATGAAATGTCATTTGCAGAAGGTTTGGCTCTAGTAAAGTCAAAGCGAAGTTGCGTGCAACCAAACGCAACATTTATTGATGATTTAAAATGTTTTGAAAAATGTCTAAGAACTGAACAATTATCATGAAAAGTTTTTCTTTAAAAAGATGCAGCTATACATTTGTGTGGCGATTTTATGCTTGACTTTTACCAGTGAGGTCTCACTTAAATCTTTTAGTGAAATAAAATTGCCTATGAGGGTTTTTATAAGCATATAAGCTGTTATTATTTGTTATACTAGGAATTTTGTGTACATGTAATAATGATATGATTTAATAAACTTTTTTATTTTTATTTTCTCACTGGATGTGATGGCTGACTGTTATGGAGGAGAAAATTTGAAGTTTAATTTTTATTTTCCCCCAGTAATTTTTGTTGCCTATGTAAAGCTCAGCTTCCATTAACATAAAAAGTGTTCTGGCACAAAAAATATTGTAGAGATTTTTTTATCTCTACAGTAATTGCACAACCAAGGTAGGCGAGGAAAAATTGATAAATAAGGAAAAGTTGTTTTTTTTGCTCTGTGTGTATAACAGCCTTACATGTTACAAGTATGTTTACAGGAAATAAACAGAGCATGTGAATTAATAATGTCATTATCCAGAGAACGTTTGAAGCAACTGGAAGAGATCGAGCAAGACGTAGTTCGGGTTATCGAGGCAGCTTCACAATCGTTATTGGAAATATCAAAGGCACAACCATCTGAAGAGTACATTATTAAAACGACCACTGAATTTTTAAAAGGTACGCCCCGAGTATGTTTTATGATAATATGAATCCTGATGTACATTCAGGAACAAGAAGGAACACTTTTTATTCACAAATCTGATTGGTTGATACTTTATTGTAGGATTGTGATACTTTGTTTTAGGATGATGTTAACGCGATGAATAGATAGTGAATTTTAATAACCGTTTTCTTGTTTTCACCGCTTTGTTTTTATTTTGATTCGGTATACCCCAGGATAATGCAGTTGCAAAATCGAGAATGGTGAAATATTAAAATGTAACATAATATAATAACTGCAGTTTCAATTATAACTGATTATTGTATCGTTGTGTAAAATAGCGGTTAAATCTGCTTGCTAGCATTTTGCAGAAAAGTTTTTAGAAGAAAGGGTGTGTCCCAGTGAAGACTTTTTCTAATCAGTGTCTTGATCAGCTGACATCATTGACTCGATCTTTATCGATGAATGAATTGATTATCCAATGTGTTTTGGAATCTAAACACGAAAAAAATTATAAAATTGACACTATTAACATATTTTAGGATTGGAAGGAGTGGAGAAAAACCTTTCCGAACAGATTTCTTATTTGAGTCAAGTGTCCACCAATCAACAACACGAAGGAAGTATATATTTAGAAGAGAAAAGATTTCAGTTAGTCTGTGAAAGCACGGATATTATTTTAAAGCGATTGAAAAATTTAGAGAAAAACTACTCACCGAAAAGAGATTCCAAGTAAAGGTGGGGAGTGCTATTCGTTGTTTTTAGAATTTCATCTGTTTACCGCTAATATTTCAATGTCTTTTTTTGCTTTTAATTCAGGACGAATTTCTTAAAATCCTTAAACCCTTATAAGGCAAACGTTCTTAAAGATTTTTAAATATCCTTAAAATAAAACATTTTCCTGATTTCCAAATTTTCCTGTTTTTTTTTAGTTCTCTATCATCGTTCAATTTTGGGAGGGATTTTATGGATGACACATCTGTGAAGTGTTATTTCCTGTCACTTGAACTCCTGTATTTTTTCCAGTTGTAAGTTTGTCCACAAATAATCTTTGGAAGATGTTTATCATTTTCCAACAACCCTCTTCAAAAAACTCTCCATAAAAATACCCTATCTATATTATAATATCTGTATACGTCTGTCACGCACAATGGTACCGCGAGTAGCGAGACGCACGCAATGCGGTATAATAAATTGCGGGCGAACCCGCCGAACCCTTGGATTTTTCCACGGGCCATCGACTAGTGTTTCCTTATCTCTTAACATCTTTACTTTTGTCCTCTCTTCTAGCATTGGTCACCCTGTATCACTCTGAATTTGACTTACGTTTTGACTATTCGAAAATACCTAATGTGGATTGTCTATTCCTTATCAGCCATCCTTAATTACAATAATACTAGTCGTTAGCCTTTTGTATATATTCTAGTCCTCAGTTTATCGCCCGTCGTATATATTCTAATCCTTAGTTTATTGCCTGTTGTACATATTCTGGTCCTCAGTTTATCGCCAGTCGTACATATTCTGGTCCTCAGTTTATCACCAGTCGTATATATTCTGGTCCTTAGTTTATCGCCCGTCGTATATATTCTAGTCCTCAGTTTATCGCCCGTCGTATATATTCTAATCCTCAGTTTATTGCCTGTTGTACATATTCTGGTCCTCAGTTTATCGCCTGTCGTATATATTCTAATCCTCAGTTTATTGCCTGTTGTACATATTCTGGTCCTCAGTTTATCGCCCGTCGTATATATTCTGGTCCTCGGTTTATCCTCCGTTGTATATATTCTGGTTCTCAGTTTATCGCCCGTCGTATATATTCTAATCCTCAGTTTATTGCCAGTTGTACATATTCTGGTCCTCAGTTTATCGCCAGTTGTATATATTCTGGTCCTCAGTTTATCGCCAGTCGTATATATTCTGGTCCTTAGTTTATCCCCCGCCGTATATATTCTGGTCCTCAGTTTATCGCATGTCGTATATATTCTAGTCCCAAGTTCATCGCCAGTCGTATATATTCTGGTCCTCAGTTTATTGCCCCGTCATATATATTCTGGTCCTCAGTACATCTCCCCGTCATATATATTCTGGTCCCCAGTCTATCGCCCGTCGTATATCGTGGGCATCGCTATTTCGTGTATTTTAACACAAAGTCGCGATGCGGCTACCATTTTGTACCAAATATGGGTATTACTTATAACAGGATGGTCACAACATCTTCTAAATAACATGAAATTTGAACCCAAAATATTGAATACTCCTAAAATTGCTCATCATGGTGACATGCATTATTTTTTTCAAATGGTAAATTTTCGTTATTACGTTTTATGTGACAAAAATTGGGCATATCGCAACCGGAAAGCTAATCAAATCAACCAATTTGACATTTAAAAAAAAATCTTAATTATTTTTATATCTTTATTTCCTCCTAAAAGTATCGTAAAATCTCCTAAAATATGGAATAGTTTATATACATTATAATGGTGTTTTTTCTTAAAATTTGACCCAGAAACCTCTCAAATTCGTATAAGGTTTCGTAAAATTTTAAGTTTTAAATTTCTGGCCACCCTATATAACAGAGACGTTTTTTTTTGTTTATTTAGTTCACTATGCTTTCACAGTTCTTCATCCTATCATCGCGTGGTGACACGTTGGCCTTTCGTTATTTTCGTAGTGATGTTGTTCGTGGCACGCCGGAGATATTCTACCGTCGCATAAAGTCGTTTAAATCTGCTCACCCCAACCCAGTTTTTAACGTTGAAGGAACACAGTTTATACACATAGTTCAATCTGGTCTGTATTTTGTATGTACAACTACCCAGAATGCATCGCCTGTTTTCGTTTTGGAGTTATTGAACAAAATAGCACGTGTGTGTAAGGATTATTTGGGCGTGCTAAACGAAGAAGCTCTTCGCGCTAATTTTGCTCTTGTTTACGAAATATTAGACGAAATATTGGATTTTGGGTACCCACAATGCACCTCTACAGAGTTGTTGAAGGAATACATATTTAACGAGTCACATCCTTTGCAAATAAACCGTCAACCCTTAGGTCAATTCACCCAGGCTAGTGCGGCCACTGTGTTTGGGGCGGAGAAACGTTCCACGCCCAGTTCTGCTCCCAACAAGTCAGTCCTGACGCCATACAACAAAACCAGTGGAATGAAAAACGAGGTTTTCATAGACATGCTGGAAAATTTAACAGTTCTAGTCTCGGCTACCGGGCATGTAGTTCGCTCTGAGATTGATGGATGCATTAAAATAAGAAGTTTTTTGGCCGGAAACCCAGAAATCCGAATTGGGTTAAATGAAAATTTACGTGTTCGCACAGCCATTATGCGGCTACAAGTTTGGGTAATGAAGTCACGTCAGTTTTGCTCGATGATTGTTGTTTTCATGATTGTGTTGATGTGGATGAATTTGATCGCAGCCGAACCTTGGTGTTTAAACCACCCACGGGGGAGTATTCTGTTATGACTTACCGAATGATGGGCGATGTAAATTTGCCATTCCGAATACATCCTTTTATGGAAGTGCTCGGTGAGAAGCAAATAGTGTTGCGTTTAAAGCTATCATGTGATATACCGAAAATGTTCAATGCTGTCGGTGTTACTGTTTCGTTGCCGGCTCCGAAGTCAACGGAGAATGTGACGCACGAGGTGACCTCTGGAACGAATTCATTGGAATACAAAGCAAAGGAGAGAATAGTTTATTGGAATTTGAAGAAGATGATGGGAGGATCTGAACATAGTGCGAATATTAAATTTACGGTACCGATCGTGACAAATATGAGTAAAAAGGAAGTGGGTCCGATTAGTTTGAATTTCGAATTGCCATTGTTTGTTTGTTCGAAACTTCAGATTAAACATTTGAAAATTACAGAACGAGATTCTATGTACACGCCGATGCGGTGGGTTCGGTATATTACACATAGTGACTCGTATGTTACTAGAGTATAGTTCTCAAATTTCATATTTTTCATAACTTTTGATATTTTGACGTTTTAAGTTTAAATTTATATTTGATAAATATGCGCGAAATTGTCGCTAAATTCGTGAACTTTTTTTAAAATGTAGTAATACTGGCCTCCTTTTCATAACGAGGTCAATAAAATTAATAGTTGTTTACTTTTGAGTTTCTCAGGAGAATTTCTAATTGCTAATGAACAAACAGAGTTTGGGAAAGGTATATTATAATAACTAAATTTTAAATGCGTTTAAGTAGGATTTGTATATATTTTTTTGTAAGGCAAGATTTACTTAAAATGTAGATTCATATCAACTTTGAAATATATAACATTAAAACTTTTTTTCTTCCATCACGAGACTGCGTTCACCTCTTTTTATTGTTTCAATATTGCCATGTAAATTCTTTAACGCGAATATGAACCATTGATTTATTTTTCCCGTTGTTGTTTTTTACTATATATGTATGCACTGGGTTCGAGGTTGGTAGTTTCGTCCAAACATACTTTGAACAGGATTACAGACCTATTGCCATGTTTCTTAAAGAAATACCGCATTCGATCTAGCACACTTCGCTAAATTAAAAAGTTAAGAAAATTAAAGGAGTTTCTAAATGGCCAATGATGACAAAATTGACAAAATGTAATTTCCATTTCCATAAAAGATAAAAGTCGTCCTCGTTGTTGCCTTTGTTGTCGGCGTTTTTGTTTTCGGAGTTGTTGTTGTTGTCGTCGTTGTCGGCGATGTTGTTTAGGCATGGCCACACGTGATGATCCGCGCCTATGATTCCGTTTGTTTTACGCTCAGTTAAGAGGTATCAATTCTCACGGAGATGATAAATTGAGAATCGGTTCACTTTGAAAAATGATAAATAATATAATCTTATTGAACAAATGTTTTGGGCCATCCAACTGTCACGCAAGATTTACAAGCATTTCGCCGCATTAGGTTATTTTGGAGATATATTTTCTGTGCATACGCGTGAAAATTAAGTACATTACAACGGCAAAAAAAGTAAGCAAAAAGTGACCTAAATTTGCCATCAATAATTGCTTTTTCTTTTTGTACATTAAGAACCAAAATGGCTCAACTTCTTTCTCAAGTTTCCCCTGCCTTTTAGCCGTAATGCCCTGGAAGCGAGGTTGCTAAAAAGGGGAATTTGCCTGACTATTACACCTTTTTGTGTTATCAGCTGCTGAAAAATGATTATGCAGGTAAAATCTAGTCGGTAAAAGGCGATTAAAGTCTCTGCTTAAGTGACTTATATTCTTATGCCGACTTTTTTTTCAGCTGACTCTTTTTGACTGATAATGTAAATAACCCTTTTGTTAAGACTCACCCACGACACCGAATATATTGGGGAAAATGGCTAAATTTTGGCTCGTTTTCACTCGACTGCATTTACCCCTATAGTGCGAAAAGCTCATGATTTTTTTTTGTTACGCATGCGCACTTAGACAAAATCTTTAATTTTATTAAAATGCGCACGCGCTAACAAGAAAACTCGAAAGCTTATAGCGCAAAATGCAGTCAAATGGAAACGTGTCTTAAGTAACACGCACTCTGAACTTAACTTTGCAGACCTTTTCGAGCCATGGAGCAGATTGTGTCATAATGAAAGTGCAGCTAGCGCTTACTTGACCTACACCCCTGCTGACAAAGAAAGGTTTTGCAGCTACTGGCTGTAGAGCACTGGTTGTAGCTAGTGTAATAATTTCAGGACGTCAGTAACTAAAAATTTCTATTCTCAGTGCGAGACACTTTGAAGGACTATAGGAGTCCTGGCGTATCAGTAACAGCCCTTTTCCTAGAAAATTCGCTGCCTCCTGAAAAGTACCCATTAATTTTCCCTTTCCACTCCTTGTGTCGATCCAAAAGAAACTTAAAAATTCGAAAGCTTAAAAATATTCATTTAGATTTCAAAGATACTAAATTGACATTCCTGGAATCTTTCTTTCTTCTAGGCTATCCTTTTAATTCAAAGTCATCACAAATCCACAAATCTGTTGGCGTTTCCATTTTTTATAGAGGACGTTCATTAAAAGTGGGCGTTTATTAAGATTTACAGATTCTCATATTGGCGGGTTTTTTGTGATGTTTACTATTTACATAATTAAACTCAAGTGCTAGGAAGATTCTTTTTTCTCATGTCAATCTGTTCAAATTACAAAAAATCACTAAAAAATGGATATTTTATAAAAAAATTAGGGTAAGCAAAGTCCCATCAGAAACAAAATTTAAATTTACAAGCTACTACACCCCATTCACGCGTAAAAAAATAGTTTACCTAAAACTGGCTTGTGTGAACCAGGTTTTCCATTGGAATAAACTAAGTTCTGGGCCCTTATTACAGGGGAGGGACGCTTAAAAAATGCTGGGCACTTAACCGAATCATTATGGACGTCAGATGTGAATGAGGTATTTTTTTAATTAATAATTTCAATTCTAGTGAAAGTTATACACAGAATTCCACATTCCATTTTAATTTACATAAAATTTATACAAAAGAGAAAAATTATATTTTGAATACTTGATCACCTAAAAATATTTTTATTTAAAACGTGTAAAACTTTAACGTAAGAACAAAATTGCTATTCTCTCAACGTGCTCAATAAGTGTCTTATTTGCTTGAAAGCTTCTCTTTATATACATTAACATACGAATGCGCTATATACAAAATACTGTTCAGAGCACATCAGCCAAATGCTAAATTTTCTATCGCGAAGATATTTTGTTTTGGGCTGACATGTGCTGTACATACAATAGCACCCCAAGCGTCATCGACAGGGATTACGAAACATATCCGACTATAAAATTTTTATTCTGACATGAACAATAACCACAAAGTTAAACTGCATTATTTATTTTATGCCGTTTACTGTTAAAGGCTTATTGATGTTATCGTCGGCTATGTTCGTGCGTATAATAGTCTGTTCTTACTTGAGTAAAAAAAATTTATCTGGACTACTAAAAATAGAAATTTATACGGATTGCGTTTACACTAGATTTTAAAAAATTTAGCATGAAAACGATAAAAAAATGTAAACAAATTTTTTCCTCATTAGTTTGAATCTGTAATAATTGCTTAAATAAGTATATATTTTTCGTTTGTTGCTAGACACTTTCTTTGAGAACATCACAAAAATGATTAATATTATTTCTAAACATGAAAATAGAAAAAATTCTATCAATGTTTGTCCTAATCTGCTATGGAAATTTGTACATTAGCGTGATCTCATAAAAAATTAACAGTGCAAACTTCACATTTATTTTTGGAGTTAACGAGGCAAAAAAATCTTGTTGATTTCCGTCCCGTAAAATTAACAGTGCAAACTTCACATTTATTTTTGGAGTTAACGAGGCAAAAAAATCTTGTTGATTTCCGTCCCGTAAAATTAACAGTGCAAACTTCACATTTATTTTTGGAGTTAACGAGGCAAAAAAATCTTGTTGATTTCCGTCCCGTAAAATTACAATTTTGATTTATCAAAAAAAATTACATCTAAAAAATATAAAAAATAATTGGATAACTTTGTTTCGTTTCTCAGCCATCTTCGTGGCTCACGTGATATTTGTTGGACAAAGACATATCGTTACTTTTTTCCATCTCCCTTACTACAGCAGTTGTTGATGGGACATCACCATTCTCTGAGAATAAACGCGAATCTATAAAAAGAGAGGATAGTTGTCTATATTAAAATAATCACTGTCTGCCTATGAGCCAATTTATCGAGAACGCAATTAGAATCGCACTACTCATCGCAATAACCCCCGTCCAAGTAAATTTATTACTTCATGTAAACATAGCAACAACCCCCGTCCAAGCAAATTTATGACTTCATGTAAACAGGCGGGCAAGATTGCACGAAATAATAAGGCGGGAAATATGTGATAAAGACTATAGTGTGTACACAAAACTCTCTGCACTGCTTCCGCACTTGTTCTCAACACAGACTTAAAGAACATACACAGTACATTAGTTTGTTCGGGAAGTTGCATATTAACTGATACCTGGGATGTTTTTGGGGCAAAAATGACAAGACGGTTTCGCTTCCACCAATTTTTTACGCACGCATAACTTCGAGTCTTCGTTGTCTAAGATATAAATCCATGGGAATAATTATCTTCCAGAAGAAATTTTTTTTGTAACTGTAAGTGAAGACATTTTGACGGCGAATAAGAGTTTGTTAAAAGCTCCCAACTTTTTTTGCCAAAGTTTCTTTACTTAAGGGGTAGAGTGAGCACACAAGTAAAGAAAGAAAAAAACAGGGAAACGAAATAAGAAATAAATACAGGGAAAAAAAGGTGTAAAAATGCTGAAAAACCTACTTAAATCTGGGTTAACAAGTTTGTTTAGCCCAGAATTAACGATCTTATCTTTTGTGCAAATCTCAGAAGGCGAAATACTCGTATTCGTGGTATGCATTGTGATGGGTGCATTGAACTGAAACGTTGTTGCAGAAGGTGGAATTTGTAGAGGTATCTTTAATCCTGGAGTTATTTCTGCTTGTACAATGTGGGAAGAAGTCGTCGAGTCATGATGCGTCATAGTCAAATCTAAATGTACAACATTGTCGAATTTAAAACCGCAAGAAAAAAACAAAAATTAAGCAAAGAAAACAAGCAAGTACCATCTTCACCAGGAGTATCCGAAACATCTGTTCCCCAATCTTCCCTTCTTTCACCACCACATGACAAGTTGTCATCATCTAAAAACAAGAAAATAACAATAACGACTCTCTCACATGAACTTTTACTACTCAAAGTGCAAATAAGTGACGACACTTAAGAGGACAAGATAAAATATCAGAATATCAGGAAATACCAGAACAAGATTGGCCTAGCCTTACCTTGCTGAGAAGCTTTGAATTGACTGTCTTGGTACTGCATCGTTGAATCTTCAGATACCGACGGTTGTCTTGCAACTAAAAATGATATCACCTTCTGCTTCAAAATGTGCGTGGTATAGTAGTAAATTGTTTGCAAAATATTTTAATTGTTGCTATTATGGAATGCTTATCTCATCGACTGAGTCAAATTTGCAGTACAAAGCATGGCATTTTAATTTTAAACAAGATTTTCATACTGCTCAATAGGGTAAGATGAAATATCAGAATAGGAATTGGCACAACATGATCGGCCTAGCCTGACCTTTTCAAATATCTTTTAACGTGACGTAAGCTCCACTAGTAGAAGGTTTTTGCAAAATATTTTTATTGTTTCTATTATAGAACGCTGATCTCATCGACTATGTCAAATTTGTACTACAAATTACAATTTGTACTACATGGTGCCTGACTTGAACACCAGAATCACGAATACGTTAGATTCTTGTTTTTAATTGCAGCCCTACAGTCAGGTGAAAATTCCATGAATTTTTTCATTGATATTTCCCCCTGATTATTTCCAAGATACTCACAATCTTAGAATAAAACTTCCCCATGGATACGTCTGCCCTAGTGTGTTATTTTTCAAAAGTTAGTTAGCTAGTATCTGTGGTTACCATATTTGTTTATATCTTCCCCAGTCCTCAACTGTTCCCATTATGTATTTATATGTTTTGCATGTTTTAGTTCAGAATTTGTTTTTTCGAGATAAAGTCATGTTTTTAAAATAAATCTTTATTTGTTTGCTTTTAACCCGAATATACTTGGAAATTCAGTATAAATAAAAGAACATATATATGTATATGAAATACATAAAAACATTAAAATTAAGATTTTCAAAACAAAAATTCGCTGATTTTCCATTGATTTTCCGAGTGAATTCGAAAATTTCCTGAAAACCCTGATCTTGTAGCAACCATGTATAAAGTGGGGATTTTCTCATATTTCTTCATAATTTTCCTTACATAGCAGGATGTAAATAATTTCAAACATATCTTACTTTCAAGCTGCTCATCTGTGTGTACAGAAAGTAAAGGTGCGGCTGCATCATTTCCTGATAGGGTTTCCGCATAACCTAGAGAAGTAACAAATTTACAGGTAATCGACCACACAAAACAAACTTTTGAATTCACCGATAGATCCCTGTGTCAGGTTACTTGGGAACCATTTTAAAACATTTAATTTTAACTTACGTAAAAGGTGGAGGTCAAAATCTGGAAATTTGGAAAAATTTTATATCAGATAAAAGCGTTGACATGCGCACAGAAGAAAACAAGCTTCCTTATTTTTATTTGAATATGCATAAATAGAATGGCTTTACTTACCTTGATTTTATTTGAATATGCATAAATAGAATGGCTTCACTTACCATCATTTACTATATTGATGCTTTGCAGCTCATGCTCTAGAAAGGAAAAAGTGTTCTTACTTCGATAAAGGAACTACTGCATTGGACGCATAGAAAATACAGAAATTGAAAATTTTTGGGTATGCAACACTCACCTTCTCTTGGCTTTGCGACTAAAACGAGAAAAAATAATGCTAGGTTAGTACAGATATCGTGCAAAAATAAAAGTCCATAGGAACAATAGGGCGTCTGTCTGTAACAAGCAAGGTGGATGTTTTTATTTTTCTAAAAAATGCACATCTCTTTTTTTCTCAAAGTACTGACTGGTCATTGCTGACATCATCAAAACTCATATAACAGATCTTTTCCGTTGTTTTCTATTGCTTAAGTGGATTTTTCCACAGGCTTTATCGACTAGTATACAATTAAGTTATTTCTCTTCAGCTATGGCATCACCGAAATTCTTATTTTAAATTAAAGTCCGCTTAAAATTTATTCACTGCATACACATTTTTTTCATTTCGTTGAAGCAATTATGAAAATCAGGTATGTTTGCATATAGGGTCTTAAATATGCTTGCAAGCTAGTTAAAAAAATGATTGCAGGCGAGTTAAAAAACTAAAGTGGGAGCAGGCGAGTTAAAAAACACAATAGTGACATGAAATATGTGAGCAATGGCACGAAGAATCAACCTCGAGAGAGTTGTTTTCAGACCATGGTGCATGGGGAGATTATCATCAGAATTTCTAGCTAAACCCTGCAACTTTCGCATTTCCACACAAACTTTCCTCTTGACACATGTCTTTATTTCGTGACATTTTTTTTTTAATTTGGCGGCCACCATTCAAAGGTTTTACTCACCTTTTTTCCTACAAACATTCTTTTTATATGCTACAATTCCTACAATTCCTACAAGTAAAATTGCTATTATTGCAATTAAAATTCCGATAGCAATCCAAAATACATCAGTGACGGCGGTTGACACATGTGGATTATTTGTCGTTTTTATGCCAGTGTGACATGTCTAAACATACAAATTAAAACATAATGTAACAAAATAAATTATTACAATTATTTAAAAATTATTCTTCTGCTTTCGTTTTAATATATTTTACTCTTTACTTCTAAAACATACGAAAATATAAAAGGAGACACAACAAATAATAAAGTAACTCTTAATTCTGCAGAAATATTTGTACTTTGCAGTCACCATCATACATGATGTTGTAGGGAGAAAACAAGACCTTTCTGTGAGGTTTTAACTTATTTAACACATAACACGAAATACGGGTTGAAGATATATACAGTGTTTTGTTCAAAATTTCTAAGTTTTGAATTTAGTCAGCCTCACTATTTTTCACTCGTTGGTATCAAAGTGCATTTTTTATCCGTCTAAAAAAACAAATTACCTCAATAACATCTTTGCATTTTTCTATCTCATCCAGCAATGTTAATTTTTCACAACATGAAACACAATCGCCAGTTGATACGCGCAAAAAATATCTTGGTCTACACTCACACCGCAGTGGTGTAGTAGCATTACACTGTGATGTAGGAATGTGGTTTTCAGGACACTTTTCAACACAGGACTGGCAAGCATGGCTGCCATGTTTGTCTTTGTACCTTCCCGCACTGCAATTTTTACATCCAATTTGAAAAGTCGAGGTGCGAACAATATCGTGGCACGGTGTTACGGGTTCATTCCCTGGATCACATTCAGGGCATGTAACTTCACAAATGTCTTTGCCATCAACCTTTTGATGGTAGATTTCCATTGGACATTCCTATAAAAAAGTCATAATGAAATTCCTTGTTGACTGTATCGATTTCATCCTTTTATGCAGTAAAACAAGTTGAATTTTTTGTGTATAAATGACACCTGTGAATAAATGCCATTTCCATTAAAAAAAATTTTTTAATTTATATTAAAAAATTTCGGAAAAACAAAATTTTGGTGAAAAAAAGCCACCGAAAATTTGTCTGTCGAATTCAGAGAGTTGCTGAAATTTTTAGATTTAATTAGTTTTTTATTTTTTTTATTTTAAATGTCTATGTTTTAGTTACAACTGTGTCTGTATTAGCAACAACACGCTTGTAAGGTGATTTAACAGTGACTTTTATCATTAGCTCCATGCTAATGCACATTCCACGAAGATGATGGAGCATCTTCGTGGAATGTGCATTAAAAGATATTTTTTGCGCGTATCAACTGGCGATTGTGTTTCATGTTGTGAAATGTTGTGGATGCTGGCTTGTTTTGATGTTTGCTTATTTTTGATTTACAATGTTTTTTGACTTTCCAGCGCCATGCTCTTTTCGTTTTTAAGATATCCAAGTGCAATAATTCTGACATCTGTTTACCGCACTGACATTGTTGATTATATTCTATTGCTAACATTCTGACTTGCAAAACGATAAGAATTCAAACTTTGCCACATAAAGGTTACATAAACAAAATAGAAAATATTAAAAACATATTTACCTGAATGGATTGTGCAATGCCCAACAAGGTTGAAATCACAAGTGTTCTAAAAAATTAAAAAACAAATGAAAACAGTGACTAAAATATGTTTTCTATGGCAAAAGATTTCTCTTAATTCTTAAAAATGCGATAGCAATCAATTGGTGTTCTTAGAAAGATGTCAACTGCAATAAAGTAAAAGTGACATTGGTGGAAGACGTAACGTTTTTGAGTCTAAGTACGTACAGTACTACAAAACGACCTTCTTGCGAAATGGTCATCTATATTACAATATCCATATACGTCTGTCTGTCATGGAAAATGGTACCGCAAGTAGCGACATGCATGCAATGCGGTATAAAAGGACGGGCGAACCTGTGGATTTTTTAGCGGGCCAATGACTAGTATAATTAAACAATGATAAAAAATACGTTGTCATAATCAACAATATCTTGCTAGGCAGGTACCTTTAGATGATAACATTGATTGAATTTATACGTCACAGCATGGGCACAAAAGTTAATCAAACAATGATTACTGTTATTCAGGTCAGGTTATTTAACCTGACCGAAAAGGCTGCTACAGATATTCAATTATAGCTCTGCTTTGTTGTTACTGGTTGCTGATCTAAAAGTGACCAATGTAGAGAAATATTGACAACAACATTATCCATTACTGCCTCTATTGTATCACGGGAGAGGGATGCTTTGGTGAATTTACCAATCTATTTACAAGTAAAAAAAATACCTCAACTTTTTTTATAATTTTAATCCCTTCCTATATTTCTTATACAGCGTATAATAACTCTTGTATACTATAAAATTTTACTCTTTACAGCCGTTGTATCGCTTTAATTGTTTCGAAAGACTTTAGTTAATTCCTTTGTTTTTAGTTCAAATAAAATCCAAATATGACATTCATTACAAAAAAATAAGAAAAGGAGTAGCGAAAGAATTTTTTGTCTTAAATAATTTTAATGAATAACAAATATAATTCATACTTATTAACTGTCATCATGATGAAGTGCTTGCCAGTCTTATGTAATTGAATATAATCTGAAAAAATAAAACAAGATGCATGTGTAGTCAATACAACTACTAAGACCAAATATCAAGAATTTTCCTTTTTATCATTATAAATAAATACAAATAGCAAATATATATAAATATATATAAAAGGTTCTCATTTGAACAAAGTATACATATTATTTTAAATCACTTCTTACTGCGACAAAGAAAAAATATGACAAGAGAAAGCATTATTAAAGCATTATTAAAGAGTACGCATAAAAATTATATACTAATTATATACATTATATTGATAAAAAAAAGCAGCCTAATTTCATATGCCTACATTCTAAATTTGAAACACAAAAGTAATACAAAATTATTTCTTATGCAAATTCCTTCACTGGTCCAAATTTTTTTGGTTATTGCACTTTGTTTTTTACGAAGGGGGGATCTTTGACGCACACTCATAATAAAATGGTCACAATGGTTAAGTATTACTTCCTCATGACAGCCTTTTATATGTTAGGTGCTGAAGTGCGGACAGTGGGCAGTGAATTAAAAGATGGTCTATTAGTCAAAATTGTTAGGGTGTTTAAGAAAGTGTTGTGTTAATAACATATTTTTGAGTTGTTGTATTTTTTGCTTGGTAAAAAGAGATTTAGATGAAACTTCTTGATAATTCATGCTGTGAAATTTTGCAGACAGTGTTAAAAATACTAAAAAAAATTTTGTTTACAAAAACTCATTAAAATGCTATCATGTGAATGTTAAAAAAAAATATATTTTTTAACATTTTTAAAAAAAGTTTTTATATTCTAAACATACAAAAAACAAGTTTAGAATTTGAGACAATCTGACAAAGAAAAACATTTTGTCTGTTGTTGTAATAAAAATGGAGAAAGATGCAGAAAGATTTTGAGGATTGAATATTGGTGATATCGAACAGATTCTTCCCGAAAGAGATACAAAAGATATGTACAAATCAATGTTAATGGTTAAATCTTTTTAATAAATTTAATATGAAACTTGATCTATGCATAATTAGTTTTTATCTTAAAGGGATCCCAAGGTACTTTTACAAGTTGGACTTACCTAAAAAATTTGCATGAGAAATCCCAAATGACATATTCACTTTTTGGAAAAGTTCATGTAACTCCAGATATTACTTTTTAAATATTTATTTTTTTGCCCCTTGACTGCCGCATTGACCTTCTTTGTTAAAAAGTTTCAAACTAGCTCCAGTCTTTTTTTGTGAGATGTGACCCTTTTATAAAAGATTTACGGCTCCGTTCGAATTATTGACTTTCATAGCCAAAAACAATTAAAATACCTGTGCAAAAAAGCTAAAAAAGTTCTACCAAATTTCAACAAGATTTTTGTTTTAAAAAAATATTTAACATGATATACTAAAAAACGAAAAAATATACTAGCAACAGGTGTGTGCATGATTTTTTTGTTTTGAATCGATTAAGATTTATTTCAAGAAAGATGTTGTGAAAGATGTTGTGAAATGTTGCGAAACTTTTTTACAAAAATCACTAAAAAAATGCATTCAATTCTATAAAAATTTATATTACTTGGAAAGAAATATTTGCGGAACAAATTTTTGCGATCACAACAATTATACAAGCTGCAGAGCTTATATTTGCGGTCGAAAGTTCTTACAAAAGAAACGCAGAATGATTGTTTGCGATTGAAACCTTCTCGTATTAAGCATTAAGGAAAGTATATTCTTTACACATTATCGCTTTACCCACAGTCTTCAAAAATATTCGATTTAATAAATTCATAAAAAAAAGTTTGCGGACTTAACTTAAGGTTTAATCCTAAATATGCAAAAATTTCTTCCCTTTGAGACAAATGTCCTATTTTATCAACGTTTTTTCAGCTTAAAAACTAATACCCCATTTACACCTAACAACATTACAGTAGTATACTCTAAGCTGACTGGATTAACATTCTTTAATAAAACTGCAGCGAAACATATTTTCAGATGTGAATCTGAAATGGGGTATGCTTTTTGTCATAATGATTTTGAATAATTACATAAAATTACACAAGAGCTCCTATATAATTTACTTGTTAAGGGCAAATGAAATATTTAACTAAAAACATAAAAAAAACTTAACAAATATTCTCGATAGTTTTTAAAACTTTAACTTATTTGGTGTTATTTTTCATCATGCACACCAATTTCAAGCCTGGTTTGCATTCGAAAATATAATACAGCACAAATCTAAGATCGAAAAAACTGTTTAATTTACTACAATCAGTGACAAAAAATGTTAGCACAAGTCCAAAAACTTTGAAGTCTGACCACTTGCCAATGTTAAGCTGCACCAATTGTTGCTGACGTTAGCGTGCGTCTTTTCCCCGATATTTCAGCACAACGTGGAACCTGACTTAGATTATTCTATGCCACTATCCATTCTAAATTCTTCTTAGCACACCTAAGGCGTTTAGGTAATCAAGGAATTACCATTAAAGTAAATGCGTTAAAGTACTATGTAGGCCACTCTAGCCATCCTCGTAGCTTACATGGTACTTGTTATGAAACGAAGTTATAATGTTATTCCGTCCTTCCAATCTAAACCAGTACACAAAACTTCTGATTGTAAACTCTGGTATATATGTACTGATTTGTGTCAACAACGTCCGAAAATCTTTGGGCTTGTGAAATGAATCAGGAAGCGCCAAACTTTGGAAGCTGCTTGTTAATCCATCCATTTGCTCTTCACTTTGGTTTTTTTCCGCAAGAGTTACCAAATCATTTGTCGAAGGAACATCCGGATCGGAGAACAAATTGCGGTCTATGAAAAAGGTGATCATTCGTTAATAAATTATACGTAAAACACATCTTACACAAAGTTTTTTTTTGAGAACAATCACCTATAAATAAAAGGCCTTATTTTTAAGTCCTGATGTAGCCCGATTGCATGTTTTTATAATAAGCATATTCATTATCAGCATATTGTTTAGAGCATATATACTGGTGAAGGCTTCTAATATGTGTTTCTTCTTAGTTAACGCCGCAATACTGTCTGGATTTGGTCTTGTGTAACTATACCTTTAGTTCAGTCGCTGTTTTAATGTTTTAATGTAAAAACAGGACCAATTCTTATCCCATAAAGGCAACGTTTAAGTTTTTAATTTATTTTTTCCAATAGGCATAACATAAGCGTACTCAAACCTGATTTCGAATTTTCACTTGCTTATTAAAAACACATGCACAAGGCTAAAAACTTTACTTTTTTGTAATTTTATTTTCTTGTTTGATTAGCTTAGAACTTTAATGAATAAAATTCTGAAAAGCGATAAAATATTTTCTTACAGTTCCTTATAAAAGAGAAGTGTACTTATTGGCGCGTCATTGGCACAAATGACTCACAACGTAGAATCATTCTGCATTGGTTTATTAGAGAATTTAAGAAGAAGAAAAAGACTGTATTGATTCGTTAAAATAACTAGAGGGATACAAAATACCTGGAAAGTCTTTGCCGCAATCGCAAGATGGACTTGCCTCCACCAATTTTTTTCGTATGGTCAATCGCAACTCTTCGTTGTCTAAAAATTAAAGACAAATCACTTGAATACTCACCTTTTTTCATTCCTGTTAATCTTAAATTTATTCTAGAAAAAACATAAATGATACAGCAAGTACAGCAATGAAACTTACTTAGATTTGGTTCAGCAAGTTTGTTTAGACCGGACTTGACAATCTCGTCCTTCTTATAAGCACATGGCGGATTACTTGCATTGTAATTTATGTTAATGACTGGTGAATTAATCTGAATTAAGGCAGAAGTAGGCATGGATAGAGATTGCACAAGTAAAAAATCTGTATTATTGTTTGTTATTTCCGCTTGGTGCACTTGTACCAATGAAGTGGTACTCAACGAGTCATCATCCGTCATAGCACTGTCTAAATATACAACATTATAAAACCTAAAACACACACACACACAAAAAAAAAATGAAGCAAAACAAGTAAGTACCAGCTTTTCCCCAATCTTCCCTTCTTTCACCAGCACATGACCAATTGTCATCATCTAAAAACAAAAAAATAAAAAAAGCAACTCTCCTAATTTAACTGTATATATTTTACTATTCAAAGTGGAAATAAATGACGACACAGCTTAATAGGTAAAGATGAAATGTCACAACAGGAAATATCACAACACAAATGGCCTAGCCTTACCTTTTTGAATATCTTTTAACGTGACGTATTGGCCACTGTCTTGGTACTGCATAGATGAATCTGCAGACACCGACGGTAGTCTTACGACTAAAATTCAAATTACATTATATTGAAATTGTGTTTTGGGCTGCCACAAGATAACGAAAGATTATTCGATTTCATGCTTTTAAGAAAAAATTATACCAAACAAAAAGTGCAAAGTTATTATTTTGAATTAACTCTTAATATGCAAGAAAAATTGTTGCACGTGAAAAAGTCCTACTTATATAGCACTTGCTATTACACTAACATTCCGCGAAGAGACCTAATGTAAAGAGAGGCTCGTTATTCTTCTTAATCCTTAAAGGATAGCCCAATTCATCCTCTTTCAAAAACAGATGACAAGCTATTCCAAAAAGTTATGGGGGCTGTTTTTGCCAGATTTTGCCTGAATATTTTCCGGACCAGTCCTTTAAGGGTTATTTTTTAATATTACTTTCATAAATAATAACCAGAGAACCACACTGTTGTCGTTTTCCGTCAGATTTGACACAACATTAGGTCGCTTTACACAGGAATAACCTCTTACTTGGTCGCTCTGTACTCTCAACTGATGCAAGTAATGGTGCAATAGGCTCACTAACGTCTGAAACAGTGTTTGCATAACCTAAAGAAATTTGGTATAATAAGCTATAAATTACAAACAGACATTCATTTTTTAAAATTTCTATTAAAAAGTATGAAAAAAATGAAGTTTTGTAGCATAGAATTTAAAGGTAATACCTTGTTCATAATTCTATTTTTCTGTTGTTAAACTGAAACACCTTTTTAGTTGCTTTGCTATTTCTTTAATATTTTGCAATTTTTAAATTTTAGGTAATTGCCTCTTCTATTTTAATATTTTACATTTTACAGTACAGGAAAAGATTAAATTTCTGTCCAGATTTAAATCCAAATAACAAATTGTCTTAAACTTGTCGTACACAAAAGATACATTAAAGCAAAACTTTTAAATTTCTTAAAATACAGATCATTTGAAACACTTGAACTACAGAACTTTTCTTAACAACAATCATTTTCTAACTTCATTGCTGTTATACAAACTGAAAGAATGGCTTCACTTACATTCGTTTGTTGCAGAGATGTGTCCGAGTTCAACTAAATTTAACTGATCTTGTTTTTCTGATTTCCTCACTAAAGTAAAAAATGTGAAAACGAATAAACCCATGTTATGACTGTCAAAAGTACAGTTAAATTGTTTTTTTTTTGGATTCTTTAACCAGGAATGACCTTTATGCTTCCAGATATTTTCAGCAGTGGAGAACACTGTTAAATTTTGAAGCTCAATAATTCACCTAACAGTTTTCCCTTCTTAAAAAACTAATGTACTCTCCCCCATTTTTTCTTGTTTATTAAAAAAAACACTGAAATATTTTTTTTTCATTTGTAGTCATATCATGGCTTCGACCAGCAACCCTCCTCCTTCAAAAATTATTTCTGATAATCTACAACACAACAATATTTTCTAACACCGTGGAAATGGTTCACTCACCTCGTCTTTTACAAATATAAATCAATAACACCACCAAGAAAAGTATAATTCCTACAAGTATTGAACTGACGATTACAACAGTTTTATCATCCTTCTTCTCCTTCTTCTTCCTTGTTGGTACATTTTTGGAGGAAAGAATGGTTGTAAAAGGATGAGTTGGAGAATGACCCAAATCAGTTGTTGTATGAAGGCCTGTATTAAACGTTGATGGGTTGCTTGTGGTAGCTGGTGATGGCAACTCAAGTGTACTTGTGAGATGTGTAGTTGACAGATGTGGCATTGGAATGTCTGTGCGACACGTCTAAATAATATATTAAATAAAAATAGAAAGCATGTAAGATTTAAACAAATAAAATAAGCCATAAAAATTGCTTTAAGCTCTACGTTAAGAAATAAAAGAAATTCAACTTTTCATAAAAATTTGAGCACTGTTTTGAAACCAGTGCATTTTTAAATATTGAGTTTTTAATTTTTGTTTTATAAATTTTATCAAAAAATGCTGAATTTTAAATTAAAAAAATACGGAATTTATTATTTTTGTACATACCAACAAATATCGTATGAACATAGCTATTACACCTTTCAGCCCTGTGAATCTAGGTCGGCACTCGGCAATGCTGACCTGAAAAACCAACCTTCATTAAATTGAAGTCAGCTTGTACATGCCACACTATATTCTTTCCATGGTCGGCATGCCAAGAAAATTAATTTATTACGTTGGCAAAACCGACTTTGTTTCACAAATAAGTATCAAAAACGTAGCTTCAACAAACTGTTACCGTTTCCATATTTTGCTCGAAGTTTTACTTGCGATTAACAAGATTCTTCGAGAGCACTTAGTATAGCGTCTGTATTTTGTCTGTGTCAATCAAGTATCCTGCATTTATAATACGTTCGAAAAGCCTGTGACTGAAAACGAGGCGAAAAAAAAACAGCTTAATTTTTTTATTAAAAAAAATCACCCAGAGGAGTTCAAGTATATTTATAAATGAATAACTTTTTTCTATTTCTCAAAATTCGATCTATTTCTCGAAGATTGATAAAAGAATTGTTAGGGTAACTCTAACAACGAAGTTACACTATTGTTTTGCAAAACATGCAGAGAATATTTAAAACTTACTGACGTGAAAAGCAACAAAAAAGGAGTAGCTAAAATTTGAACAGAAAAATATGTGCAAGAAACAACAGTGAATAAATCATTTCTCCGATCATCTTAAGCTATCAAAGACATGCATCAGCAGTGATCCAACTTCCAGAAAAAGAAACTGAAAAAGAAAAGGAAAGTTATGGCTGCTCCTCATCGTCATCAACACATATAGATATCGATCAATTATCGAGTGACGAGTGGACCGATTCTGATGGTGGTGACGATGATTAGTTTGAAAATTGATAGTTTTACTGTTTAAAACTAAAAAAGACATTATGTATTTAGAAGCACATTGTATATAACTTTATTTTGATGAAAATTAAAACCAGTATCGTCCCAAAGACCTTTGGATTCACAGGGCTGACCTTTGTTATTAAAACTTATCTCCTGCCAAGAAACAAGTGAAGCCTTTGAAAGTTGTCTGGAAATGTTTTATTTCTTTAAAAGATCTTCATTGCAGTTATCAAGCATATTTATACTGAACTACATATTAAAATTTATGTAAAAATTATGTAAAAAAGCATGACACTAGCTACAAGCTCTAAAAATAGCTAGGAATATCATTTTTATTATTGTTGCTGTCTTTTCCACATTTACCATAAACTTACATGGAGTATTCAATGTCTGCAGCAGTATTTAGAACTTGTATAGCTGTTTTTGAACATAATGCTTTGATTTAAGCACTTTAAGTTGAAAAACAAACAAACTAATAATTGAAAAGCTACTGGTTTTTCCGGATTCACCTTTTATTTTAGTGTTTTCATTAGTGCCTTGATTTACTTTATTAGCTATATACATAGAGAAAATACAAACAAACTAAGTACCGATAATTACATGCAGACAAAAAAGATATTATATTAAACCTGCTGACATAGAGGTTTTTGGTTCTGATACATCAAATGTCATTGATGCAATAAAATTATTCCGTAAAGTGCTTCTATTATAGAAAATATACTGAAGTTTGTTTCAATTTTTTAGGTAAAAATTATTTAAAAAAATTTAAAATTATATTAGTTACCTGTATAAAATCTTTACATTTTTCTTTTTCATGTGGAAATAGTGACAATTTCTCACAACAGGACACACACCCAAGCGACTGGTGAAAAAAGTTCCCGAGTTTACAGTCGCATCTCCGTGCCGTAGTGGAATTGCAAGATGTTGTAAGAACAAGGTTTCCTGGACAAGTATGATCACATGTCCGACACCAGTGGCTCCCATTTCCTTCTTTATACATATTGTCCTTACACGGTTGACATCCAACTGTAATGTTCAGTTTGTGGATAACACCAAAACAAGGAGTTATGGGTTCGAATCCAGGAGGGCATGTAGGACATTTTTTATGGCAGTAACTTATTCCATTCACCTCTTGCTCATAAAATTCCATTTCGCATGATGACTAACAAATATAAAGGTTGCGTATTTCAATCATAGTTTAAAAACCCGAGGGAGATGAGATGATATAGTATAAAAATTGAAAGGCTTGGTAATTTAAGATGCATGAACAGTCATTCTGCACTTATGCTATTTATAACTCTACTATACTCTTGTATAACAAAACTTCATTAATGATTCTTTCTTTAGTTGATATCACAAGAAAAGTATTTACATGTAACATTTTTTTACTGTCAAAATGCTGTCAAAATATATGCATCAGTACTATTAAAAAGATTTTCAATACCTGAATAGACACTTGCACAGAACCAACCAACGTTAAAAGCAAAAGTGTTCTAAAATACAAAAAATACACAGTAGCAGAATAGCAGACAAGCCACAAAATTTCTCTGATTTAGATAGCGATAGCTTCCTTATTATTATCCTCATCGTTTTCTATCATTTTACTTGGTTAAACCATGGCACTTTGTTATAATTATGAAGTTGATGTTTCAATTCTACGTTGAACTCTTTAGTTTTCAACTTCTTTTCGATTTCCTTTTTTCATTTGAAAGTTTTTTTTGCAACATCAAATCTAACCATCTCAAAGAAAATTTAAAAAATATGCTGAAATAGTTTAGGTTGTTTGCGTGGTAATTATGCACACATGTGATCGCTAGAAATCATGGAATGTTCACACATTCACAGATTTACACATCTATTTTTTGTTCGCTTTTCAAAAGAAACTATGGTCTGAAGTTTGCTGACAAAAGAAGTAAATCCTTTTTTATCCTACTTCCAATTACCATTCTTGAAAAAAAAATTCAGAAGTTGGTACGTTTTTTGTATGCTTATCAGCAAGAAAAACGTTGTGTTACAGAAACACGAAATTCGATATATAAAAGACGGGCATTCTTTAGTTTATTCAGATCTTGTAAGCAGCGAGGAAGTGTTTTAACGAAGAAAAACATTTTAAATGTAATTTTTTAGTACAATTTAAACTGTTAAATTAAAACTAACAAAGAAAAAAATAAAAACTACAAAATGTGTTGTGGAGTTTTGTGTTTTGTGACGTGTTCATTTTTTATATGTAATACTGCTAAACAACAGCCCTGGCATAAAGGTGCCCCTGATACGAAGGTGTTTATCAATTTCTCCAAATTATTTTTAAAAATCTCTTGCCTTTTTTAAGATGTTCAGCTTTGATGGTTTTCATCTAACCTTATGACATCATTATTGATAATTTAATAAGATAGTCAGCATCAATTTAAGGTGACGGTATACCTTTTGAGCATGGTTTTTAAATCACGATTTTTTCAGCGATAGTTAATCAAAATTTATTCATCACCAAAAGGCATTTTTAAACACCTATCAAATGGTATAAAAATAATTTGAAACTTTTTAACTCGTGAAAAGTACAGATACATTTTTGAAACACATCCTGCCCTCAAAAAAGTGACTTCATTTACAAAACTACTTCGTTTCCAAATCTCATTCGATGTTCTTTAGAATCGTGATAGATGTATGTAAAACGATTTTTTAATTATTTTCCACAAAGTCCCCGTTTTTTATTTATTTTACTTTTTCTAAAAAAGCCATTTTTTAACGTAAACTTTCGTCTTTAAGATGTAATATCTAGAGAATCGTTGATTTGTTGAAAATAAAAAAAAATCGCTTTTAGATAAACACGTTGGCTTCAGCACAGTAGCACTCTCCCTTGTAGATCTTCTGTAGTTTTGTAAAAGAGATTTGAAATGTAATAGATGGTATACGAAAAAAAAAACACTTTTAAAATATCACACCTTTCAAGCATACTCATAATGATGGTGATACTTGTTGATATTGCGATTTGTGTTAATTCTGTTGTTATCTTTCAGTAACCAATACAATAGTATTAGAGACTGGTGAAGCCTTCAAGTTACCTCATCAAGGTAAGAATCAGTTAACAATGGTAGCAGAGTTAAAGGGTACAGATCAACTGGCCTGGTATTTATGATCATTGTGCGAGTGACATTTGAGTTGAAAGAAAGCAATTGAGGGCACACACCCAGATGTGTTCCTTGAGGTAAGAGAGATAACTTTCCCTTTTGTTGGCTATTTGTTGACACGTGTGTGTGCAAACCAATTGGTGAAGTGGTTTGTGAACAATGGCAACAACAACATTGAAGGCTCCACCAGCGTTTAAAGAGGATGATGACTATAGCAGTTGGAAGAACGATTTGGAGATCTGGCAGATGTTTACAGAACTACCAAAGAAAAAGCAAGGTCCAGCTGTATACCTGTCACTGACTGGTCGAGCACGAGAGGCAGTACGCGACCTGACACCTGCAGAAGTGGGATCAGATGATGGTTTGGACAAGATTATATCTAAGCTAGATTCAATATATTTGAAAGATGAAAGCACAAGAGCATTTATTGCTTTTAAAGAGTTTTATGACTATAAGAGGAATAGTGGAGACAAATTTCCTGATTTTATTGTGCAGTTTGAGAAACTCTACAATAAGATATCCAAATATGATATGGCATTGCCTGAAGCTGTCAGGGCATATTTTCTTCTCACAGCTGCGAATATGTCTGAAGAAAATGAAAAACTGGCTCGTACAACTTGTGCAGAACTCAAGTATAAGAATATGAAGGACACAATCGTGAAGATATTTGGACTGAACACAGCAGAAGACGCTGCACATTTGGGAGCTCTTCCTGTGAAACAGGAATGCTTATATGGAAATCTTCATGCTGATACCAAGGACAGTCAAGGAATCAAGGACAGTCAAGGAATACACGTTCAAGAATGAATCCTGTTGATAAGGATGGGAAACTCATGAGGTGCCATGAATGTGACTCAACAAGACATTTTGCTAATAAATGTCCTCATAGAAATCAAGAGCAAAGAGGTTTCAGATCACGGAACAATAGACCTACAGAAAAGAAACAAGATGTAAATGAGATCCATATCACCCTTTTTGCAGCCTCTCCAGACCAAAGGCAATATTGTCTTGTTGGAGAATCCTTTGGTAGAGGTGTCTTGGATTCTTGCTGTACAAAGACAGTGGCTGGGGAGAAATGGATGGATGAATATCTTGCGACTCTCTCTGAATCAGATAAAAATGCTGTAGTTTCAAATAGTACTGATTCTATATATAGATTTGGTGATGGAAAGGAAGTGAAAGCTACAAGAAATCTAATAATACCAGTTATTCTAGGTGGCAACAAGTATAAATTGTCTGTTGACATAGTAGAGATTGAAATAACACTACTGATTAGTCGTAGTACCATGAAGTCTCTCAGTATGAAGTTAGATTTTACCAGTGACTTGGCCCTTATTGGGAAGGAAAGAATTGACTTAATATGTACCACAACAGGACACTATTGTCTTCCACTAACACATTGTGATCTTGATGCTCAAAAAGGAACGAAAATCATTCTACATGGAGAAAATTTGAAAAATATTAGTAAGACAGAGAAAATGAAGAAAGCTATGAAACTGCACCGCCAATTCGCTCATGCTGGCAAAGATAAGCTACTCAAACTTGTAAAGGATAGTAATTTGTATGACAAGGAATTTTTGTCATGCATCGAAGAATGTTGCAATGATTGTGAAATATGTCACAAATATAAAAGGCCATACAGTAGACCAGTTGTGGGTATACCTCTGGCAAACGCTTTTAATCAAGTAATATGTATGGATTTAAAGGTTTATGAACATAATAAACAACACATCTTACATATCATTGATGCTGCAACTCGTTACTCTGCTGGATGTCTTATCAAATCAAAACATAAAGATGTCATTGTCAGTAGAGTGTTTAGATTTTGGATTGCATACTTCGGATCACCAAGTACAATCTTGACTGACAATGGTGGTGAATTTTCGAATGAGGTTTTACAAGAAATGAATGAAAAGCTCAATATTGAGACAAAAACAACAGCAGGCGAATCTCCTTTCAGCAATGGTATTGTGGAAAGACATAATAAAATTCCGGCAGAGACCATGTTCAAGACAATTGAAGATACGAAGTGTGAACCAGACGTAGCACTAGCATGGGCCCTCAGCGCAAAGAATTCTTTACAGAATCATGGTGGCTACAGCCCAAACTAATTGGTATTTGGCCATAATGTGAACACACTCACTATTCTGACAGATCATTTACCAGCATTGGAGCCAACTACGTCAAGTGAAATAGTGAAAAAAAATCTATCTGCTCTGCATAAGGCAAGGGAGAATTTCATTAAAGCAGAATCTAGTGAGAGAATTAAAAGAGCGCTGAGACATAATGTTAGAACATATTCTGATGAGACGTATTTGAATGGGGAAAAAGTCTTCTACAAGCGCAAAAACACCAAGGGTTGGAAAGGTCCAGGTGTGGTTTTGGGACAAGATGGTCAAATGGTGCTTGTCAGACATGGTGGTAACTTTTACCGAGTGCATCCCTGTCAGTTGATGAAACATAGCCAAAATTATAAAGTTAGTGAATTCAAGTCAGATCATGTCAAGAGGAAGGAAGGCTATTTGAATGAGTTGCGTGATATGAACGATAGCGTCAATGATTGTGATAATGATGATGATGATGGTGATGATTATGATAATGATGATGATGATGATGATGACACAGCTGATAAGAATGTGATAGATGTTTATGATGATTCTGAAGATGTGGAGCAATATCATCAAGAACAAGCTAGAAATGTAGACGAAAATGACCAAGAAGATTCTGGCACAAGTGAAAATGAAGTTGAGGAAAACAGGGATACTCATAAAAATAATGAAACTGAAGAAGACGAAGGTAATGGTTGTACAAGTGACATTTTCAGAAGACCATCTACAGAATCCAAGAAAGTTGAATCGAAACCAAAAGCAAAATCATACATCAAATACAATCTAAATGGAAGATGGTATCGTGCAAGAGTTCTCTCAGCACAACCCAAAAGAAGTGGCACTTATAAAAATTGTGTTAATGTGTCTAATGATGGTGATAGAAAGCCAAAAAGCATCAATTGGAATGATGTGTCCAAATGGGTCGAGCTGGAAAATCCGGAATTCCCCGTCTATATGTGTGATGTCGATATGTTTTCACAGGAATTAGTTGATGCGAAGGAGAGAGAATTGCAGAATTTAAAAGAAAATGATGTCTTCGAAGAAGTTCCAGACACTGGTCAAACAACTGTATCAAGCAAATGGGTCATAACTGAGAAGTTCAAAGGTAAAAAAGGGTTGTGAAAGCTAGATTGGTGGCTAGAGGCTTTGAAGAAAATTCACAATCGTTGAGAACAGATTCTCCAACTTGTGGCAAACAAAGTCTTCGACTTGCTATGGCTATCATAGTTAGCAATGATTGGCAGATCAATTCACTTGATATCACTGCAGCTTTTCTTCAGGGAGATGCTATTGAAAGAGAACTGTTTCTACAACCACCAAACGACACATTGTCATTGGGAACAGTGTGGAAACTAAAGAGATGTTTGTATGGGTTAAACGATGCATCTAGAGCATGGTACAAACGAGTGAGAAGTGAAATGTTGAAACTTGGTGGTGAAATGTGTACCTACGACCCTGCTGTGTTTTACTGGTATAGAGGCAAGCAAATCACTGGAATTCTTGTTTGCCATGTTGATGACTTTGTGCATGGTGGTAGTCCAGCTTTCCACAAAGATGTTATTGCTAAACTTTTAGAAACGTTCAAAATCAGTACGCAATCAAGCTCAACCTTCAAGTATCTAGGATTAGATGTGGATCAATTTAAAAGCAAAATTAAGATTAATCAAGTGAGCTATATAGAGTCTTTGATAACTGTTAATATTGAAAATGATGTTAACAATGAACGAAAATTGACTAGCAAGAAAAAGACCATGCTGAGATCGTTGAGTGGGCAAATTGCTTGGGTGGCAGGACATGGGGCTTATGATAGTTGCCAAACGTCTAATTATGGCAAGGAACCTACAGTTCAAAATTTGAAAGATGCCAACAAGATTATTCGAAAAATTAAGAGCAAGCATGTTGCAATAACCATTGCCAAAATTGCAAATATGAAAAATTGTGAAATTATTTGCTACACAGATGCAACTCATGCCAGTTTGAAGTGTGGATCATCACAAGGAGCATTCATCATATTTGTGAAACACCTAAGCGAAGTTTTACCAATCTGCTGGCAATCAAAGAAACTACAAAGGGTAACCAAAAGCCCAATTGCTTCGGAAACACTTGCTCTGAGTGAAGGAGCTGATGCTAGTTTTTATTTGGCCAATGTCACACAGCAAATCTGCAAGTTGACGAAGGTTCCAAAGATCACTTGTGTTATCGACAACAAGTCATTATTTGAAACCTTGAAAACGACAAATGTCACAAAGGATTTGAGACTGCGAGTTGATATAGCCAGATTGAGGCAGATGGTGGAACAAGATGAGATTACTGTCAAGTGGGTTGAAGGAAAACACCAATTAGCCGACTGCTTGACAAAACATGGAGCGTCTCCAAACAAGTTGCTTGAGGTTTTGGAGACATCCAAAATATCTCTACAATAATTGATTGTAGTGATTATCGTTGTGTTTTTTGATGATTTTAATTTGTTTGTCATGGTGACTGTGACAAACAGTTGCAGCATGCAATTTGATATTCTACTTGTGTTGGCTTTAAAATTGTGTTAATGGTGGCAATGTTGATATTGCGATTTGTGTTAATTCTGTTGTTATCTTTCAGTAACCAATACAATAGTATTAGAGACTGGTGAAGCCTTCAAGTTACCTCATCAAGGTAAGAATCATTTAACAATACTTTCACACTTCCGAGGCGATGAATATTCAGAAAGTTGTCCTTTTATATTTTATTATTCGCAAAGACGTGACTGAGAATACCATAGAAATAGAACTTTCTAAGTCGTTTAACATTTTTCTGTGACTTGCAGAAACAGAACAGGATGGCATACATTTTTAGAACTGAAAGTGTTTTTTTTCAGATGGTCATTTCTTTTCGGAAAGGAAATATAATTTATTTTTAAAAGTTATACTCAAGAGGATGATAAAAACATTCACTCTTAACTCTTATTCAATTTGAGGTGTGTAAGACCGATCAGAAAAAAAGTTAGTTATTTGGATAAAGTCAATATTCCCCTTCAAAAAATAAATAAATAGTTTCACCATTAGAAAGATCGTCGTTTCATTAGTATAAATGGCTAATAAAAAAAAATATCCATTTCTTGATACAATAAAGGTATACCGTCACCTTAATAATAGCCGTGATGTGTGAACCCATGGATTTTTCCATTGGGTGACCGACTAGTCTATTATTATAATACTTGTATATGTCTGTCTGTCATGCAAAATGGTAACTGCAGTAACGGGAGACACATGGAATGCGGTAAGTAAAGGACGAGTAAACCCATAGATTTATCCACAGGCCACTGACTAGTTTTTTTAATAAATTTCTAACTAATTAAACAATAAAACAAAAATAACACATACTTTTGAATAACCACCATGATGACTTTGTTTTCTTTAAATATCTTGTGCTAACTTTTATAAATGAGAACACCAATGTTGCAACTTTCCAATAAAATCTTTTGCTTTTTTATTTTGTCTTTAAGCTCTAAAAAGGACTAAAGTAACAATTGCTAGCAAGTAAAAAGCTTTACATACATTTGTTAGGAATAAATGGTCCATAGAGTGAAAATATACTCAGGCAAAAATGTGTACAAAGTAAACAACTATGAAAGAAAATAAATAAGTTTTAAAACGCAGGATATATATTAAAAACAAACACACAACTTTGGAAAGAAACTAAAAATTACAAGAAAAAATAAACTGATGACTCGGCCAAACCAACTTAAAAACGAAAAAAAAATGACAATATTTTGTGAGAAGT
The DNA here is from genome assembly GCA_030067915.1 of Hydractinia echinata. NCBI lineage: Eukaryota > Metazoa > Cnidaria > Hydrozoa > Anthoathecata > Hydractiniidae > Hydractinia > Hydractinia echinata. Next base: position 1,273,809 of record JASGCC010000049.1, on the reverse strand, counting down.
GCAATAACTAGTTTATCATAATAAACCGAGCATAATCATTGTTATTTGATATGCTCGGCAAATGATTGTTCAATTGTAGTAATCGTTCCATATTGTGTTTATCTCTCAAAAAATTTTATGTGTATGCTTAATAGGTACCGCTAATATATAAGTTTGGTTAAACAATCGAATTAAACACAAAACTCCTTCAACGCACTATAAATATAACTAACTAACCTAAAGTTACAGTTAACCTCAAAATCTCTTTGGTGGAGAGCACCGGTTTTTAATGACGGAACAAAAGAATAATTAAACTGTGAATATTTATGATTGATTGTTAGTTTGTTTCGTAGAAACAATTTATGTTTTTTTATGACGATAAAATTATGGAACATATTTACAATTTACAAAGTTCTTGTTTTTCAAGAAAACAATAACTTTACTTGCGAGGTATCAAACAATCAGGAAAAAATATTGACTTTTTGCACCATATTTTAGCCAATCAGAGAAAAAATATCAGCTTTTTGCACTGTAGAATTGAAAAATAAGTAAAAATCGCTGACATTCTAACTGTACTGTAAATCTTTTTACTTCTAATTACAAATGATGTCATAGGAGTTGCAGCCAATTTCAACTGTGGACTTTTATAATTTGTGGACAGTTATCTGTGTCTATAGTGTGAAAACTGAATTTATGCAAAAGTGCAAGAAAAGCATGCTTTAGCAATTTCGTACAACTTAAACACAAGACCTGACATTTTTCTGCATCTCACAACATGGTTAACATTATAATAAACCTATTTTATATAATACACATTATAAATGATTTTATTTATGTCACCATATGTCACACCTGAGAAAATAATAGATTTTTGTGCACTGTATTATAGTATATTGCAAAATATTTTTAATATTGCCGAATCATTATAAAAGTTGAAAGAAATTTAAAATTTGTGGTAATGCTTCATAAACAGATTTAAATACATTTACACAATAGAAATTAATGTAATGACTTCAATAACATGTAAATATAAACTCCCACTCTTAAGATTAAATATAAATTTACTTAAAATTGTTTAGATCAAGTCTGCTGGGGCGGAAAGAAATTGTTAAAAGGGAAGTAAGCTTGAAAACTTTCAAAACAGGACCGTTGAAGGCCATAGGTTGCTTTGAAAATTATCAAAACAGTACCATAGATAGCCAGGAGACCCAGCATTATTTTTCTTACCACCAGGAAATTCATTTTATTAACCTCGAAGAAGAAAGCTTAGTTAACTAGGCTATACCATAGAAAGTAATATGGCACTTTAGTTCACATAAAATTCATCAAAATGGTACTGTAGAAGGCTAGCGGCTTTGTTACAGGTAAAAGGAAAGATAATATTTAGCTATCCTCCTACTAGTTCACAGGGAAATACCCTATACCAAAACGAGCTGTTGAAGGAAAAAGGGTTTTTTTTCAGATAAACATACTACCATTCACAGACTTGTTATTAATGTTATGCAGCAAAAGTTATTATAAAAGTTTCGCTAAAAATATAGAAATAAAATGCTTAGAAGGATTATGGGTGTAAAACTTTGCTACTAACAATAGTTTCATGTGCAATTTTTATAATCTTTTGTAGATAAGTATAGAATAAAATGTTAAGAAAGTTTAAAGTTTTTAAAAATATAAAAAAACACGCTTTTGTTAAATCACTTCCAAAGATTATTAAAGTAATTAATGGAGCTAAATGAACATTTAGCTGATGTTAATTGTAGTGACTGCAGTAATTTCTCTGTTGCCTTGTACTTACTAATGTTCTCAGGATCACATATAAGAGAACTTCACTTGAAACAATACTGGCCAATACAGGAATTGAGGTTTGCCTCGCCTACCTGCTTGTTTTGATCATCAGGTATCAAACCTCTAAGATGCCTCACTTATTAGGACAAGCCTATAAATACCTGTACATTGTCCATTTCAAATTTTGGCTTTATAAACAACAGTTAGAGTTAAAGATTTCCACCCGCCCTTCCTATACTATTAGTATTGCTGTGTAGATTTGCCAAACTAACAACACTTCTTTTGTTTTTATGTGATGCCACTCTGGTCAAGCGATGTGGAGTATCATTGACTCGTCACCACATACAGGCCTATCAATAAGGGATGAGCAATCGCTCTTGCTCACAATTCTGAGAAATGAGAAACTAGCTGAGGAATTAATTGCAGTTCCACAAAAATTTTGTCGGGCTGAGCAATATCAATTCATCTCACATGGAAATCAATGTTATCTTTCTTATTATTTTTAGTAAAAAATAACCAAGATAATCTAAAAAAGACAAGACAAAATAGATAAAAAGATTTTGTAATAAAATATGCGTTTATAAACTTATTCTATTTATTCAGATTGCTCGCCCAGTGTAAATTATTGTAACCTTGGTCAAGCTATTCAGTTCATTGGTGTTATTTCCTTATTGATAGCCTTGCACATAGCGTTCGTCACCACAACCATTGTTAAACACGGAGTGTAGCTGAGTGCAGTTTATGGGGACACTGTTGCTCTAGCTGCACGGTTTCCTTGAACAACCATTTGGCTAAAAATGTTGTCAAGGTTTTAGTCCAGCAGTGGGAGCAAGAGTCCCGGCTAATTACCCATTGCGTGTTTTACTGATGGGGATGTTGGGCTTCCTAAGTCAGCTGAAAATTTTGGACAGATACATGTGTGTGGCCTGTTTATTATATCATTACTTGATATTATTACTGTATGCTATTATTAGTTTATAATATTATTATTTATATTAAAGAATAGGAAGAGAAAAATGAGATAAGAGTCATACCATTAAAGTGTTATGATGAAGAGAATAATGAGATATGCCGTGGGAGACACTCAAAGTGTGTCATACCAATAAAGTGCATTATCATGAAGAGAATAAGGAGATATGCCATGGAAGACACTCACAATGGAGTGAGGCCAAAATATATATGTCATTGTGAGTGTGTCAGAACCATTTAAGTACATTATGATGAAGAAAATAACGAGATACAGTACTGTAAAAAGGTATCTTAACATCGCGACCCTCTATCGTGCGCGAACGATACGCGATAGCTTTTTGAGCATATTTTTGTCTCGATAGAACTGAATCATATCGCGTCTATCAGGATGTCACAATATGCTCGATCTATCGCGTAGTATTACTCGATGACGTAAATTGCATTATAATACTTATTTTAAATTAAATACTGAACTTCAAACAAAACAAAACAATGCTTAAAAGAGTTTCTTTTTTTCTATGATAATTTAGGAATAATAATTCTTGTGTAAATCAGGAAAAGCTTCAGGAAAAGTATTTAGGAAAGAGAAAGAATCTCCATTTTGCCTTTGTAGATTTAGAGAAAGCTTTTGATAGAGTGTCACGTAAAGTTATTTGGTGGGCTATGAGAAAATTAGGTGTGGATGAGTGGCTAGTTACGATGGTACAGTCTATGTACAGCAATGCTAGATGTCGTGTCAGGGTTAACGATTCACTTAGTGATGAATTTAGTGTAAATGTTGGTGTACATCAGGGTTCTGTACTTAGTCCTTTGTTGTTTGTTCTAGTCGTAGAAGCGCTGTCGATGGAGTTCAGAACAGGTTGTCCATGGGAGTTATTGTATGCAGATGATTTGGTTCTCATAGCAGAGTCGATGGAAGAATTAGTTGAAAAGTTTGAGAAGTGGAAGAAAGGACTAGAAGAGAAAGGGCTAAGGGTGAACACAGCAAAGTCTAAAGTCATGATTAGTAGCATTGCAGCCAAGTGTGACCTTGTAGTTGGAAAGTGGCCTTGTGGAGTTTGCAGGAAAGGGGTTGGTAGTAACTCAATTTTTTGTCAGACTTGCAAGCATTGGGTACATAAGAAGTGCAGTAGTATTGGTGGAAGGTTAAGAGCTGACATTCAGTTTGTATGCAAGCGTTGCAAAGGTGAGATTATAGAGAATGAAGTATTTCCAGCTTTAATGATGTACAACAGTGGCTCGTTAGAGATAGTTGAGAACTTCTGTTACTTAGGTGATATGTTGGGCAGTGAAGGGGGTGTTGGAAGAAGTGTTACTTGCAGGATAGGTTCTGCTTGGAAAAAGTTCAGAGAGTTACTTCCTTTGTTGACTAGCAGAGTCTTGTCAATTAAGGTAAAAGGTAGGTTGTATGAGGCCTGTGTAAGAAGTGTTATGTTGTACGGTAGTGAGACATGGGCAGTGAAGCAGGAAGATCTTGACCGTTTAGAAAGGAATGATATGAGAATGGTTAGGTGGATGTGTAACGCCAGTCTGACAGACAGAAAGAGTTCAGATGAGCTAAGAAGCAGGCTAAGTATCCGTAGAATTAAAGATGTTATCCAGATAAGAAGATTGAATTGGCTGGGGCACTTGGAAAGAATGGAGGGTGATAATTGGGTAAGAAAGTGTAGAGACTTGATAATTCCTGGGGCAAAGCCCAGAGGCAGACCGAGAAAGACTTGGCAGGAGGTTACAATGACAGACTTGATACAGAGAAAGTTGAGTTTAGATCTAACACAGTCTAGATCAGATTGGAAGAGGGTCATTAATATACCCCGTCCAACCCATGCTAGCATGGAAAACGGACGTTAAGCCGAGAATGATGATGATGATGAAATAAAGTTACACAAAGTTGCCTGTCTTTCGACGAAAGTAATAAAGAGTAAATTAAATATTTTTTTCACTGGGTTTATCTGGAGGCGTAAAACGTTGTTAGTTTACACAAATTTTTATATAAGAATCATTCTTTTTTTGTTTGTTAAAAATCGACATTTAGAGCCTTGAATAATTCTCAAGATTCTTAAATAATTGGTTGAAAAAATTGACTATTGTTTTAATTAAAATAGTCAAAAAATTGTGATCTTGAAAAGAATTCTTTTGTTTTAAAAAAGTGTGTATTTCATTATGTTACTTCGTATTTTTGAAACCAGTTTTTACTGGCGCTTCTTGAGAATAATTATTGCTTTACCAGAACCTAAATTATACACCACATGTTATGCATAAAGAACAATAAATTGACTATCGAGCATGCATGTGCTTATGTCGTAATTATTTAAAGAAGAAAAATTTAAAATTTAAAAAAATTGTAATGGCACCTCTTCATATACCAAGCAAAGAATTATAAATCTGTGTGAAACTATCGCACGTTATACTGATATTTCTAAAAGCATTTTAAAAGAAGACAAAGTTGTTATTTCACGTAAAACCGTAGCAAAACTTGTTAAGACATATAGGAGATATGGATACATCCCATGGAAAGAAAAATCTGGCAGAAAGAAAAAAATGTTAATTGAACACTTAAACTTCATAGACCTAAAAATGGGAGAAAATGATGAATTCTTCTCTGTTGGTATGACAATTCTTAACATTATAAACTCTAATTTTATTGCAAAAACGTCGCTTTGACGCAATCTTTTAACTTGAAAGAACTCCAAGCCTTCCGCGAGAGTCAGTTTTTATAAGAACACTGAACATCACAAAAGGCTTTATTTAACGTTATTAATTTCTAAGAAAATTATGACGAAACTATACAAGCAATTCTTTGATTTGTGGATCTTATATACGATTAAAAAGCAACTTTCAAAATTAGAATGTTCTTTTACAAAAAAGTATTTAATTTCTTAAACTTTTTTTTAGATAGAAATTAAGCTAGCTAAAATGTAATACTGCATGACTTCGTCGATACCATTTAGGAAAAATAATAAAAACAAGGTAGAATACGCTTGTCGTAACACCCCCCTCCGTTATTAATTTCAAATATATATATAATTTTAATGCTGCGGAAGACTTCAAATATTGTCAACTAAACTATAGTCCGTTAAAGGATTTCGCACCTAGATTTTGATTTTCATATAAGACTGTGCAGAAAACATTAAAAGAACACTAAAATTTTTTATAAAAATTATTTTTCCTGTTTTTTCTTATATTTTAAGTGGGAGGAGAATGACTTGCTGCCTAAATTTTGAAACAGCAGAAAAGTATATCTTGCTGTATAACTTTCAAAACAGCACAAGAATAATTCTTGCTGTATAACTTTCAAAACAACACAAGAATAATTCTCCTTGCATAACTTTAAAAACAAGCTTTTGAGCATACAAGTATTTTTATCTTTTCACCTTGACAGCTAGTTATTTTAATTTTAATAATTAAAAACAAGAGAACAAATTTATCCAAAAAATTTTTAGTGGGACAAATTATTATTATTTTCCCTTCACATGATAACCCTTTACAACAAAAAATATTAACTGCGTGGGTGATGCGAAAAAAAATAGAAAAAAATGCTTGTCGTAACACCCTCCTCCGTTGTAGACACTGTATTGAAGAGTTAAACTTATTATTTAATTCCAGCGCGAGCAATATTATTTAAACTTTTATTATTTAATTTCCATAAAGTAAAGTTTAGTTTTGTTTATAACAAGACGCAGTGAGTTTAATTTGAAAGTTTTTCTTATAATAAGACGCACAATAAGCGTGAATAACATTTGTTAAGGCCGATATACACAGAAGAATAATTAGAAGAATAACTTGAGTATATTAATATTCTTCCATTATTTTCCCGGGTATCTTGTAGAAGAATAAAAATTCTTGAATATTTTATCGTTATTCTTCGAATAAAAAACAAGCTGAATATAATCAAATAAGTTTGATTATATTCAGCGAAAAAAGAATATTCAAACAATGAGTTGTGTACAGCATTAGCATACCTCTATTGAAATATGACATCATTGACACTTTTTCTTTCGAAACTGTGCTTTTACCCACATGAAATGAAAAGCTGTGAAAGAAACTTCAGTTATTGTTGAGTAAAGCCGTAGTAAATACAGCGTTTTTTTAAAAAACGACAAGCAATGGTAATCCAAACTCTTTTCAAAATTATTTACGTGGAATAAAACCAGCAGAAAACGCAGAAGCTAGATATGATAGAGACCAACTTCGGCCCAACCAATTCCACAAGTTTCTAGAAGAGGGTGAAAATGTCTGTTAGTTATAGCATAGATAGAGTTATAGCATAGCGATTTCATCTCATTTAACCCCCCCTGCAGGGATGTACACTCTTGAAACCCACAATGTAACCTCGTTCCCAGGGTCCTCCAAGAGCCATACAGCCCTTGGTTCGAGGTTGCCAACGACATGCATACCCAAAATGGAACAGAGAGGAACATGGATTCGAGGTTGCAGAAAGAAAGTACTATGCGTCTGAAATATGCTTACCTCAAAAGCTGCGGTATTCATTCTTAAATAACGTCAAAAACTTTCAAAATCTCTGAGTCTTAGACCGTGTTCACATTATACAGGATAGCTTTCATGCCGTTATAAAAATCATATCGGATAGGCCTTCTGTTCACACTATCGAAGCTGTTTTGCAGCATGATTTTTATACCGGATAGCTATCATGACGCAACGATTCAAAAAGTTACGTTATGTATCGGATAGGTTTTCATAACACAACGTTTCATAATGTAAACAGCTATATGGTATGATTTCTATGCTGAAATACTTTCTTTTTCATTTTGAAACATGCGTATGCGTAAAAAACAAGGTAATGGTATATAATTGATGTTTTATCAAAACATCAATTATTACAGATCTTCAACGCATTGCAAAGTCTTTGGAGTTGCTCGATCGTCATTCATCATAGACTAATCAACACCATTTTGAGTAACATAAGAAGAAATTAACTCCTTAGACTTGCCCTATTCGAACAATCAAGGGTTAATTTGCGAAAACGAAAAAAAAATTGGAATGAAAGGGAGAGTGTGGTTTTTCTTTTTTTCTTTTTCTTGGGCCTTCTTAGGACCCATCTTCGTATTATTTCTTCCCATAAACCAGTTTTCTCTTTACAATCAATAATTCGTATGATATTCATCATATGATAAAAAAGCACTTTGTAGAAGAGCAATTTACTATCACTTTGAGCCAAATATACCCACAAAAATACTGGAAATACACTTTCTCGTTGATGTTATTTAGATAGATTTTCTGAATTGAAATTGTGCTGCAAGGAATGATTCAGTCAAAAAAGTGTAATGTGAACTACCCCCTAATTTAATGTTTGTGGACGAGATGAAATATGTACGCTGAATCAGCCGTTTCGTTCAACAGCCATGGAACTGTTAGAACATGAAAGAAAGTTTTGCTTGACGATATTGAAAGATTAAAGGAATGCAGGAAAAATATTTCGGATAAGATTGGAAATTATCCATCTCATGCAAAGTTATATCATAGTCATAAGAAACTCTCTGTTTCTTATGACTATGGTTGTTATGTTGACTGTTAGCATCTGGTCAATTGTACCTAAATTTTTTTGGCAGAGACATACCTTCCCATCCAACTAAAGGAAGATAAGGAAAATGTTTGTATAGCTTTAAGGTATATATGTACAATGTCCTCCTTGATAAAACAGGATTGTTTAGCTGGAGGAATCACTTTTTAACATGTGATTTTATAAGGAAGTCTTATACCATCACCCTTATCACTTGATAATGAGCTTGATTTGTGGGGAAAATATTGGATATAATACAGAGAATTCCACAAAGAAAACAACATGCGTGCTACATATCGCACGCGTAAATCTATTTTAGAAAATTTGCGCGTGCGTATAATTCGTATCAAAACTTCGCATCAAGCGCTTAAAATTAGCGTCGGCATTCGGCACTGCCGACGTAATTGCCGACGTAAAATACGAAGATACCGTAGTTGCGTCGGCAAAAAAATTACCGACGTAATTTTGTTGTGAAATTTGAATGAATGCCACGATCAAAAACAGTCGGTGTTATTATGAAGAACGTAAGGTATAGAGAACATTAAAGTCGGCCCCTTTCCTTCATGCTGACACTCTTATGCTCGGCTGGTGCATTACACTGAGACTCGAACGAAAGACGGAAGACCATTTGGAACCATGCCACAAGTCAGTCCGACCTTCATCGTCACAGAGAATACTGCGAGAAGAGTGCGCACCCATGCAAGTTAAATATAACCAGAACATGGGAGAGGTCAGGTGTCCTGTACCTTAATACAGCTTTCGGACGAATGTTCTCGTGATGTAATACCAAAGAAAAAACATGTTGAATAAAGTTTAAAATATCTTTTTAAAAGGGGAAAGAGAAATCAAATATGTTTAGTAATAATAATCGAAAAAATTGTATATCGTATTAAAAAGAAGTCCAGAAGTTCTGTCTCCCACACGACACAGCAGGCAATAAGTCAGCCCTGCCCTCGGTTTTGTGAGAAGAGATGTTCTGCGAAGACTCTAACAATTGAGTCTCCTGTACAGTTTTGCTTCATGTTAAGCTGTGCCAGTGACAAGCATTTTAGAAGCATGCCACCGACGACTTCTGCGATATACAACCTAATGATGCCCTAACCTAATGAATTCATCTTGAAACAGAAAAAGCCAGTAACATTCGAAAAGAAAAACAGGTGTTATTACGCAATGCTTTTCGGTACTTTACGTGTCACGACCTGCAAGTGTGAGATATCTTTTTCAGCTATGCAAAGGTTGAAAGATTACACAACGTCTATCATGGTGTCTGACAGATTGAATGGAATTGCATTTCATAAATAAATTATACTAGAAATATCTACTGTTATAAAACATTTTACTTCTACCAATAGGAGGCTGTCTTTTTCATAACTAGTTTAGAAATTTATTTATTTACATATTTTTTATTTTCCTCCTCCCCTATAGCTATATATTGCGTTATTTTCTGCCTCATACTTTTTTGTTTCTTCCTCTTCTTATATATTTTGTTTCCCCTGTCACCCTTCCCTACATGTATAATTTACAGCCGTGTTAATTTGCTTTATATAAAGTTTTGTCTTGCCTATAAAAAGTGATACATTGTTAAAAAAAGTTTTTATCAATTCTTTGATCAATGTTGACTAGATTATACTACTATAGCAAGATGAAAAATGTTATTTTATTCATGATTTGGTTCCCTTTTTTGTTCATGGCTGCTGGTTCCACTTGTGGTATATGAAGAAAGAAGAACTTGTGGATATAAAAACCTCAAATTTAGAAATAAACATTACTTGGCTTAACTGTCTGATATGGTTACTAATTTAACCAGACTGTGCAATAGCATTTAAATGTCGCGAAATGTTGTTTTCTTTGCTTGTTTGATTGAAGAGTCCAATATATATACTGTCTTAATTTTTGTTTGTACAAATTTCGTATTTTTTTGCGAAATTTGTTAATTTTCACGGAAGGCCCCCAGCAGAGCTACCTACTATTAAAAAATTTGGACTAGCTTGTATAAATTTCTGTATCCGCCCCTGCATGTAAGGGATTAGTCCCACGAGAGTGGTTTTCGTTAGTTCTTTGCTGCAATTATGCTACAATTAGAAGGCCTTCTAAGAAAGCAGGGGATATAATAAATACATTTTACATTTACAAATGCAGAAAAAGCAGCCTGGCCAGAAAAGATGACAAGGAAGCTACAGAAGGATTAACTATATTTATTGGGAACTTTAGAAAAAAACTAGCTAGCCATCTGTACTATACCTGTTATAATTTTTAACAGGTAGTCAGATGGGTTTTATGACTGTGGATAGTAAAGTAAAAAGTAAAAAAACAGACATGGCTATTTTCTAGTGGAAATTTGAGTAGAACTTCACACCTTAAATAGGATTTATATCATTTATTCATATGTCTTGCTTTTCATTCAATACAAAACACACTCCTTATTTATTTAAAAAATTTATAAAATTCAAGAATATGTACCTTTCCTTTAGCTAGCTAGCTAGCGCGTTTTATTTTTCCCCGTCGGCTTTGGGGAAATTTCCACAGAACTACCATATCTAGGTTCGGCGAAATATATGCATGCGAAAATGCAGAATATCATGAAAACGAGATTAGTTATGAGCAGCTTGCCCTGTTTATAAGCAGGGCAGAAAATACATAATCGGGACAACATAATCAGGACAGACCCGGCTTATGTACGACAGTTAAAAAAATATTATTTGACACTTATAGTCCAGGAGCTCACAACAGAACTCTAGGTTCCATTTTCTACAAAAGATTTGACCCTTGGACAATATACATGGACAATAAAAATCACATGGTCACAGCTGACCCAATTTGGAGGCGTTTCAGTCCCAGGCCCCTAAAAATACCCTAATTCGAGACTCCTATTCGATCCCATAATTCTCGAAGCTTAAAGGTTGGTAACGTGTGTCATTATATGAGAGAATCTGAAATATGATAAAGCTTACCGAAAAAATGGGTCTTAAGACTGGGTCAGACCCCCCCCCCCCAAAAAAAAAAGACCATATTTAGGACCTTAATTTGTCCCCATAAGCTACAAACTCCAAATTTTGCACAAACATTCTCTAACATAGCGGAAAAAACGAACATAATCGGGGCTGAACGGCTTTGATATCATTCGTCATGACTTCTGACAAGCCAATAGCCCATATAGGTGGCAGGTCCCATAGGTGGCATAGTTGTTGTTTTCAAATGAAACGAAATTTCATGAAAACTAAATTTTTGGATTCGCAAGTTTAATAACTTTTCACCAAACTTAATTTCCGCAAAACGAATAATTTAGGTCATCCCCAAAAATTCAATACCTGCAAAAAATAAAAATTAGTCCACCCCCATCCGCAAAATCCAGTATCAATGTATATATCTGACAAATTATCATTCATCAGAAGAACAGACTTGGAACAAGAAGGTATATAGTGTATTTGGATAGAAATTGTATGGAAAAAAGCCAAAAATATACTAGTTGGCACTTTGTACAGACCCCCGGATTCCTCGTTATACACAAATAAAAGTTTTGAAAACAACTTTGTTAAAAAGTGTTAATGGTATTAATCTAGAAACGTTACTCCTTGGAGATTTAAATATTAATTATCTGAAGAAAAACGATCACCAGAACTTGAAAGGTATTATAAAATTAAATGGTTTTGAACAAATTGTTAATCAACCTACAAGAACAACAAAAGACACCTCGACTTTGATAGACATTATTTTAACAAATCGACCATCGAATATTGTAAGGCATGACGTATTTTCTTTAAGCCTTAGTGACCATGATTGTGTAGGCTGCGTTCGTAAATTGAACCATGAACGCTTATTACCCCGCACAATTACTTGTCGAAATTACAAGTCATATGATTCACATCGTTTATGTGAAGAGCTAAGTAATACGGATTGGTCCTCTGTTTACTCAAGTACGTGTGCAAATTCCGCTTGGTCTTTAATGAAAAATATTCTTCAAAGCAGTTTTAACACTTATGCACCAAAAATTGTAAAACGTGTTAAAGGTTGGCACTGTCCGTGGCTATCAAATGACATAAAAAATCACATGAATGAACGAGATAAACTCCTTCGTAAGGCTCGTAAATCGAAAAGGTCCAGTGATTGGAAACCTTACAAACAAAAGAAAAATTACTGTACCAACACTATACGGAACGCCAAAAATAATTTTCAAAAAAACCTCATTAACGAAAATAGACACGATTCAACCAAGTTCTGGGATATTTTAGATTGCATATCCTCTCGTTGAATTTACGTGGAAGTGGACCAAAGGACTGCCATTGCGAACTAACCAAATCTTCAAATTTAAGTACGTTAGTAAAATCTTTGTGGAAAAACAGCTGAAAAAGTTTAAAAAAAAGAAATTAATATTAAAGGACACTGCAAGTATTATAGCAGGACCATTAAGTCACATCATAAACCTGTCTCTTAAATCTGGAGAGGTACCATCCGATTGGAAAATAAGTAAAGTTGTTCCTATACTGAAAAATGGTAACCGTACTTCTGCAAATAACTATAGACCAATTTCCATAATTCCGATAGTTTCAAAAATTATGGAAAGAGCAATTCAGGAACAATTGGTTGATTATTTAGAGAACAACAAGCTTCTTTCAAATCGCCAGTATGGTTTTAGAAAAGGTAGATCCATGGAGCTAGCTACAACGTTATTGCTAGACGACATACGTAAAGAAGTAGATCAGGGAAAGCTTGTAGGAACTGTCTTCATAGATCTTTCCAAGGCATTTGATACGTTAGGGCACTCCATACTGCTATCAAAGTTGAAATCATATGGTATATCATGCGCTGAGTTGGATTGGTTCTCTAGTTACTTATTTAACAGAAAGCAAGTGTGTCAATACGAAGGTGACCTGTCAGATGTTTATCCTATAACCTGTGGCGTACCGCAAGGGTCCATTCTTGGACCTTTATTGTTCCTTATTTACTTTAATGATTTTAAAGACATCCTTAAACATTCAAAAGTGATCCAATTCGCTGACGATACAGTTGTTTATGTACAGATAAGTGTTTTAACACAATTGAACGTAAACTAAATGAAGATTTGCAATCGATTGCAGCCTATTTTTACCAACGAATTGATTATCAATCTCAGTAAAGGAAAAACCGAATCCATGTTGCTTGGAACAGCTATAAAGCTATCAAAATTTCCAACTGGACTAAGCCTTTCGTACGATCATAAGGACGTTGTGGCCACAGCTCGATACAAATATCTGGGTACCCGAATCAATCAATAGTTGAACATGGAGGAAAATTTTAATTACCTCTATAAACAAGCATCAAATAAACTTCATATGTTGAGTAACCTGAGAGATGGCTTGGACAATGAATGCTCTAACAAAATTTACCAATCAATGATTTTATCTGCACTAATGTACAATTGTACAACAAATTTGAATTTGAACTCTACAGAAAAATATAAACTTCAATCAATAAGAAATCAAGCTGAGAGGGTCACTAATGTTCCACAAAAGAATATTATAAATTTAGTTGAGAGAAGGTCAGTCTTAATTGTGCGAAAATGTATTGATGGCTTAATGTGTGATGATTTTTCTAATTATTTTCAGTTTATTAAGCACACAAAGAGAACCAGAAATAATGGCTATTTTCTAAAAATTCCTAGAGTAAAACTCGAGTTTGCCCGTTCTGGCTTTTTCTCAATGGGTGTAAAAAATTTCAATTCTTTGCCCATTGAGATCAGACAAACAGAGTCCTTTAGGGATTTTAAGAAGCTATGCGACACATTTTGATAGATAATATTAGATATAGTATTATGTATATTTTTTATTTTCTATTTTTTTCATCAAGTCTATCCAATTTTGTCCTTTCATGCTTCCTTGTTTTCTTTTTTCAGTCTGCATTGCTACACGGTAACTTTTATTGTCTTATTTTCCAGTTCATGTGTGTGTTTCTTATACGTTTTTCAAGTTTTTCAATTTTTTTTTACGATATTTTACTTATTTTACTAATTTTATTGTATATACACAGGACACATTTAAATAGCAGTGTTTTAAAGGTTACCTCCCGAAGAAAAACAACTTAATGTATTTCGACGTAGAAACATACTATAATAAACAATATAACTTTCTTTTTGACAAAATTTGTAACATAAGAAAGAAATGTTTCATTCAAATTCAAAATATCACCTTCGTAGCTTGTTTACATCCAGCCGCCATTACAAAATTAAAATCACACGGTGGTCGTAGTGTGACGTAACGAGTATGCACAATATTCAGATCGGAATAATGATAGCGAGTCTTCTATTCAATCCCGCAAACAAACAAAATTTAAAACCCCCGTACTTCTTTATTATTCAGTAAATGCCACTAGCTCATCACCATTTTGATTGCAGGTAGTTACGCTCCAGTATAAATGATTCACAATGGCACGTGCCCACAAACCCAGTAACTCAAATCCTGAAAAGAAGAGGTAAAGGAACTAAAACAGTTCGTATCAAAAGTAGGTAAGGAAATTATCTGTGGGGTACCTTTTTTCTTCGAAAGCTTATGCAACTTTTTATAGATTCCTTTTGCAATATGCCACGGGTCGTATTGGTGTTTAATGTTTTTGTATTTGTCATCAGTTCTCATCAGCGCACAAATTTGATTGTGACGATCTGTTGACACGATTGCTATGTTAGCATCAAAGTTGTTATGTAGGTTATCCAGACAACGAATAAACCCCTCTTTCTCCATTCCTAGTAAATTTTGAATAAGAATAGCTAAATTAACTTATTACATAGCTATTACTGTATGAAGTGTATTTATGGTGGACGCTGACCTTGCGAATTTTTAACTTCTTTCACATCAACCACGTTGAAATCCAATATTTTTTCTGTAATAGTATCCACGGCCGAAACTGTACAATATGTAGCACTATGACCGGGACTGTCACACTGTCCATCAATTGCCAGCTGTAGATGCTGCTCAGATGCAGAACAAAGTAGTGCTTGTTGATGCTCAGACCAGAATCTATGTATTTCTGGGAAAACATATTCCCCTGGATGGAAAACACAAAAATGAACTTCATACATTGTAATTTGCGCAGAAGGACGTAAGCAATAATAAAATAATAGTCACCTCGTAGTCGAAAGTATGTAGTTTTCTCGATAAATGGTAAATTGAGCACGTACGCGAATCGTTTAAGTTTCGGAAATGGTATGGAAGCCATCTCGCCGGCAGCTGTGACAAGAAGATTTCCAATACCTAATAGTAACGAAACAATATTTTTATTTGAAGTATGTTTACACATATTCGTATGGAGTTGTGACCCTATAAAATACCTTTAACAGCATCTAACTTTGGCTGCGAACACCAACTTGATTCACATCCACTCAAACAAGTGAAGTGATAGTTAACTTGCGTCCCCCTGCAACTTTTTTTATCAATAGACGCTATAGGACTACCGCATTTCGAACAAAATTTCATCAGTTCCTCTAATTTGTTCTCGTACACGAGGTATACTCGGTCATCAACAGCTAAACAAGACTTAGGCAGAGTTAGTTTCAACGGTTCTTCTTCGTCACATGTAGGTTCGTAAACTGAATCGCGTTGATCCGATCGTTGATAAGAACGTGTTAACCAGTCGTCCGTATAACTGATATTAAAGGAATCTTCAGCATACCTTAAATAAAGTTTGTTGAAACTCAACAAGAATAACACGATTTTTGCTTAAATATCATAATATAGTTACTTACTCCTTCATCAGGTCTTTCTGTGGCTGCGAAAACGAGGAGTTTTCCATCGGTGTAACATGAACGTCATCGTCTGTTAAACATAGGACAAATATTAAACGAGTTGGACATCATAAGTATAATTCAGACCACTTCAAAAAATAATATACCTTCAATATGAAGAGAAGGACTGTTAGGTTCGCATAGTTCAGCACCGTTAATGGGTCTATCGGCCGTGTCTTCCTCGGCATCGATCTTCTCGACATCTTCAGAAACAGAAACTTGGCAAGATACGTTCTTAACGTTAATTTGCTCAACTTGTACGCCTTTACTCCTCACAAAACTCTAGAAAAAAATATTTTTCTTCTAAAAAAACTAGATCATAGAGCAAAAACTTTCCAACGTAAAACTACAGTTACGTTACCTTTTTTTTACATACTTGCACTGATCTGTCTACGTAAGATGTAATCTCAGTTTGCGTACCGATACTTCTTGTGTTGTTGATTTCGTCCTCACCTACCGCAACTTCGATTTCTTCAACAACACAACCGCTAACAGCGTCCTCCACCATCTTATATGAAAGTAAAATATGGGAATAGAGTACTGTTTTCATTACCATCCATGGGATGGAAGGTTATATTTTTAAAATAAATAATTTTCAGTGGCATATTAAACAATAAAACACGCACCCTTTTTTGTTCCAGTTTAGATAATACGGAACTTTTTCGAAAAAATTCGGCTGTCCTCCTCTTTGGGAAAATAGATGGAACAGATCCAGGGAGCAACTTACGAGGCAACTTGCGTTCTTTCTTTTTACATGCATTGGCTGACGGATCTTGAAATGAGCATACGATATATATTATATCTCTTGAAGAGTAAGGGTTGGGAACGAAGTTGAAATGTGAGCACGTACCTTCAGTATGTTTACACATCAAGGAAATTCTCATGTCTGTACTTTTATCACAACATTCTTCAGCAAAATGATCTTCGCACACAACCACATCGACCGGCAATTTATCTTCACGTCTGATTCTTCCCAACCAAGCATCAGCCTGTTTTTTTACTTTCGGTAAACGGAAAAAAGACTTTTCACAATTTCTTCTTGTGTTGAGACACTCAGGAACAGCGCACGAGGCCATGTTAATTGAAGAAGAAAATATACTGAATAAGATTCCATAGCTTTTTTTTGTAGGACCAGGGGGGTAAATTCAAAAATCCGTACTTTGTGTGGTTTAGCGTAGATGCACTTGTCCGCCAGCATGCGCTGCATACTCATTACATCACGGGTCGTTTTCAGTGTGAATTTATGTTTTCTGTAATGGCGGCGTGAAGACGATCGAAGCTCTGGGAAACTGAATAAATGGTCATAGCTATACTCAAGTATGTGTACAAATTTTAAAAAACTATTGCTGGATTGTTTTATAGTAATGTATTTCGAGTTGATTTAAGCATATTTATTTTTCTTCGGGAGGTAACCTTTAAATACTGAAAATGTTTTTTATCCTGTTTAAACTCACACATAAAAAACTCATCATTGTAGAGTACAGTTCTATTGCTGTAGATAGGAAAAAAATTACAAAACATTTATATATATATAGTAATAGCTGAAAATATATACAAGCATGAAATGAAAGTAGAACACATATATAATATAAGCAACAACAAAGCCAAGGTAATAACACATCTCTATATAATATTAATAAGCGTGAACAAAATATATATATACATAGCATAGCTCACAACGTAAAATATGTGAAAACATAGAGGTATATATAATAGCAGCAGGGAGGGAGGAGGAAGAAAAACTGCTAGAACTGAAAAGGAAAACCATGAGGCAACTGCAGCTTAAATACTAGCAAGACTGCTGACCAAAATATATGCTGCTGACCAGAAAAGGCACATAGGTAAATGGTAAACTAACTATGGGCAATACAAACCAGAGTACTGTAGGAAGAAGATCTATATATGTGTGCATTTAAACACTCATAAATATATATTTATGAGTCACTTAAACTCCATTAAAAATAAATAAATAAATGTGCGCATGGTCCGATTATGTTTTTTTTGCACTGGTTATGTCGTGGTGACCGGATTATGAACGCTGATATAATGGCTGGCCAGGCAGGCTGTGATTGGCATTTTCTTCGAACTTTTGTGAATTAAACATTCTCTGGAAGATAGAACACCCCTAAAAACTAGACATGGCGAAAGAAAAAAGTCTCGACGTAATTCGTAGTATAAAGTACTCTTGTAGTAAATACATTTCAACATAATATACTTTGAAGTAACTAAATTTCACAGAACCTAAATTATTCTTTTTGCGGGAATTAAGTTTGGTGAAAAGTTATTAAACTTGCGAATTCTAAAATTTAGTATTTGCCACAAAATTTCGTTTCATTTGAGAACAACAACAACTTTGCCACCAGGGCTATTTGCTTGTCAGAAGTGATGACGAATGATATAAAAGCGGTCGGCCCTGATTATATATATTTGTTCTATAAGTCTCGAATAATATTTGACTGTCATACATAAGCCGGCCTTCCCCGTTATGTGCGTTCTATAATAAGTGAGAAATATTATAAAAATATTGTATATAAGCCGGTCGGCCCCGATTATATTTGTTCTATAAGTCTCGAATAATATTTGACTGTCATACATAGTCGGCCTGCCCCGATTATGTTCGTTCTATAATAAGTGAGAAATAATATTAGACTGTCGTATATAAACTGGCCTGCCCTGATTATGTTCCTTTTATAAGTGCCAAATAATATTTTTTGAGTAATAAGCCGGCCTGTCCTGATTATGTTGCCCTGATTATGTATTTTCTGCCCTGTTCTTAACCGGGGCAAGCTGCCGTACTTAATCAGGGCAGCGTTTATTATCCGGGCAGAACAGTACCGCTTAAATTTAACTTTGCATGTTCACAATAGTTATCACCTTAACAAAAGCTTCGAGTGTAGAGTCCAAACTTCTATTGTTATTGTTGAATACATGAGTTATTTTTGCATGTCGAAAAGAACAGAGTTCATGTATCGCACACAAACTTTAATAAGCTAATGTACACTTCGCTATCTGTTATGTTTAATTATTATAGCATCATGGGATCAATGACAGAACATAATTTAAATTTTCTTATAGCTATATATAACAAGGCTACATTTTGCCTGTTTTACACGTGAATGGTCATGTGTAAGAAATAAGAGAACATTTTGTTCTAACATGTCCAGAAAACATCCTGTCAAAGCTTTAAGATTGCTGTTTTTCGCGCTGAAATGACAAGACAAATCAATAGCGTATACTGCCCTATTACTGCCACCATCCTAATATCGCCACCATCCTAATATCGCCACCATCCTAATATCGCCACCATCCTAATATCGCCACCAGAAATAAAACGTGTGATTTGCACAACGCTTTGTGTATGGGTTGTTGTTTTGGTATAAACATATGCATGGAACAATTAACATCATGACTCAACTCCATCGCAGAGCTCCTTTTGTTTTCCCGTGGTTTATGATGCATGTTAAAATTATTAAGCAATCAACTTTTAGAAGATGCATAAACAAGACTGAGAGCTCTAAGAGGGTGGAGATAAAAAGACCTACTTGGTGATGAGGACTGCCTGAAACAAGTAATTTTTTATACTTATGCGTAGTGAGACATGACGGAAGAGCCAGAAAACCCGTATTCGAGTACTGGAAATATAGAACTTTATAAATACACAACAATTGATGCAGTTCGACATGGTAACAGGTTTATTTTTATAAAATTTTAGAAAAGTGACGATAATAAGGCGGTATACATACACAACAG
This sequence comes from Hydractinia echinata, assembly GCA_030067915.1. Classification (NCBI taxonomy): domain Eukaryota; kingdom Metazoa; phylum Cnidaria; class Hydrozoa; order Anthoathecata; family Hydractiniidae; genus Hydractinia; species Hydractinia echinata. The sequence continues at coordinate 1,254,055 of JASGCC010000049.1, read as the reverse complement.
CTTAAAAATCAGCATATTTATTCTAAAATGAGGAACAACCCAAAAAAATAAAATTTACTATATTTCGTTCTGAAATGACAAGGAAACGTCCCATCGTAGCTGAAAATGGCTGTATTTTGTTTTGAATTAACATAAAACGACCCTAAGTCACTATATTTCGATCTGAAATGATGCAAAAACAGACCCTGCAATGCTTAAAAATTGATTTCTTTCATTCTAAAATAACAGGAACATCTCATTGTAGCTTAAAATTTGCTGTATTTTGTTCTGAAATGGTGAGAAAAAGTTCTGTCAAAGCTGAAAATTCCCCCTATTTTGTTAGAAAATATAGCAATTCAAACCATATCTTTATTTCCTGTAAAAAAAGCAATTGGTGTGAAATAAAGAATGTTTGTTAATTTAAAAATATATATAAATTTTGATAACTTTCATTATCGTTAGCACCTTTAAACAATAGTTTGAATGTTACATGTAAGAACAATAAGCTTCATCAAATCTTATTGTTATGGTTTGCGCACGATGATAACAATAAAAAGCAATTTTAAGTTCATGTGTAAACAAAAGATAAAGTGAAGGTTCTTTATGTTTATGAGGTCGTAAAACTTGCATACATGTAAAGTTACATTCACGTGGTACTATAGCTCAATTAAGCCGCTTGTTGCTTAAATAGACAATTGAGAACCATTGCAATTTTGCTGACATTGTTATTGTAAAATCACAGAAATAACTTCAACATGAATCAAGTCTGTGCTCATTATAGAAATGCCTGACCTAATATTGTCGTAAACCACCCATTGACAACTTAGGGTCACCTGTCCCACTTCAATTTGTGAAAACAATAAACCAAAGAAATGGTAAAACTGCCACACCAACAAAATCCATATTTTGCATTGGCAACTTTGCACATTATCGCACATCACACAAGTCCACTTAGATCACAAAGCACAACATACTTAGTGCTGCGCGGTTATGCATCTAAGCAGCACAATGTCCACTGGAAACAGAAATGCACCCACAATCTCATTAGTAAAGACAAGTGAAAAACCATAGAAGCGACAGTGATTTACGAAAACGGAACTTGAAATGTAGCTGACAGTACAGCAACCTTGTATTCAAAAAAATGAAATATGACTGCCACTTATATGATTTTTTATTTTTCAGGAAGAATTTTCACCTGACTGACAGACTAACTTTTGTAATTAGAAATGATGCTAACCTAACATATTTTTAAAGATGGCCTGATGGCGCTCTAACAACCCAACTGTGGGTAGTTAGTTTACAATGTGTAGTCTAATTAATTGTTCATCCCGACTGGACTGGACTGGCTAAATAATTTTTTTACGAACAACAGATATTCACGCATGAATTTGAAATCGAAACCATAGATACGACTCAGAACTTTTTTTTTTAAAGTTATACTTTTAACCGTCGAAGTACTGACCCTGGTTAGATTAGTATTAGACCCTGATGAAAAAGTGAGAAGAGAAAGTAAAGTAATTGTGTTGTAACTGATGGGAAAACATTCCATCATAGCACTCAAAGTGTTTACACCTTTTATTGCATTATTTTTTAAAATTTGACTTCCATGTTGTCTATTTATTCTTATTTCTGTGTGGGTAGTTGTTGCATGATTACTTATGGTCACATACACAGTACCTAAAGGGAACTAATTATTGTGAATTTTGTAAATTTTTCTCAATTTTGCTAAAACTTGCTATTCCTGCAAAATTAACTGAAAAATAATTTCCTACAAAGTTTGCACAAGAATAACACCGTAGTAAGTTTTTGTTATCGCGATATGAAATTTGTTTTGGCTGAAAAAAACATCAAAAATTTAGGAGTCATCTGCAAAATATTCCATGAATTTGAATGTAAAAAATTGCATATATTATGCTTTTTTATGAAATTTGCAAGGCTTATAGCGATGAAAAGTCATTATTAGAGAGAAAAATCACACATAAAAAGTTCAAGTTTTAAAAATATTATACCCATACCTGATTTTGCAAGTCTGGCCTAAAATTTATGGGGTTTTTTTATTCAAGACCTTGCGTTACATTATGTATCTCACTGATAGTGGAACTGTTTAAAGCAACTGAACTTCTTGTGAACCTCAATCCATATCAATTTAGACATTGGTGTACTGATTGTGGTAAACCCAATTTGGGCACCCGAAAAGTAGAAAGACAGTTTTGAAATGTTTGAAAATTGCTTTATTTGAAAAGTAATAATACTGTCAGTAAATAATTAGTTTTAAATTGTAATTCCTTTATGCATAGCTTCAAAGTACTTCAATTTTATTGTCAGTTGTTTTTGTATCTTATTTTCCATGTTTGTTTCATCTATAGAGCAGTAAATAAATAAGAGCATGGTGGGAATGGATAACTGTAAAAAGAGACGGATCGGTTTGGTTGGTTTTGGACTAATAGGTGAGAGTCACATACTGTATTTCCTCTGATTACTGCCAAGCCTCCAATTAGTACCTAGAAAATCAGCGCTTATTAGAAAAATAGGAAAAGCAGAACAAAAGAATAGTTATACAATACACAATCTGTAAGTTCACAATTTCTTTAAATCCATGCTGGTATGTAAGTTCGAAGCAAGTCATGTTTCTTTATTTGCATTACCCAAGGTTTCAGCCAATCTTTTACAACTGTTGGTTTCATCATTCATCATCATCATCATTCTCGGCTTAACGTCCGTTTTCCATGCTAGCATGGGTTGGACGGGGTATATTAATGACCCTCTTCCAATCTGATCTAGACTGTGTTAGATCTAAACTCAACTTCCTCTGTATCAAGTCTGTCCTTATAACCTCCTGCCAAGTCTTTCTCGGTCTGCCTCTGGGCTTTGCCCCAGGAACTATCAAGTCTCTACACTTTCTTACCCAATTATCCTCCTCCATTCTTTCCAAGTGCCCCAGCCAATTCAATCTTCTTATCTGGATAACATCTTTAATTCTACGGAGACTTAGCCTGCTTCTTAGCTCATCTGAACTCTTTCTGTCTCTCAGACTGGCGTTACACATCCACCTAACCATTCTCATATCATTCCTTTCTAAACGGTCAAGATCTTCCTGCTTCACTGCCCATGTCTCACTACCGTACAACATAACACTTCTTACACAGGCCTCATACAACCTACCTTTTACCTCAATTGACAGGACTCTGCTAGTCAACAAAGGAAGTAACTCTCTGAACTTTTTCCAAGCAGAACCTATCCTGCAAGTAACACTTCTTCCAACACCCCCTTCACTGCCCAACATATCACCTAAGTAACAGAAGTTCTCAACTATCTCTAACGAGCCACTGTTGTACATCATTAAAGCTGGAAATACTTCATTCTCTATAATCTCACCTTTGCAACGCTTGCATACAAACTGAATGTCAGCTCTTAACCTTCCACTAATACTACTGCACTTCTTATGTACCCAATGCTTGCAAGTCTGACAAAAAATTGAGTTACTACCAACCCCTTTCCTGCAAACTCCACAAGGCCACTTTCCAGCTACAAGGTCACACTTGGCTGCAATGCTACTAATCATGACTTTAGACTTTGCTGTGTTTACCTTTAGCCCTTTCTCTTCTAGTCCTTTCTTCCACTTCTCAAACTTTTCAACTAATTCTTCCATCGACTCTGCTATGAGAACCAAATCATCTGCATACAATAACTCCCATGGACAACCTGTTCTGAACTCCATCGACAGCGCTTCTAAGACTAGAACAAACAACAAAGGACTAAGTACAGAACCCTGATGTACACCAACATTTACACTAAATTCATCACTAAGTGAATCGTTAATCCTGACACGACTTCTAGCATTGCTGTACATAGACTGTACCATCGTAACTAGCCACTCATCCACACCCATCACACCCATCCACACCTCATCCACAGGTTTGAGGTGATAAAACTCTTATGAATAAACCTTTTGGGAATTCTAACGAAGTCGCAGAAGATTCAGGAGAATTTCTTTCGTTGGATCAGGATAACGACGAGGATGGTTTTATTGACATTTTGTAGTGTTTTATTATGTTGCATGTATGTTTTTAAAGACAGAGAGAGAAAAAAACAAATTCATTGAATTTTCATTTTGAAAATTACTTTATTATTTTATTAGCCTCCTCCTATTAGCATCACCCACTAAATTAATTCAGAAATTTTTAATGATTTTTGATTCAGACTTTTTCACAGCAAAAATTTTAACAATTTGTCAGAGATGGAAAAATTTCATGTTGTTTTTCTCTATGAATTTGAAGAAATCAAGAAAGGGAGCATGTGTTAAACAAGAAATTAAAGAGATAGTGTAGATTTCACAATTTTTTTGAAGAATATTAATTTGTGTAGTCTGTATTTTTTCTCTAAAATTCATCTTTATTCAGGTAACTTTATTTTATGCAAGCTAAGCATCACTAGACAAACTCACCCTCAATTTAAAATTTGTATTAAAATCTGCATCTTTTGTGTGAATGGGAAACAGGCATGAAAACCATTTGTCAAAAATGCACTCAAATAAATTGTGCAGAAAAAAAATACATAATATTTTTAATTTATCTGTTTAGGTTGCAACAAAAACGTGGTTATTAAGAAATTAAGCTGGAAACTTCTTCTTTGACCCTTAACATTGATTATTATTATCCACTTAACTATTCGTCTGGCACTAAAGTGCTTTGACAGGGTGTCCACATTGTTAGGAATGATCAAAATAATTGTCAATATGGCAGAAAAAGTCAGGAATGTTAACAATTTTTTTAATATGTACAGTGGAGTATTATATTCAAGTTTAAATGATCAATCAAATCTATTTTCGTTTTGAAAATATTGACAGAAATTAAATTTAATGTCTGTTTTCAAAATTAGAATTAATTTTTTGTAGTCTGTTCTATCAAAATGCTTGTGTCAAATTTACATTTTTAAGAGTAATTTTAAAGTTCCAATAGGATATTCTGCACCGGCTCAAAATAATTACAAAAATTAGCTTAATGGAAAAAGTCTGATTGATAGATTGAGATGTATACTTTTTTTTAGTATAATTATAATTATTTTCTTAGGTAGCTTCCTCTACGATGCAATCAAAAAGTCGGATAATATGGAAATTGCGTTTGTTTGGAACAGAAGTGTGGACAAGTTGCAAAGTATACTAAAAGATGAAATCCTGGAAAACTTAGAAGACTTTCATCAAAGGTTTTTATTTGTCTATTGTTGCTATTCTTCATGCATCGCAAAAAAAAATTGGCTAAAACAAAATGAGAGAAAAACTGTATTTTTACTCACCATGAAAATACCTGTTGTGAAGTAAAATATTCTTGCATGCAGTCTCTTCAACCTCAGCAACGCAGTTCGTAAGGGTTTTACTTTGTTTTTAACTCTTATGGTAGAAGCAAAACAAGGGTATACCTTTATTATCAGAACACGCAAGTTACCCACTTCCAAGCCATTTAAGTACAAATACTTTTCTTGTTGTTTTCTGTGACACAACTTGTGACTTCTATGCAAAACTATAGCAGTAAAAATAATTAAATTGGAAATTTAAATCCTGTAAAAAGAAAGTAATTAGCTGTATTTAGCTGGAAATCCCAAACTGATGAGTCAAACTTTTTAGGAACGCTGATTTAATAGTTGAAATCGCAGACATATCTATCACACAAAAATTTGGAGAAATGTTTTTAAAATATGCTGATTATATGGTATGTTCTTTTTGAAGCCAGTTCTCAGTAAAAGAAGCGGTAGGGTAGGGTTTTGAAATGTTGAGAATTTTTGGAATGCGGATAATTTTTATTACTTGCTCTGACATTCTAAAAATAAATTATTTTTTCCGGGTAATCAATTTTTTTTTTAAATTATTTCTTAGATTGGTTCACCTACAGCTCTTGCAGATATCGAGTTAGAGGAGAAATTAAAAAAAGCCGCATTGCACCATGGGTTGTATGTACCTGTAGGTGCATTCTGGGGTGCAGAAGACATAACAAAGATGGCAGATCAAGGTTCGTTGAAGGTGATTAATTTCCATTGTCTACATGAAAAATCATCATGACTCATCATGACTTATTTTTGTCAACTGTCTCCATGGTGCGAGTATTAGTGTGAAAAAAATTAGTCTGTATGTATGTTCCCTAGCAACGAAGCAAATAGATTCGGCATGTCTGTTTATCTGCCTCATTAAAATTTCTGCAAAATTTTCCAATATTCTTGTGTGTGCAACAATTTCTACCGCATTTTTCATTACGTCGATCTTTGATTTCCTGTAGAACTTAACCATCGAGTTTTTTGTTGCGTTATATTTTATAATAACGTCTGGAAATAAACAAGACAATTATTATTTTTGCCTCCCTTAACTGAAACCTGTGGAAAAAGGTACTCGCCTGTCTCCGCTGCTCGCTCACAGACAGCGAGCTTTATAATTTTATACAAGATGTTTTTTTACCGAAGAAAGATACTTCAATTGGTGGGAATAAGATATTTTAATAAGATATTCAATAAACTTAATTGTGTTTTTTCTAATGTGTTGTTATAGCTACGCAGTCGCCATTTATTTTTCCTTCTACTCCGCGGTTTGACAATCTACCTTGTTTTATTGTTTACCTGATTACTTTGAGAAAAAAAAATTTCGCAAGCGTTTAATTGTCTGAAATTTATTTTCATTGGAATTTATTTTAAGAGAGGACAGGGAGATGGATTTTTTTTTTGCAGATAACATTTTTTATAGGAAATTTAGTGGGGCAAGTGGTTGTATAAAAGAGGGTGTCCCATGTATTCACGATGTTTTAGAGTTAAAGAACCAATGGAGGGAAATCCCAACAAAAATTATTCTCTATTCAAAATAAATATTAGGGGAAATTTTAAGTGGAAACTTATTTTCGGTGTTCTTATCTTTCACTTGTTTATTTGAAAACATATATTTATATGTCCATATATTTATATAGGCTTTGAAGATAACAATGAAAAAACATCCTTCGTGTTTGAAAGTGCTTGGTGAATTAGCTGAGAAGAATAAACACGTGGGAGAGGAACCAACTATTCTTTACGACGGTAGGGCGCGAGACGTATAATAGCGCCCTTAATTTGTGTGGCTATTTTAAACGCCATCATTGTATTTCGAAATTGTTTGTTTAGGTCCTGTTCGCGAGCTATGTCCTTTAGCGCCCGCTAATGTCAATACAATGGCATGTGCCTCCATCGCAGCGCATAATCTTGGTTTCGATCGTGTGCAGGGTTGTTTGGTTGCTGACAAAAGGTGGAGAGCGTTACAGAATTTAATAAACAGTACAAGACGCAACATTGTGCGAATTGTTGAATAATGCAAATTCTTTCTATTTTAGTTTAAACTGCCACATAGTTGAGATTGAAGTGACAGGACCGTGCTATTGTGATGGAGAGTTTTTCACTGTGAAGACGGTTAGAACGAATCCAAGTCAGACGGGAGCAGTAACAGGAAATGCGACCAACCCGTCTTTTGTGCAGAGTTTGAAAAGTAAGTCAAATACAGCCGCGTCAAAGGATTTTAAGTCAAATTGAATACTTTAATGTAAAAACTTTTTTTTATCTCAGGAGCACATGGTAAAGGGCCAGGAGTACACTTGTGTTAGCCGAAACCTCTGACGTACCCCATGGATCATCTTTAAATCCACTTACGTTCTAGGCAGAAAATCTTTCCCCTTCCTATGCTTCTTGCGCTTCAAACTCGTGGGAGGAAGCATAGCGAGAGGAGGGTGTTTCTGGCTACTGACGTGCCCGTATATCATCGAAACCATCGACGTGCCCGTATATCATCGAAACCACTGACGTGCCCGTATATCAATGAAAGCACTGACGTGCCTGGGCATAATCGAATTCATTTCTATTAATTTCTATTAATAATTCTGTGATGTCAATGTTATGATGTAACGGAGTTCATGTGAAATATTTTAAAACAAATATTTTTTATTAAAGACCTCGTTTTTGATTTCGCATCTGGAAAATAGTCGTCTGCGTGTTTGCACAGCCTCGTTTGATTTTGAAGTGTAGTGTGTATCGTGTCGTATAAAAGGAAGAGTTTGTTGAGGTTTCTTCAACAAAGTTATTCTCGCAGACTGTAACACAAAATTCATTAAAACTAGTTGTAACCAACCTCGTTCCCCGAGCATTTTGCCTTGTTGATGAAGTTTAATCCGTAATAACGGCTCAGGGGCCACAAGACCCTGGGGACGAGGTTGAGTTGTAACTCGAGAAAAGATTTCGAGAAGCACATAAACATCTAATTTTATACAACCGCGAGAAGCTTTTTCCGCAAACTCTTTCCTTATAGTAATTTTTATTAAAACCAATCAGGGCCGGCGGAAACGGCCTGTGCAATAACGACGAATAGATACATGATTTCATCCGAACGGAGTCTTCCTCGCCCCAGCTTTGCTGTTTTTCTGGTCTGTGTCAGTGAGAAGAAATAACACGTAATCTGCTAATTAAAGAGATTATTTTGCTGGTGAAGTTATCTGTTGGGGTCGTTATTTGTTGTGCTAACATGAAAGTACTGTGGAAATATGTAAACGACAGAATCGAAGATAATGGACCTGGTGCCTACTACACCCCACTGGATATTTTTTATTTATTTTTTCTCACTGGACATTTTTATTACACACCCACTTCCAAAGCTATTAAGCTTAAGGTTAGTTTCCAACCCTCTGTCTGTCATGGCCATCAAGATAACAAGAAAACCTGTCATCACTGCTAGTAAATTCCTTTGTGGACAATATTTAACATTATAAAAAAGGTATAATTTAATTTTTTTTCTAAGCTACCTCTCTCCAGCTAATAAATTTCAAAGTTCTTTTCTTCTGAGTTTTCGAACAAATAAAGTAAACACACTAGCTGGCACAACCGTCAAACTCCATCCTAGGGATTCTTAGCTTTATTTACATATAGACCGAATTGAAGAATCTCTGGAGACTAAGACCAGTTATGACGTGCTCTCCACCACGCATGTCATTTTTCAGCTATAAAATCCAAACAAAGAAAGCGGATTTGAATATATTACTTTTGCTTCTGTATTATTTACAATCTTTATATTCATAAACTCTCAAAAAGAAAAAAAATTATGACTTGATGTATTAACTATCCTGTCTTGGTGTATTGTCGTTCAGCTCTTCGAGAAATGAAGAGTATATTTCGAACAGTGAAGATTCATCCTAAAAATAAGAAAGGTTGATTTACATTTACCGATTTTGTTTCTCAAATTAGGAATGCTATTACTTCTGTAGTAATGGATATGGTAAAACATCGTAGTAAAATAACCAAAAAATATCATTTTTTAAAACAGCTTTCTTTCCAATCAAATTAAACAAATTCAACACTAATAATACTAATATCAGAATGTTTTGAAATATAAGACTATTTTTATGAAAAGGCACAACCAGTTTTTTTGAAAATTCCTCTTAAATAAGCAGTATATGGAGTTGATTTTTACATATTTTGGTCTGCTTGCCTCCTAATTAGCCGAAAATTAGCGAATCACGTTGCATAGGTACTTGGTACCCAAAAAAGCGATAAGAGAGTTTTTATTTTTCAAGGTGATACTCCCCCCTCTCCCCACCCCTCATCTATGCTTGAACTAACTGATCAACAACATTTTCAAACCTTATTGTCTTCATCTCCACTACTCCAGTCCCAATCTGAAGCTTCGTCAACCTCTTCTCCATGCTCCTTATCACTGTTACCATCAGATGAGCTTCCGTCAGACATCCGTATAGAGTCGAAGCTTGCAGTAGAATACGAAAGAAGATCGTCAGGTATTTGAGCTATGAAAACAGACAAAAGAGTTCTTCATTAATTTTGTGGTGATCATTTTGTCCAGAAAGCGCAAAATGTCGCAAAATGTAAGCTCCTGACTTAAATTGCATGTATTTTTTTTATATCAATGTTACAACATAAGTATCTTGGAGAAAGAAAAAAAAAAACCTGACTATTTTTAATTATTATTATTATTATTATTCCGAATATGTTGGAAACACTTGTATCAACGCGGGTCCTGTGTTCTGAATATATACATTAGGTATATACCGGCATTGCCTACCCAGTTTCCCTCACATGGCATGGGTTGACCCGTAGCTGTGGTAAAGACACTTGATAAACATGCCCGCGCTGTGGACCGAACCACGGACCTTGTGATTGCGAAGCAAACTCCATAACCACAAGGCCACACACCACTGTTCGTGATTTCGCGAAAAATACGCTACTTTTTAGAAATAAATTTTGTGAAAGGAAAGACTAAAGACATTTTGGGACAATTAACTTTCGCGAATGACTTAAATTTCGATTTCATGGGAACTTTAGGTCATTATCGCATTCTGGTAAAAACTCGCGAAATCGCGAAAATTAGGGTTAAAACTAAACATTTACGCATCAAATTTAACAGTAGAGTGAGAGAAATCGTGAAATGAGGAATTTATGTTGCCCTCTGAGCACATAAAATTAAACCGCCATTTTTATGCCTGTACAAATCTTAAGGCATGACACATACCATTCGATTTCGAGTCTATTTTTTGTGAAACAAAATTTTCAGTGGAACGTTTGCAGCTGCCGATCTAAAAAAAAAAAATTTTTAACATTTAATATTTTAGGGATCATCATAAATTAACTTTTAAATTCTTTTTTTTAGTAATCGCCCATCCACAACTTATAACGTACCGAAACAAATGTAGTTTCACCCATCAACTTGTTGCGTTTGACTACAAAGTCCTCTCCCAACCGATATTTCTTTGTTTTTGCGTGTCTTAAAATTATTAAAAGAAGGATCGCTTATTTCCCAGACAAGGCTACATTTTCGACACTGCGCAAGTCCAGAAACAAGAAGCAGATATTTAACATGCAAGTCATACAGTTTAGAGAACCAAAAATTAAATTAGGGAAAAGTTCAAAGTAAAAACATCTTTCACGGAAAAAAAGATGATCCCGCCCTCTACGCCCTAAACGAGGGGCGCAGTTAAAAGCTTTTTTGTGTCTTACTGTATACGTTACAAAATGATCGACTTACTTTCGCCAGTTTTGAATTAAGAGAGTTTGTAATCGTGGAAAGCGGAAATTCATTCGCCATGGTAGATTGCAGAGCAAAGGTGATATTAAATACTTGGCGTAGGTATTGTACTTCCAGCTCCTACACAAACCATAACAAATATAAATTTAGAAAATTGGAGATATTTGTGCATAAAGAGAAACGAAAACGCAAAATACACACTGCGTTCTCTAATATCTGACAGATTTCTTGACAAGATGATTCCAGTTGAAACGAATGAGATCTGAAAAAAAAATAAAAAAAATCTACTTAGATTTTAAGAATTTCACTCGACATATAACTCGCCGTACACTTTGCCATATAACTCAAAATATTACTCGACATATAACTCAACATATAAGCAATATATAAGTAGATAAACTTAACACAACTGAGCACACACATAACTCGAAATATATAACTCGACATAACTCGATATAAAACATATGAACCAATCACCTGGCATCTTCGTTAGTAGCGCGCAATGTCTTGCGCAGAATGTTTTCACAACTGAAGAAAAATAATATTATGTCACATATAAAGCTATAGCCTGCTCTGTTCTAGCAATATAAATACTATATCAGGAAAAGGTTGAATTACAACAAATTTACTATCAACAGGGCGAGGTTAACTTTTGCCCGATTACGCCTGTTTGAATAGGACAGATCTGCATATTCTCATAATATAAGTTACACAATGAAAAAGATGTTTTTACAGAAACGTAAACAAAAAGTTTCTACCATGCCAACATCACATGTACATCCAGTGAATTTGTTTGTGATAAATGAACCGCTTGCAGGAACACCGGTAAAAGATAACTCTAAAATAAAATAAATCAATCAATCAATTAAAAAATCAGAGATTCCTTTTCTTTCTTCGAATAAATGATAATTCAACAACGGAGAAATATGTAGAATATATAGAATAAAACATGTACAATGATATTACTAATTTCGAGTTTTAAAGATTTTAGGCAAATCGCGACAATTACTTGGGAAAAGAAAATCACAAAAGGTCGATAATTCGTCAATTGTATATCTTTTTTTTTTCTAATTCGTTTTTCGTTTCTACAAAAACATAATTTCTTATTTATTTGATAACATTTTTTAACCACCCAGTTGATTAGCTTGTTCAATCATCATATTTGAAAAAATATATAATAAAATTTAAAATGATAAAACATTGGTTTACAAGGAATTTAGGGCGCTGCAGCAGGGTAGGGTAGGGAGTTGGCATACCGTAAATTGAACTGGTGAACTATCGCAGTATTCTAAAAGATAGATTTGTGTCTCACACAATAAATCCAACAGATGCTAAAAAGAAAAATAATATGTTAAATTCAATTTAGAATATTTTAATAAAACATTCCATCAATATTAAAATACAATGGGGGCGCGTGGCCTTGTGGTTATAGAGTTCGCTTCGTAATCACAAGGTCCGTGGTTCGGTCCACAGCAAGTGCCTTTACCACAGCTACGGGTCAACCCATGCCATGTGAGGGAAATTGGGTGGGTATTGCCGGTGTATACTTAATGTATACATTCCGAACACAGGACCCACATTGATAACAGTGTTCCCAACACTGAAGTGGCTATATCCTGTATAAATATTCGGAATAATAATAATAATAATAATAATACCTTTGAGGATGATTTACTGTAGGTAGGGCTAAAATCATAAAAATGAGGTTATATAACTCGTAATGAAATTTTGCATTGCCTATTTTAGCAATTTGATTTGCATATCTCAAAAATAAGAAAATAATCGGTTAACGGAAAAAACGAAATTCAAAAAGTTAAAAACAAAGAATTTTGTTGTTTATAAAATTATCTTAATCACAGAAAGCAAGAAGTTACAGGTTAATGTTCGGAAAAGCGTGAATATTGCTAGCAGATAAAAGTGGGGTGAGTTGGAGAAGAATAGGAGGAAAAAAGGAGAAAAATATTGTTATATTCTTCAATCCTAGAGGTGTAGAAGTGTTCTTCCGATAAAATAAACAACTTTTTGTGAAAAATGTTAAAAAAGTCTGGCAAAAATGAGCTTTTGCGCAACCTCACTTTGTTTTACTGCTAACTATCAATATGATGATGTAATTAAAGAATATCACGTGATACAAGGAGATTCCGCCACACAACCAATGAGAAAGCGCATACCTGTACTAATGCTGGTTAACTGAGTAAATTACAGTAGACTTGAGATAAATTTTGTAACTAAATAACTACCTAGAATCGTCTTTGATGGAATTGGATAGCTCGTGAAGATAGTCACATATTATCTTGTCAAAAACACACTCCTGAAAACAAAATACATCGACTAGTAAAAAAAAATCGCAACTACAATATATACTTTTATATCAAAATTTTACCCATAGAAATTACAAACATGACTTTAGGGGAAAAAAGTGTTTGCGGGAGAAATTTGCAGTTTTCGCGCTTTCTGGAAAATTCGCAGTTTATTCTTGCAAAAAGAAAGGTGAATCGTGAATTCTAAAAGTTATTCCCCGCGAAATGGATCAGTTAAATATGGTCTCTAAGGATTTTGCTGTTATCGGACAAAATGGATAAAAAGTAGTCGAAAAAGTAGAAAATAGATAAAACATTTGTAGAACCATAAAAGTTTTGCCTCGCAAAATGCAAAAATTTGCGGTAAAAACTTAAGAGATAAAGTTTCTCCCACACTTTCCTCCCTCAAAGTAACTGGAAATGTATCGTTTATCATATTGAAATAATCTCTTCCACACAGGTCCAGCTTAACATAATTTTGTTGCATATTCATCGTCATGTAACCGACACGAGATAAAAAATTCATTCACTTTTAAAAGACATTAAACCTTTCACAATGGCAACAATAAGAAAAGCAAAACAGACTTAAAAATGTACCAACCTCTTTTTTAAACGTTATTTTGTACAGCACGAGTATAACAACAGACATGTTGGATGTTTCGCAAGAATGAGTGATGTGTTTGGATACAGATAAAACGTAGGTAGCCATGTTTTTTTCAATTTGCAACATCATGTCTTCCGCATTTGATCGACGTTTGTCAACACTCTAAATGTAAATCGAACATTATATTATCTACAATTGAATAATAATTGTTAAAGGATAGTTTCCACTGCTACAATATGTTGTACGCATTACAAAATTGTATATTTTTGTACAATATATTGCATAGATGTAGAAACAGTAGAAACTACCATTAATTAAGTGGAATAAAGATTTTACATCAAAATCTGTATGATTTGAACTCACGAATATATTTTGATGCTTAAGTTGCGTTCTATTTTTTAAAAAATGTAGTAAATGCTATTCTGTTTATTCGTAAAAAAAAAAAAAGCAGGACTAAAATGGCTATTTGGAATTTTTGAAAGCACAAGATCCAAAAGGTTTTCACTAATTAATGCGGATATTATGGACGCGGTTGATATTGACCACATGAGCAAAGAACAATAGAATTACCCAATCAAAAAGCGCAGTCAGTAGTATTCTGACTGCAAAAAACTCGTTTAAGCCCCAGCGTAATTTTTTCCACCTTAACTATTCCGATTTCCTGATGATAAAAAAAATTATACTGGGTCTCGTGGCTAGACATTTGAAGAACCTTCGTTAACATTTTACACCTTGGCTATAAGTTGATTTGTAAGGAGAAATACTCCACAAAATATATCAAAACTAAAACATGTTTTGGTACATCTTATAGGTTCTAATAATGAGAGTTCAAATTATAAAAATCTGTGGTCAGTTCCACACACAATTAAACACATTGGTCTAATTACCTTATCAGGTAAAAATTTGTCGCTTGTCATTTTATTCAACTTGATGTAACTTTTTATTGAGTTCAACAAACAAAAGCATGAACCATAATACAACTCAGAGCCAGGAAGGTTTGTGGCTTCCACGTAGAGATCTTCCAGTAACTGGTAGTTATACAGCCGGATGACTTCGCAGATATTTGGAAGAAGCTGAAAAGGAGAAAAATTTTATAAAGGATCTTTAATATATACGTTTCTTTGCCATAAACTCATTTAAAAGAAATTCACAGGTAAGAAAAACATTAGCAGTAAATAAATAATTACGAAAGACACAAGCAATAAATAAATAAACAAATCCAAACATTACTACAAGGTTATGTATCTTCTCACCTGTCTGGACATCCTTCTTAATTCCCAACGAGAATCATGAAGACATTCAATGGTTTGTATCAAAGTCTGCATATAGGAAATTAAAGAAAATTAAATTCAAAGGAGTATAAAAAAAAAGTCAAATTGAGGTAGAGCTACTTTGTGCATCGCTAACATACTGCCTCAAACGAGATGCGATCTGCGGTTTTCAAGCACTAGAAGCTGAGGACAAACCCACCACAACACGTGATCACTATCGGGTTGAACTATTCTTTGCAAAAAATGGACACACAGGTGTGCCATGGCAAACCTTTAACTACATTAAATGTGTTCGTTGTGGGTTAAAGCCAAAAATGGACTAACAAAACAATTCTAATTAATTCTTTCTGCAAATCAGTGAAAAGTGATGTGTTATGTCTGCTTTGGTACCTTAAATAGAAGCTTTAAAAACATAAGTTCTGCATTTGCCAGCCCCTTGAAGTTATCCCAGGTAAATGTGGCACTATCATGGCGACCATGACGACAAAAACAATTGATGACAAAGAAGGCAATTTGAGACAAGAAGGCAATATAACACAATATTCGATTGCTTGTTAAACAAGAATAAGGTTACCTGTTTAAGTAAGTTGTAGTATGAGCAGTATTCTTGTTGTGACAGCCAGTTTGAGATTTGTTGCTCAGCGTTCTGTTCTGCTGCTTTCATTGTTTCGCATCCGGAAGGAAAATCTAAGTAGCGAGTGCAACAACTTAATGATGCAACAATCTTAAAGCACAAATTCTCACACGATATTTTTAGAGTTAAATTGACTATTGGCGCGCCTTAATAGTGTGAAAATAACTCACAACAGCGTGTACTAGTGTAAAAAATTGTTAAATTGACTATTGGCACGCCTTCATAGTGTAAAAATAACTCACAACAGCGTGTACTAGTGTAAAATTTGCTAAATTGACTATTGGCGCGCCTTCATAGTGTAAAAATAACTCACAACACGTGCACTAGTGTAAAAAATTGTTAAATTGAATATTGGCGCGCCATAATAATGTAAAAATAACTAACAACAGCGTGCACTAGTGTAAAAAATTGTTAAATTGAATATTGGCACGCCATAATAATGGGAAAATAACTAACAATAGCGTGCACAAGTGTAAAAAATTGTTAAATTGAATATTGGCGCGCCATAATAATGTAAAAATAACTAACAACAGCGTGCACTAATGTAAAAAATTGTTAAATTGAATATTGGCGTGCCATAATAATGTGAAAATAACTAACAACAGCGTGCACTAGTGTAAAAAATTGTTAAATTGAATATTGGCGCGCCATAATAATGTGAAAATAACTAACAACAGCGTGCACTAGTGTAAAAAATTGTTAAATTGAATATTGGCGCGCCATAATAATGTAAAAATAACTAACAACAGCGTGCACTAGTGTAAAAAATTGTTAAATTGAATATTGGCGCGCCATAATAATGTAAAAATAACTAACAACAGCGTGCACTAGTGTAAAAAATTGTTAAATTGAATATTGGCGCGCCATAATAATGTGAAAATAACTAACAACAGCGTGCACTAGTGTAAAAAATTGTTAAATTGAATATTGGCGCGCCATAATAATGTGAAAATAACTAACAACAGCGTGCACTAGTGTAAAAAATTGTTAAATTGAATATTGGTGCACCATAATAATGTGAAAATAACTAACAACAGCGTGCACTAGTGTAAAAAATTGTTAAATTGAATATTGGCGCGCCTTCATAGTGTAAAAATAACTCACAACAGCGTGCACTAGTGTAAAAAATTGTTAAATTGAATATTGGCGCACCATAATAATGTAAAAATAACTAACAACAGCGTGCACTAGTGTAAAAAAATGTTAAATTGACTATTGGCGCGCCTTAATAGTGTAAAAATAACTCACAATAGCGTGCACTAGTGTAAAAAATTCGCGCAAACTATTTAGGTAAAAAATTGACGCAGAATAAAATAAACACATAATAAAAATGATTCTTACTTGGCAATGGTGTCAGTTTTAATGTTGGCACAGCTATGTTTAAAAATTTCTCCTGTAGTAGAAAAAAAAATACGGTTGTAAATCCTGATCATATGCTTTAAGAAAAAAAAAAATTCTTTCTAGTGGCTTTTATAGCAAAGACTGAAATTTTGGTTTAAAAAGACTGCAAGTAGACAAAAGATAGAATTTGAGCATTTTCCTGTACAAATGCAAAACTTTGAATGAATTTTTCACAGGTGAGGCAAAAGAGCATATACTCAAGCAAAACACCTGGTTGGAAGCCAATACCCGTATTGACACTCAAATTCTGATGAGCAAAGATTTTCAACTTTTCATTGGCTGAAATATAATTGTCTGAGTAGCCAAGCAAGTTGGCACCTTAATCTGCCGAAGCAACCAAATAAACAAAACAGAAATTATGTGAATCATTAAAATCCTAAACCTCACCTTTTCGATCTTTTCTGATCTTGCGATTTCAAGAAGAGAATCATTCTAAAGACAGAAGATATTTAAAGTTTCAAAGGTTACAAAACATTGTGAAACATACGTCTCTAGTTAAACTAGTTATAACAGTGCAATACAAGGCGAGAATAGGGGGGGGGGGGATTTGTCAAAGCGCTTATTTTCTTAAAATAAATTTGTAAAAACTATGACTGTCTTTTTCAAATCTATTGTTGTATAAACCAAATGCTGTGTTTTAAACTGACATAGATAGAAAGTTTGTTTTTTACGAAGTACTTACTGTAGTTGTCGCATTTATTGCATTGTTGACGTTGGTTGAAAAATCACTATCTACAGCCCCTAATCTCTATAAATAAAAAATATTTCTATTATTACAGTGAAATATTTTGGCTACTTCAAAACCCCCTTGAAATATTTCAATAGGTGCTGCTTGACCTGTCTTACTGAAACAGTGATTATGTAGAGTTTTGCTATTGCACCCTACTTTTAAGTTAGTTACTGAAAAATTTCCAACAGAAGATTAATGCACCAATTGTACAATTCTGATAAAAAACACCATCCACATAACCGTCAAAAATAATTTATAAGTAAACAAATTTTAAAAATTGCCGTAAATCATCGAATATGCACCCTTGTCAAAAAGCACTCCAGCTAAATATGCACCCCTGTTAAATAAGAACCCTATTGAAATATGCCCCCCCCCCCCCCTTGGCGAATAAGCACCACTGTCAATAAGCGCCCATATCGATTAAGCAACCCACTTGTTAAATAGCAGTATTTATTCTAAAATAATCTTCTTACACAGGAGCGCTTTTTCAACAAATGTAGTGGAACAATTTTAAGCTAAATGAAATCTCAAACACATTTATTTCTGGGGATTTCTTTTTGTAGAATTTTGCAGTTTGTAGTTCTTTGTGGCTATATTTAGAAGGGACTACAACTTTAACGTTTTCTTTAGCTTCTTCAATTCAAAGAAAATAGTTTTATTTTTAAGGATGTTTTATCAGTGGTCATGACAAATAACCTCTGCCCAATGCTTATCCAGTCATATAGGGTATTTTTTACGTCATGTATAGTAATTTTTGTGAATGGTTAAAGTGTAAGAAATGATTGGGCATATTCCATAAGGCCTATTTTTCTGAGTCCAGGTTCGACGAGAAGTTGGTACAAATACATAAATACAAAATAAGCAAGATAAATTTCTTACTGAAATTGTGAATGATTTTGTCAAGGTTTTTCTCGTCAAATCAACACGAGTTGGTTGGGTGATCGAATTTTTTAGAGAGTCTAATCTAAATGACAATATTAGCATCAACAATAGATGGCAAAACAAGATCATCAACATGGTCACCAATCAAAACACAACACCAAACACTTGTTACCTAAATTGACCCTCAGTTATGGAATTGTTTAAACTGTTGTTCTTTTTATGATGTATGTGATGGGAAGTAGAAGTCAAAGAAAAATATAAATAATTAGTTATTAGAAACTTCATAATCAATTCGTATGCCAACAATCGTCCTTCACGCCATTCCCAACACAAAGTTATGTCTAAAAAGAATGGAAATTGAGTTACATTTTAGGTTATTGCAGAACATTTTATGTGCAAAAACTCCTTCTGTGTTGGTCACGATGTCTGAAAATATCAGAAGTGTCATGATAACACTTCAAGACAGTTTTCATTTAAAAAACAAATCAGAACTTAATGCTGCATAAATTTCATTTGAATAACCACTAATCAATACAGGAAAAAAAACAATACCATTCGTTTTCGTATGGTCAGAAACACCTTTGCCTTCAAACTGTTTTTGATGGCAAGAACTGATTTGTCCTTTTAAGGCTTCAATATCAGTCTTCCACTCTGAACATAGTCCTTGCAAAACAAGTTTCATCTGATAAAGTGAAGTAAGATCTTTAGAAACTGAAAAATAAAACACAATTCATGAGTACAGTGATGTTTAAAAAAAACCAAAGAAAGAGATCCTGTCGTAAAATACAGTTGACTTTGTGTCTTGAACTTGCAAACGCCCAGCAAATTTGTTCAAAAACAAAAAAGTTCAAGACAGAAAATAGAATATAACGCTACATAGATTCCATGGATTCGAGACTCTTGTTCAGAACAGGGAGAACTGCTAGAGATACAGGGTTACCAAGAGAGAGCAAGCATCTGTCATAAGAGAGCGCTTTTTCCCAAATTTTCATAGACACAATTAAAAAAAATTAAAAAATTTGACCCTAAATAATTTGCTTATCAAGTTCCTAGAAACCTGAAAATACTTACCTAAATATTTAAACACACTGCTTGCAGTTTGTCTAACAGTAGATGCAGGGTGAATAAGATAGTGCGTGAAGACGGACCAGTATCTCTGCCAATTATGTATCAAGTGAGTAAGTGGAATGCTCTGTAGAGATGAAAATAGTTTATCAGATTCTAAAAGATTATCTTGAATCAGCGTATTAAAGGGAACCCAAGGTATAAAATGATGTTGGACTTATATTACAGAGCTTAAAAAGTTGGTTAACAAGTTCTTTAAATTTTTTAAAAAGCTCTTTTTGTTCTCAAGATATTTACATTTAAAGAATTTCAAATTTAATTATGCTGCATAAATTATGATGTCATATTTAAGAAACAGCAAATTTTGACATTTTCTGTCATCAGTAACTTTAGACCTGTTAAGGGATGTGCATTTAAATTTTATTAATGCATAGATATTATGAAAGTGAATTGATTAACATAAATTTTTTTGCTAAACTGACACTCGTTTGCTCGTCTCAGGCAAAGTATTTTACCTAGTTTACAATGTTTTAACAAATACAAAAGGCAAGATAACAAGGCTATGTTACAAAGGCATGCAAACTGAACTGAATAACACTGAAAAAATTCAAGGAAACTTATATTAACGAAAAAAAAAAATATCCTTTCAAAAATGTATTTCTTGTGTGCATACAAATAGTCTTTTTACTGCTAAATATTTTAAAAACTTTTTAAAACAAGCTTGTGTTATTACCACAACAAGACAAACGAGCTCACGTTCAAATTATATATCTGGTGTAAAAACAAAAAAAAAATTAAAACAGGCTGTTCGATAGTATTTTGGGTACATGGGGAAACAAAAGAGGGGAGGATGATTGGCTTATATTAAAAATGTCAATCAAACGCAAAAAGAAAACATTGCAAAGGAGAGAAAAAAAAGTCTACATGCACAACACATAAAAAATGAACTAAACTCACTTTATACATTATTTTTTAACAAAATAAAACGAAAAAGAAGTTTAAATAAGCACACAGAATAATCATCACATTTAATTGGAAAAAACACGGGAACAACTCTCTAAACATATTTACTTTATAAACGGAGCTTGATCCAGCTTTTTTTTACTCTCAAAAGGGTTAAGATGTTGATTAAAATTTTCAAAGAGGTGAGATTTTTAATTTTTTTGGTGAGAAGTATGAAACGAAACGAAAAATTAAAGTCTATGAATTATCAAAAAATATTTTTTTGATATTTGGGTTAACCTTAATTATAGTTACGTGAGTGTCTTAAGACACATTTTTAAAAATTATTAATAACATTGGTCAACAAAATCGACCATACATTATACGTTCTTAAAGTGCAGAAACAAAAAATTATCATTCAAGAGCGTTGCTGTGAAAATATAGAATGATTCAAACCCACCAATATAGTTCTCAGCATTATAAGAACAAACTTTTAAAGCCTATTTTCGATGGAAGATCATAAGCACCTATACTGTCAAGAGAAATGTGTTTATACCTTTATGAGAAACAAAACCGCATTCATAAAACCTTCCGCTTCACAAGCATCCATAAAAACTAAGTTCTCCTATAAAAAAAATGCACTGCAATCAATATATGTTCCTATCACTGTTGGTATTACTGATTTGGAAGGCAGCAACAAGGCAGCAATATTTTATATAAGCATAATAACTTTTACCAACCTTGTTCTGTATTCCAAGATGCTGCACAATTTTCTCAAACGATTCAACAAGATACTAAAGAAATAAAAACCGTTACTTGAAGGCCCAGTCGTAAAGGCTCAGTCTTAAAGGCACAGTCGTGAAGGCCCAGTCGTGAAGGCTCGGTCTTAAAGGCACAGTCGTGAAGGCTCAGTCTTAAAGGCACAGTCGTGAAGGCTCAGACGTAAAAGCATAAAAAGCATAACACTTTATAAAAAAGTTTTATAATGAAATTGAGCATGTTTAAGCTTTGCAAGATAACTTTTGTTTGATAACGAAATACTGCAAAATTTTGTTTTTTCTGGTTTTATAAGAAAAAACAGTGATACCTAAGCTTTGTGCGATAGAATTTTAACAGTTTTATAGCAAAATGCCATTTTTTAAACTCGTGTTTAAAAATAATTAGTTATATTGGATATGAAAAAATAATGTACTTGAATAAACCCTTATTACATTAATTTCAATACTTTTACAGCAAAACATTAGGACATTTTACAAAGAAATTTAACAGCAAAGTTCGTATTTCAGAATAGGATATAATCAAATTAAGAATTTCAAGAAAACTAATTGTGGATAAAAGAAATGATACAGGAAATTTTAGGAGAAATTAAATATTTTGATCAAGCTTTAGGTGAATCTAGGATAAGCCAAAAAGTCTACATTTTTAGATTCAATGAGCACTGCCCTGATATTAAAACCTGTACGACTTACAGAAAACTCAGATTTATTAAGAAATGTTGAAAAGGCCTTTCCAGCAACCTCCCGTATACTAAACTGTGGATGGGCAAACAATTTGAACAAAACTTTTTCCATATTTTCTTTTACGTATTGTGGCAAAGATGGAAAATTATTTCGACCAATCTAAAAGTAAATAAAACTAATTAGAAATGTATTTTTAAGCTGAACTTTTTAAGCTCACTATCCAGCATGTAAAGAACTCAATGACAAAGAAGCTTAGTTAAGCCTAATCCAAAAACATAATAAACAACCGAGACACTATAAACAATACAAACACATTTAAACAAAATATCTAAAAATGGAATTGATTGTTCAATTTGAAAAACAACCAATTATTAGCATCAAATTTACTGACTATTCCACACTAACAGACTATTAACTCTAGTAGGTAGAAATTAGGACTTTATTTAAGCAAGAATTATTTGGAGATTTGCAGAAACCTGAACAAACTCATTTAGGTGAAACGTTAATTATTACCTTTATTAAAACTGAAGGTGATGATGTTCTGTCATCCTTACGTACACTTGACGTTGCAATATACTTACAACTTGTAAGCATTTTATCGATGCCTAAACAAATTTTATAACTGATGAACAAATAGGGCTAAATCAAAATTTATTTTGCACAAACCTGTTTACTTTTTAGCACTTTTAAACTGCACTGTTTTCTTTGTTTTTAAATTTAAAAAAAGGGATGGTTCTGTAGCACTCTGTGTTTTTATCATAAATTTCAACTGCAATACGACAGGTGCTTACTTTCAGTTTAAATCCAAACTTGCAGCTCATTTTGACATAACATGTTTTGTTTTATTTGCAGATGGGTATAACCACCTGACTGTGGACAAGAACAAAGCATATTTTGGACTGGCAAGAATGGATAACTTGAAATTAGTTGTATTTATACTGTATTTATACTAAGATGAACTAGTCCATCAAATTTTCCTTTCAAACTGTAAAATAACTTTCATGTTATGGCCTAATGATTCGTCATTGATTTTTGATGTTTTAGCTAAAGCTGATTCTTGAACAGCCACGATAAACATTACAGTTTGATAATGGGACTGTAATAATAGCTATCTACCATACAAAATTATTTTATTTGAACCTATTAATATCGCACTCAGTGTTTATACTGATGATTGAGGTTTTTTGTCAAAAAATCAACTTATTATTACGACTAGCTGTTTATTCTGCCAAACTAATCATCTCTGACGAACTTTTCTACTCAGGTGATTAGTTCGTCTTAGTATAAATATGGCTAATTTTAAACCAAAATAAAGGTACAACTCTAAAGTAAACAAAGAAAGCACCACATAAAAATGCTTAACTACAAGGTTACTTAAATGAACAGATGCCAAACCTCTAATTGCCCCTTCTGTTGCCTGCCATGTCTCTGTTCTTTGCCATGAACCTTTTTCGTTTTCACAAATCTGTGCGAATAATTAAGTGGAATGTTACAGGTTATCATGACAAAATAAAAGAGAAAAAAATTAAGTAGTCAGCAGTTCCGTTAAAAAAATATAGAAAGAACATGTATATATTTAGTTGGGATTCTATTATTCCCCAGTTTGCAGTATGTATTTTTCACTACATAATTCAAGTTTTCCACGACAACAACAACCATATTGGAATTCCCTTCTAATAAACAAAAAGGTAGACATGAATTAGCAGAACAAGCAGCGCAAAAACTACTCACGTAAAGACTTTCATTCTCTGATATGTAAAAATTACTAATATGCATCACTTTCTATATCATGTTTTACTCCCAAAATGCACTTGAATCATGCAATACAAGTGTATATAGATAGCCAGGTACTTTGCAAAATATTTTTAAACTTTAGAGCTTAAGGTCATTTACTACAATATATTATTATATATTCAAACTTAAGTATTATGTGATGTCTTTTTGCACTTGTCGTTAAACCGGTTAAAAACAATTTCACGAAAGAACATTACATCATCATAAAGAATACTCTCATAATTCAAGAACATTCAATAAGTGTGCTTAGATAAGTACTTTCATTGTGTTTCTATATAAATTATTTGTTATTTAAATTTTATTGCTTGTTTTTGATATTTTATTGTATTTCAACGTGAAAACTTCTAGAATATTTTTTGTCGAAATAGGGAAATTTTGTGTAAACAATGCAAGTACTAAAACATTTTACGAGTGTTGTATCGAAAAAAGTATAAAACCACAAGTCTATGCTATCAGTTATTGGATCTACTTTAGAAATCTATTCGATCATATTTAAATAAGAACAAGGATTTCTTCACAGTGCTATTGCTGACTAAATAAAGCATTGTATCAATTGTTTTATTACTATTCTGGTACTATTTTTGTTTCTGCCATGCCACCAGTTTTGAATTTTTATTTTCTGCTATCAGATTACAATGACTATCAACATTGTTTAGTTAAGGATCCCTGCTGCTAGCATTAACACAAATTAAATTGTAAAATGTAGTCCCACGTACCTGGATAAGTGACAAAAACAGATCTTCTAGCTGTTCTTCTGACAAAAACTCCAATACTAAGCCTAATCTGGAAGCAGTATCCTTTCGAATAGCTGACCACACATCTGTCAAACCATGTAAAACAACACCCTGAAATTCAAGAAATTAGTTAACAACAATGAGAGCAGAGAGATTTTGCTTACCATAACAGAAAATAGAAGGAAAAAATGTTATTAAACCATCTGAAAAATGGAAAGGGTATTAAACAAAACTTCCAGTTATTAGATTATATATGACAATACTAACTTTTAATACTTTAAAACATTTATCCGGTAGGATTAGATATTTTCCAGAAAGATTTTTAAACCATCGAAAAAGACTGAACACTATTTGTTTTCGTACAATGGCCAAAGTACGACCTAAAAAGGAATTGAAAATTAAACCTATAAGCATAATGTGCACAGAACTTTTCATAAAGTGTTTTTGAAAATAAACTGACATAAACATTGGACATTTTGTTCACCTTAAGGTTAAACAGCAAAATATGAGATGCGACCTTTGGATGGCTTTAAAAAAATGCTGCTGGTCATATGGTTGCATTTTTTGGTTATTTTTTTTTTTAATATTTTTGTCTTATTTTTCCATGTTGGAGAAAAGTAAACCTGGTATTTATTTCATATTCTAAAAATATGTTTACTTAGATGCTGTCAAACCAAGGTTAAACTGTTTTAATGGTTGTTCCTATAAAGAAAATAATCTTTCTACACACAAGTCAACTGTTTTACATTTCAAAACACATAAAAAAGCAAATTCGACACCAGCAAGAAAGTTTCTGATCTTTCCATTACAAAAATTTAAGGCCACATGTGCTATTAATTTCTGTATGAATTTTGTTAAAAAATAAAATTAAACTGTCTGCATAACTTTTAGATTTTATTTCACTACCCATGTGTGTAATTTCAAAAAAAAATTAATTTGAAAACTAAACAATTTGTGCACTGAGCAATTGCCTGACTAGGTTTATATAAATAAGTTTAAAACCTCAGGTCGGTATACAGAATTTGGTCTCTTATCCCACAATTTTATCTATACTATGTTTTTATAACAAAGAACCAAGAGCTTCTATTGAGAATAATGATATGTTAACGCTACACTAAGTTACTGTCCTTTAAGCTAAAAATGTTGAAGATTTGATTTTATATGTTGTTAAGTGGTTAAAGAGTTCTACTTTGTGATCATGAGAATGATGGTTCAGTCTAGAGCACAGACATTAGAAAGTGCTGTTACAGCACCTACGGGTCAATCAATCTAAAGTCCCTAACTTTTGCCGTATTGGGCCAATTTAGTCCATAAACTTAAAACACAGGGCCCACATTGTTAACATTGTTCTTGACACAAAAAAATTAATAGTAATTAACATCAGAAACTTACAGGATTCAAAAGCATATTTGTAACCACTGAGCAAATAATACGATAAGTAGTCATGACTTTCAAGCCTGAAAAACAGTTTATATATAGTTCATTTACAAACAAAAATTGTTCTAAATCATAATACAAAATAAAATTATGAACATGTATGTCTACTTTCACCAATAACATTTATACAGTATAAGATAGTAAAAAGGAGATTCATCTGTTTCCATCATACTTGTGTAAATATTAGTTTAAGCACATTAGTTGCAAGTAAGCAGTGATATCAGATATGAATCACACCAATCCAACCACGGTAAAGGTTTTTTTTTCTCGAACAAATGCCACATTATTTTCTAAATTTCCAAACAGATATAAACAAACACTTACCAAACTATCCATTTCTCATATAACACATTTAATTCATTTCTGCAACTTGTTGTGTTCCCTATTTGATCTGTTAAATTATCACCAGTTGAACACTTTTCGGTCCAGCCGTAATGTCTCTCGAAAACAATACAAACAAACTGGCATACAGTGTCCTTATCAACAAGAAAATCACTAATGTTTGTTTTTGGAATTGATAATGACACTCTTCTAAATTGGCCAAGAAAATATGCTTCCACATCATCTTTGCTGTGTGAATGGGACAACAAATTTTTCACAACTACCGGTGTCTTCTCTTTATCATCAGGACATGGCACATTGTTGACACCTTGACTGGAGTCTTGCAAAGTATCGTACAATTCTTGAAGAAGTTTCTTATCTTCTTTTAGGTTATTGTCCACCTCTATCAATTTGTTTACTAAATTTACTGCCATCTTGAATTTACAATTTTGTGTTTTATTTTTTCAATGATTTTTTCAAATGATCTAAAATAATGTTATTTAGACATACTTTTTATTATCCCTGCATGTTAAACCTATGGAGGCCAGTCCTCATATCAAATACATGTCATGCATAATTAGCATAATTAGTAAAACTGTTTATTCTATATTCTTTTATAAACTTGCGAACAGGCTAGATTTTTCAAAAGAATATAGATTCATAGACTTGTTTTTTCACATGACGTAAGCCTTAAAAATATGGAAAGAGAGGGTCCAGGAGCCAACTCCCTGCCTAAATAGAGTTATAGTATAATCGAACAGTTTAACTACTAATTTCAACTGAGTTTGTTTCACCTGTCCCAAAACAAAACTAAAACCTGATTTAACTTATCAACTTATATCTAATGTTGAAGCTTTACTGAACAGTTACAAACACCTATTATATATATCACTGTTCTTAAAACAAAACTTGTACGGTCTAAATAAAGCACGACCAAATGCGACTTAGGTTTTAGGTAGAATGTCAAGAGAAATTAAGTGTGCACTCACACCGCAGTTCATAGGTAACAATATCCATAGATGGGTCTAACCTATGGTTTAGGACCACATGCTCTGAATTGCCTTCTTTAAAAGATGATCAGCAAGAGCATTTAAAGAAGGATACCAAAGAACCAGCCAAATAGTACTGACAAAAGTCCACTGATGATTATGAAAAGGACAGCAAGGTCTATCGACCAGAAGTCGCATCATCAGTGGCATGTCCAGCCAAAGCGTTTTTGCAAACGCAGCTCAAGGAAGACGTTTTAAAGCAGAAGTTAGAAACTATCAGCAGGAACACAGAACATAAGTGACATTATCCCTTGATTTTAGGCTCAGAAGATGCAGACTCATTTTACTAGAGTGCTTTGCTAGCTACATACATTTATTTGTTTTACATTTTAACTGGGGACTCTTTTAACAACTATCTGGCAAGCAAAAGGATGATATCTAGCTAGCTAGATATAGCTTGCTATGTATGTCTTTTCCAATTGATTTCTTTAAACAAAACTAAGTAAGGGATTAAACTATTATCAAGAGTGTAGATTGTTACCAAGGGACTAACCGAGATTAAATACAAAATAAACCCTGGGTAAACAGAGAAAACAACAACTTAGCCAAAATAGCCCATTCCAGGCCACTTCACCCTAAACCAGCCGCCAATTATAGTGCTTAATAGACACTCTAAACCAAAATAAAAACGAGAACTGTGACACCTTACTGATGTATAATTAGTTCAGTTACACCATCGAATCAAACACAACACTCCTTCAACGTGCTATAGATATAACCTCACTAACTTAAAGTCACAGTTAAACTCAAAATCTTTACCGTGGAGAGCACTTTAATGTCGGAACAAAAGAATAATTGAATTGTAAATATTTATGATTGATTGTTAGTTTGTTTCGTGAAAATAATTTATGTTTTTTATGAGGAGAAAAATAGGGAACGAATTTACCGACAATTTCTTGTTTTTCAAGAACAAAAACTTTACTCAGTAAGTTATATCAGCTTTTTGCACTGTAGAATTGAAAAACAAGTAAAAATTGCACTCTTTTTTTGGTAAAAAATAAAAAATATAGCATATATATTTCGTGTACATTAGCCAATCACAGTGCGAGATAAACTGTAACCATATTATAACTTCAGTTATAACTATAAGTTGGGTTATGGATCCGCGATGCAATTTTTCAGGCGCATGCTAAGCATTTTGCTGCATTGGGAATGAAAATACGATCGGACACTCATTATTATTAAACAAGCTACGCACGTACGGAATTAAAGGCAAGGAGCTAGCATGGTTTACCGACTACTTATTTAATCGAGCCAATTTACTGCGGTGTTCCACAAGGTTCCATTTTGGGACCACTGCTTTTTATAATTTTTTATGATGATTTTGTAGACCATATCTCAAATTCTAAAGTTATAATGTACGCAGATGACACCGTCATATACGTTGCTCATAAGGATGTTACTAGAATTGAACAACTTCTCAATCAAGACCTTGAGAGACTATCAATATATTTCCGTGAAAATGAGTTAATTATAAATCTAAAAAAAGGGAAAACAGAAGTCATGTTGTTCGGAACGGCTAAACGCTTGAAAGCAAATGGCAAGGCTCTACAAGTTGTATATCAAGAAAATCCAATAAATTTTGTTTCTCAGTATAAGTATCTGGGAACAGTAATCGACAGCAAGTTAATGCTTAATGACAACTTCGACCGATCATATAAAAGCGCCAGCAGCCGTTTACGCCTACTACAAAGATTACGACCGCCGCAGCCGCACACAATGTTTTCTCGATGATGATTGTACCTTTAATCACTTATAGTAGTGCATTGAGAATACCTTTCACAAATACACAGCTCAACAAATTAAAATCGCTTGAGAACCGTGCTAGATCGATTGTCCGAGGTGATAATATTCCATCCATCACAGGACTCGTCAACCATAATATTTGTGTACTCGTTAAAAAGTGTCTACTAAATGAACTAACATCTGAACATTTTGACAATTATTTTGTCAGCCAACAACATGACAATAACACACGAAATAACGGCTGCATAGTTAGGTTACCTCGGGTCAAACTAGAAATCGACTTTTAAATAAATAAATAAAAATAAAAATATGTCCGTGTCGCCACAACATGCAAAAAGCAGGTGCAACAAAAATATATATTTAAATTTCTCATTTAAATGTTCAAATAAAGATGGCAGTAGCACTCACCACGTTAGCATTGTCTCTTCTTGATGAACAGTGGGAGCTTATCACACAATATTCATGATTTAAAAAAAGATAGGAAATCAATTCAAATTTTTAGTAGAAAGAGTGAGAACTACAATAGCAAAAAATGACTCTAATATAAAAGAATGCATCAATCAGTTTTAAAACGCATTTGGATTGGTTCAAAACTCACATTCTACATAAAAAAAGTTTTAGTGGGTGGCTACACAAATTTTGAAATTTTCGCTTTGCAGCATAAAAAAACGTTGCTGCAACACTGCAACAAAATCAAACAGCAACCTTTTTCGGCTATTTTTGCTTCATTGCGCATGAAAAAAATCTATGAGCAATCTTTTAATGCACATGCATTGCATCATGTTGCAATCCATGCGCATAAAAAAATTGCATTGTGGGCCTAAACCTTAAGCATATTTTTAGCATAATTGTATTTTTCGCATACGCATAGCAACTGACAAAAATTTAATTGACAAAGAAATTCGCTGAATAATCAAAATACATAAAATCATCCCACTTAAAGTACTCTATGAATTATTTAAATATCATCCTATTATAGTGAAATAATACCACCAAGTCAAGAAATATATATTTAATGATTATTTATGAGAAACTACCAATATTATTGTGGAAACTAATCAACTGTTCCAATAAACTTTCAAACGAGGAAGAATATCCCCAGCCATCACATTTGAAATCTTTAATTGTGCAACCCTATCACCTCTGGTTTCACCTATATTTAAAATGGCAATAGGAATGTTTCTATCTTTTGCGCCAAGCACAAAACGGAAGCTTGAATATACTTGCAACGATGATCCAATTACAAGCATTGCATCAGATTCATTCAACTTTTCAAAAAGAAAGTTTTTCACATACATGGACACATTATCACCAAAAAATACAACTTTTGGTTTCAGAACTCCTCCACAGAGAGGGCAATCAATCATTTTAAATGCATCTGCTACTTCGTCTGGTACAATGACGTCACCGTCTGGACCTTGTGCTTCTGTTTTGTGACATAACCAGTTGGAGTTTAAACTACTTAAAGTTTCTTGTAAAGCATGTCTTCCTATTTCATAATCACAATTTAGGCAAGCAACTCTACAAAAAAAATTATAAACAAAACGTCATTTTGCCCAAACTTGTTCCCACTTTTACCAGTTATTAAGAAACGCAACAAATCATTATTACCCACCCTACCCCTAATTTGACCACCTGTTTTCTAAAAAAGTGTTTGTTTCAATAAGCCCACAGCCATAACCCGCTGGCTGGTTCCTTTTCAGAGGAGTCTTCCCTGATAAATTCTTGCCCTCCCTCAACAATTAATTTTTAATAAGTGTATATATTATACCTCGCTGTAGTTCCATGTAGCTCTGTAATTTTCTTTGACCCAGCTTTTTTATGCAAACTGTCAACATTTTGAGTCACAAGCCAGTGAAGGTTACCATATAATTCCATGTCAACAACAAACTTATGACATATATTCGGTTGAAAAGAAGAAAATATTGGCCAAGCAACAAAATTCCGTGCCCAATATCGATTTCTTTTTCTATGATTTTTAATAAATTCACTATATTGAATAGGTCTTTGGTGACTGGTGGCATATAGGCCAACACCATGTGATCTGTAATCTCGAATACCAGATTCTGTTGACATACCAGCTCCAGTTAAAATAAATAATCTTCTATGGTTGTTTATAAACTCACTCAGTCTATCAATGTCATCATCTTTCGGTTTATAACTTTGAGGCACAAAAACATATTTTTGTTTACACTGAATACTGCAAAGCTTTCGTCTGTTAAAAGAAGGAAAAGCCTGGTGCCGGTGAAAAAGTTTAGTAATTTTCATTTTAATGTATATCTAGTAATAATAAAAAGCAGTATAAATACAACCTGTAAATAATCCTTTGAGAATAACAAAGATACTCTGGAAATAATCATGCTATGTTGATAGAACATCCTGGCAGACAAAAAAGAAGGGGTTTTTTTGGGTTTTTTTGCCTAAGGAGTACATAGGCTTGGCAAAGAGGTTGAAGAGGACTCTGAATAACTTTTTTAATTTTTTAGTATTTCGGTTCGATCAGTTTAAAAAGGAGAATCAGCAAAAATCCCTCCAGAAAAAATGGACGCAAAAGAAAATTTGAGCCAGCATCAAACAAAAGGCCCCTTTAAAAGCCCCAAAAAGGGCCGACTGCCACATGAACAAAAAACTATACAGAAACAAGAACAAGAACACCTTTTTAGATGTATTATAAGGACGTCAGCAGAATAATCGAAAGTGTTTTCAAGCTATCCCTTTTCTACTCAAACACTTTAATATATGACCCTGATGTTATATTAAACTACATGACAGCCTTATCTGGTAATCAATATTTAGACGTTTCCAACGAAAAAACTAGTCACCTCGTTATGTTTATTGAGTGGCCAGAGAGTCCAGACATTAGGTGCCCTGAAGGTCAACTTTTGTCACTGATCTTCGACATGTACACTTTTTACATTTCTACAATGTACCAATGAAGACGAAAGCAGCTGGTTGGGCAGGAACAAGCACGTTTGCGAAATTTACCAGTTGCACATAATGCAAAATCTTAGAACTTCAGAAAAGTTTAGAGACACATTAACTTAGGTTAAATTGTGTATAGGATCCATGTATATACCCATATGGTGCACAAGATATATAACAAACAAACAAGCTAGGAATATATATAGATGGCTTTATAATCTCATTTGAATCAGCTAAATTATTATTTCTAAAATTAGACAAATGTAATGAAGTTTATTAAAATAATAATTTAGCTCTGATCTGAGTATTCAAGTACCCACCATCACTCTCCTGACACTTTCAGCACTATATTCACTATTTTAGACTTTGCAATGCGTCTTTAAAGCAGTAAATTAACAGAAAGTGAATTTCATTTAAATACTTGGTCTGAACCAATCTGTGTTATCCAAGTCTGCTTCTACCACCACAAGTTGGGTCAGACGCTTTTTTCCTTTTTGATTTTTGGTGAAGGGCCATAAGGCAGGTGTAATGTCTTGTTATTTGTACAGTATTTATAAGGCAGTTTTCCCAGCTGCATTTGATTCTTCCATCTATCTTATTGGCCAAGGTTGTATTTTTGTTTTTAGACTGATAAATTAACAGATTTTGTAGCCATCTCTGGCTAGCAAGAACACAGAACATAAGGGATCGTCTCAAAATGTTTGTATGTTTTTTTGTATCATTATACGAACGCTACAAAGTACTTCGTTTCGTTAAACGAATGTCATACGAAGTGCTTCGTTTAAAATAAAAAATATAAACGAAGTTCAAACGAAGTTCAAACGAACTTTTTTAATACATGATACGAACTTAAAAAAGTTTTTTTATCATACAAAAAAATTATACGAACTTTGAATGAAGTATATTGCTATATGAACTTAAAACAAACTTCAAAAGTACTGGCGTAATTGCGCATAACTAAACAAAACTAACAAAAGTTTAAATTTTAAATAAATGTCATTTATAACAAAAATTTGTTACTTTCGCAAAATAGTTATAATATATACAGGTGAAAAACAAGACATATTATTATTGTCTCTCCTTCGTTATGATTATTATATATGTTTGAAATTACGCTAGCTAAAATGTAATACTGCAAGCCTATCAATAAGAAAATGACACCTGAGCAATAATCGCTCTCCCAAGGTTACAATAATTTAGACTGGGCAAGCAATCTGAATAAATAGAATTATAAACGCATATTTTATCACAATAATTTAGACTGGGCAAGCAATCTGAATAAATAGAATAAGTTTATAAACGCATATTTTATTACAAAATCTTTTTTATCTATCTTTTCTTACTATGTTTTGTTTTTTTTATATATTTTGTTTTTTTCTATAAATAATAAGAAAGAAAGCATTGATTTCCATGCTGCAAAAGACTTTGTCAACTAAACTATAGTCCGTAAAAGGATTTTGCACTTAGATTTTGATTTTCAATTACGACTGCAAAAAACATTAAAAGAACACTAAAATTTTTTATAGAAATTAATTTTCCTGTTTTTTCTATTATTTTAAGTGGGATGAGAATAACTTGCTGTATAAATTTTGAAACAGCACAAGAATAATTCTTGCTGTATAACTTTAAAAACAAGTTTTTGAGCATGCAAGTATTTTTATCTTTTCAACTTGACGGTTAGTTCTATTTAATAATTCAAAACAAGAGAACAAATTTATCCAAAAAATTTTTAGTGACATAAATGATTATTATTTTTCCTTCACTACAAAAAATATTACCTGCGTGGGTGATGCGAAAATACATAAAAAATATGCTTGTCATAACACCCTCCTCCCATGTAGGCATTGTATTAAAGAATTAAACTTATTATTTAATTCTAGTGCTAGCAATATTATTTAAACTTATTATTTAATTTTGATAAAATAAAGTTTAGTTTTTTTTATAACAAGACGCAGTGAGTTTATTTTGAACGTTTTTCTTAAAACAAGACGCATAATAAGCGCAAATAATATTTGTTATAAACAAACTTGGTTAATGAAACGCATTTTGTCATTGTTAAAAAATATTTAAATATAAAACCTAATAAGTCTAAATAAAATAAACAAACTTCGTATAACGAAACGAACTTTATAATTGTTAAAAACATTTAAATATAAAGACTTTAGATAATAGTCCAATTATAATAAACGAACTTTGTACAAGCAAATTTTTATACGAACGTCTTTGAAATGACACAAACTGCATACAAACTTTATAATTTTGATGATACAAACTTTATACGAACTTTATCATTTTAATGATACAAAAAGTTCATATTTAAATAAAATGATATACAAAAGATTTAATAAATGGATACGAAGTTTTTTATAGGAATTATACGAATACGTACAAACATTTTTGAGACGATCCCTAAGTAAAATTATCGTTTGATTTTAGGCTCAGAAGCAGCAGACTCATTTTAA
Source organism: Hydractinia echinata (assembly GCA_030067915.1). NCBI lineage: Eukaryota > Metazoa > Cnidaria > Hydrozoa > Anthoathecata > Hydractiniidae > Hydractinia > Hydractinia echinata. Next base: position 1,219,299 of record JASGCC010000049.1, on the reverse strand, counting down.
TAGAGCACTAAGCTTGCTACAGACATTTATTTGTTTACATTTTAACTGGGGACTCTTTTAACATCTATCTGGCACTGCTTACTCAGTTTGTGACCCACCCAGGCAATTTTTTTTACTGTGGAAGTTCTTGTGTCTATTATTTCCAATTCTTTAGCACTATAGCTAGCTAGCTCTAATTCTGGAAAAAACAATTAGCTAGTGGTATAATCATCATAACTAAAAGTATTGATAATTTTTTTGTGGGAGGTAGCATATACCATCTACTTTCACCACTAACCTATTTTAACCAGCCAGTTAGCTATTTTTATTGACCCCAGTGTTTTTCTTCTTTTAACAAAGTGAAAATTGTGATTCATCTATTTAAATTTTTTATTTTTTTATTTTTGCCTTCACACTACCATTTGATGTCATCATCACATACTTCATTTTTCACTTTCTACATTCTCATTTTGCTTTTAACTGATTTTACTAATTGCGAACGAAGCCCATTTGCCTTTCAAGCGAAAATATTTGTTATCAAGGAACTGTTTTAAAAAGTTAGTCAGGTGTCCACTTATGACCTTTAGACCAGTTCCGCTTATGACCACCAGATTAAAAAGTATTTTACCTATAAGCGTATTTCAAAGGCTCTGAAGGCTCTGAAGTGACTTTTCGGCGCGAAATTTGCAAATCAAAATTGGAAATTGATCACAACGGTTAAAAAGAAGAAAAGAAAAAATAAGTAAACAATAAAAACTGCTGTGGGAAGTTATAAAGTCGCAGAGGGAAATAAAGAATATTAATAAAGTTTATCATTTTTGCGTGTTTTTTGCGTGCGTCTGACTTTAACTTTCTTAGGTGAATTAATTATAGCTCTCTTTTAAATGTTCTTTTATATAGCTAGCTAACAAATTTTTCCAACAAATTTCCGAAACTGCTTTTTATTTCTCTTTACACTACAATAAAGCCATGTCTTTTATATTTTAGATCAATCAACCAGTACCCACAAAATGATGGCAATAGTAATAGATAGTTTAGCATAGAAATATTCTTTAACAAGAAATGTTCAAAACTCTCTTTTCTTGTACAGTACAGTCCAGATGTAAGCGTACGCGTACGCTCAAGTTTCACACCTTTTTCTCGGAGGCGGTAGTTGTTTGTCTTTTGTTCTTATTAATTATCTTGGAGTCTTGTAAGTCATTAACTTGCGCGTAATAAACAAAAGATTCTTGAATGAAAAATAACTTATTATTACTGCGGGTAACTATTGTTATATAGTGTGAACATAATTATTCCCAATAGCATAATTGCAAATGTTATCAACTCTATCAATGTGACACGAAGAGCCATTGTTTAATAGTTTTATTAAATAAAAGTTTTGCGTGGAAACTAAATAAACTAGCGAGAAGGCCTTGTTGGTTGCGCGGGTTAAATAAAGCTTTTAACCGATAGAAATAATTATATTTTAACAAAGTTTGAAACTTTAATTTTGATAGAAAAGCTTTTTTAGATCGCGTTTTAAAAATTTAAGAACGAAAAACGGCGATAGAAATGTTCTTTTAGATCGCATTTTATTTAAGAACGAAAAGCGGCGATAGAAATGTTCTTTTAGATCGCATTTTAAAAGTTTAAAAACGAAAAACGGCAATAGAAATGTTTTTTTAGATCGCATTTTAAAAGTTTAAAAACAAAAAACGGTGATAGAAATGTTTTTGCGAAGATGTGTCTCCTTCTCTTTTAAACCTCCTTGCTTCGTTAGATAGTGTTTTAAGTATTTAAAATGTTATCGACTCTAACCAATGTGACACGGCGAGCCATTGTTTGATAGTTTTATTAAATAAAAGATTTGCGCGAAAACTAAATAGACAGCGAGAAGCATTGTTTGTTGGAAGCATTGTTTAAATCTTTTAAGAGATAGAAATAATTATGTTATAAAATTCAAATAATCTTAAAACATTGATTTTAAATGTTGTAAATATTAAATATTTTCTTGTAAAAACAAAAGTCTTATTTTCTTTTAAAAAAGTTTTTTTTATGTTATATATTTTATATATCTTGCGAGATTGTTCAGTCTCGGTTTTTTCAAAGAAAAAAAATTCATACAACGTCAAGAGTTTTCTAAAAATTTCTTTTTTTAAAGAAAATAAATAACTTCTATAAACTATAATAACTTCTATAAGCATAAACTTTCTATAAAAGTATTTAGGAAAGAGAAAGAATCTCTATTTTGCCTTTGTAGATTTAGAGAAAGCTTTTGATAGAGTGCCACGTAAAGTTATTTGGTGGGCTATGAGAAAATTAGGTGTGGATGAGTGGCTAGTTACGATGGTACAGTCTATGTACAGCAATGCTAGAAGTCGTGTCAGGATTAACGATTCACTTAGTGATGAATTTAGTGTAAATGTTGGTGACATCAGGGTTCTGTACTTAGTCCTTTGTTGTTTGTTCTAGTCTTAGAAGCGCTGTCGATGGAGTTCAGAACAGGTTGTCCATGGGAGTTATTGTATGCAGATGATTTGGTTCTCATAGCAGAGTCGATGGAAGAATTAGTTGAAAAGTTTGAGAAGTGGAAGAAAGGACTAGAAGAGAAAGGGCTAAAGGTAAACACAGCAAAGTCTAAAGTCATGATTAGTAGCATTGCAGCCAAGTGTGACCTTGTAGTTGGAAAGTGGCCTTGTGGAGTTTGCAGGAAAGGGGTTGGTAGTAACTCAATTTTTTGTCAGACTTGCAAGCATTGGGTACATAAGAAGTGCAGTAGTATTGGTGGAAGGTTAAGAGCTGACATTCAGTTTGTATGCAAGCGTTGCAAAGGTGAGATTATAGAGAATGAAGTATTTCCAGCTTTAATGATGTACAACAGTGGCTCGTTAGAGATAGTTGAGAACTTCTGTTACTTAGGTGATATGTTGGGCAGTGAAGGGGGTGTTGGAAGAAGTGTTACTTGCAGGATAGGTTCTGCTTGGAAAAAGTTCAGAGAGTTACTTCCTTTGTTGACTAGCAGAGTCCTGTCAATTGAGGTAAAAGGTAGGTTGTATGAGGCCTGTGTAAGAAGTGTTATGTTGTACGGTAGTGAGACATGGGCAGTGAAGCAGGAAGATCTTGACCGTTTAGAAAGGAATGATATGAGAATGGTTAGGTGGATGTGTAACGCCAGTCTGAGAGACAGAAAGAGTTCAGATGAGCTAAGAAGCAGGCTAAGTCTCCGTAGAATTAAAGATGTTATCCAGATAAGAAGATTGAATTGGCTGGGGCACTTGGAAAGAATGGAGGAGGATAATTGGGTAAGAAAGTGTAGAGACTTGATAGTTCCTGGGGCAAAGCCCAGAGGCAGACCGAGAAAGACTTGGCAGGAGGTTATAAGGACAGACTTGATACAGAGGAAGTTGAGTTTAGATCTAACACAGTCTAGATCATATTGGAAGAGGGTCATTAATATACCCCGTCCAACCCATGCTAGCATGGAAAACGGACGTTAAGCCGAGAATGATGATGATGATGATGAAAAATGTGTCACAATGAGTGTTTTGATCTTTCCAGAACGTCAAAAGTTATATTTTTAGATTTTTTCTTTCTTCGGTATTAAAATTTAATTTGTTTTCGAAATCTTATCCCGAACGTAGGGTTTTTCCGTTTGCGTTATTAAACGTTGCTTTTTATAAAAAGAACTTTTAAAAGTTTCGCATGTTAAAAAATATGTTTCGACGATAAAAAAATATCACTAAAAGTTTCAGAAGTAGCATTAGTTTTTTTGAAATATTTAGTTCATTGGATTTGTTGTTTTTTAAAAGAGTTTGTGTTTTTTAAATATATCGAGATTAAAATCGCGTTACTATAATTAGTTTCATTGTTAAAAAAAATAAAAATTCAATGGCCTTCACGTTTAATTTTTTCTCACGCAGAGTATTGTTTTTAAACAATGTTTCTTGCTATGCTTTTGTTTTTAACACGAAGCAATTATTTTCGCGCAATTTGAAAGGAACTCGCTATCCTATTGTTTTTTTTAATGAAAGCAATTATTTTTGCAAGTTGAGCATACGCGTACGCTTACATCTGGACTGTACTGTACCTTTATACTTTGTTTTGTAATTTAACTTAGCTTGAAGAAAAAGATATTTATATCCTGTAAAAAACAATAGAATGTCGTTGTTACTGGTTGTTTATTGATAACTCTCAGTAAAAGTCAATGCACACAGGATAGTTTGACGTTGTTGGCATTATCAAATTATCAAATGAAAACATAACAAAGAAATCAAACTTAAAACGATGTTTATCCGTTATGTTGTGACGTTCGAAACTTTGTTCAATTCATCAAATTCCAACATGTGATGTGTAATGTTGTTGTTGTTGTTAATATGATAGAAAAAAAGACTTTTAGATGTTTATCCCAAATAGCTTTGCTATTATCAAAAGTTTTTAATAAGCACCCAGTGACCAAATAATCATTCAGTCCAAATAAGCGGTCAGAGTAATAGTTAAAAAATTTAATAAGAGCAGAGCCAGTGTAATTAAACGACAATCTCGAACTCTTAAATTTGAAATTAAAAACATGGAAAACGGAAGAAATGTTTCGTTTATTCATGACAAATCAGGTACGAATTTTCTTTGCATTTTCCAATGTGTATGCCGTCTTCACTTGCTGAAAAACGTATGCGTTTATAATAAATTCACGATTTTCTATTAGCTACATCATGTAAGTTGCATGGAGCAGAACGGCTCTGCACCACCTATTCTAAAAAAATTATTTTGTCTTAATACACCTTTACGATAATTCGGGAAAACTAACACTCCATCGCAGTTTATTTTGGGATCAGAGGAGGTAAACATCACACTTTTATAAGAGTTTATTAAGGAGAAAACACGTTCTTTCGTGATAACTGTTCTTGCCGCGCTTTGTTTTTAAGGAAAAGTACACATAAGTTGTATCTTATTATTAATAATGTTTCCTGAAAATTTAAAAGAAATTGATACAAAGGAAGTTAAAAAACTGGAGAAAACACGCTTTCGTCTCTAACAAACTCTCATAAAAACACGTTTTTTAACTCCTTTTTTCCGATATTGTAAAACTATGGAGAGCCGTAGGAACGCACAAGGGTGTCGACTTGCCGAAAACGCTGTATATGTGAGGGGGGTCGCGGGCGTTTTTTAAGTGTTTTCGTCTGTAACCGCCTGGAAAAGCCTGGACCCGTCCAAAAGCGCCCAAAATGCAACGTGGGCGAGCTCATTGTTCTCATTTAAATTTTGTTGAGATGAAAGAAGGTGCTATTTTCTCGTCATACTTACAGTTTTTTATTTGTGGGATTTTATTACAGCTATTTATCGAATAAATGATATAAAAAACAGTCTTCCACTACCATTGCTCGACACTAAAAGAATAAGTTACACATGGAAATAAATGTTTAAAAAAATGTTGTTTCGGGTTGATTCGGGTTTCTCCGGGCGAAATTTTAAGTTTTTTTTAAAACGCTGGAAGTCGTCCGACAGCCACTATGGTTTTTGCGGTGTTTCCGGCGAGTTGGCCCCCTCGTAGGAACGCATGTACAATTGAATTATCGTAAAGGTGTATTACACTGTCTAGTATAATTTTTCGCTTGCAAACTTAGGGAGGTCCCCAAACCTCAACCTTTTATATATTGACTTTTTGCGGAGCTAAGCAAGCGAGCCAAGCGAAGCCCATTTGCCATTTAGGCGAGCGAAAATATTTCTTAGTATAGAAATATTCCTTAACAAATATTGTAAAGAACTTTTAAATATTGTAAATATGCTTGCCGGTAAAGAAAATATTGATTGATTACTGTCAAAACACGGCTGTTTCGCTACGGTCAAACCGCGGACAAAATTAAAATGGCTTCCACAATTTTTTTTGAAATTTTGTATTTTTATCATTTTTTAAGTTATTGAAACTTTTTTTGTATTGTTTTAATTTTACTGAAATAAAAAGTATTAAAACGATCTACTTTTCTCCTTTTTACATATATAAATATGTTATACATGTGTGTTATGGATTTCGAGTTATTTCATCGAATAAAACACACAATATTAAAAAAAACATTATTTTTGGCGAAAATATACCATCTTTCCAACCTCGTGGCAACGCCGCGCTACTAGCTACAGACTGGACAATTGGTATGGGGGGCCTGGAAACAAGGTTCTATTGGCCAGTACCGTGCACCGTTCGTCTCACAAACTATAAACTACTTAAATTTTAAGTTAAAGTCTTCTTCAGGCGCTAAAAAAGAGGAGAAAAAGTTTCCAAAGTGGTGCTCGGGAATTTGATTAGTGTGATCCCTTTTCTGTCTGATTAAATAAGTATCTAAACTTCTAAGAGAGTCATAGCGATGCCATTTAATGTTTTGTTAGGTATGGTTTTTCCCAAAAGAATTACGGCGGCGTGGTGTTTACCTTGGACTTGATTGCTCGACCCGGGAATCCTACTTCGAAACCAGAATTTTTCGAAAATGTTGGAATAAGCGAGACAACAGTGTCTTAGTAATTTTTTAGCTAGCTAAAGGTTGGCAGAGCACGAGGTAAGGGACAAAACAGTAAACTACTTTATTTTGCAGGGATTTTATTATTATTTTTGTGCTATTAGAGCACCCTTAAGTTTAAGAAATTGTTTTACAGCTTGTAAAACTTTAAGCATGGCTAATTGTTATCTTTTTTAATCTTGCTTCTCCTGTTTTATATTTTTCTGTAAAGAGTAGCTATTTTTTGGTCCTACAGTTTTGCATTTTGCATCGTGTTCTGTAGCTAAGTCACTTAATACTTCTTTTTTATATTTAGTTAAGACTTTGGTGGGCTTTCTCAAGATGAAATTGTTGAATTCAAAGATGTTTCTAGCTAGCTAGCTAGCTAATCTTGGCTTTATCACAAGATTGGGTGCTATTTTATACAATTTATAAAGAAACACAAAATGATTGCTTTGTATATATATAATAAATAAAATATTTATGCACAACTTGAGGTATTTTTTTCTAGCATGATAAACTAAAATGTTGAAACCGTCGACTCTGAATGACGTTTTATTTAATATATAGATGTCACATATTTGGCCCGAAAAACCTTAGGACCAAAAGTGACCCCTTGGACAATTTCGGACAGTTTAATATTTCATCTACATCATCTTTAATGACCTCAGAATCCAAAGTAATGTTTTTTATTCAGTTAATAAACAAATTTTAAGCATACATTTAGGCTCTATAGGTCGTTTTTCACATATTTCTCACATTTGGCCCAAAAATAACCCTTTGGACAATTTCGGACAGACTAATATTTCATCTACATTATCTTTAATGGTCTTAGAATCCAAAGTAATGTTTTTTATTCAGTTAATAAACGAACTTTAAGCATACATCAAGGCTCTTAAGGCCGTTTTTCACATAGTTCTCACATTTGGCCCAAAAATAACCCTTTGGACAATTTCGGACAGTAATAAAATTAAGTAATTTTCATTCCAGATATTTAACCTAACCTGTGGACCATAAAAAACATGTTTTCTTATCTTTTTTCCAGAGATATTGTGGAAGACATTCATCTAAATGATAATTTTTAAGTCATTTTTAGACATTTTGGCCTAAATTTACCAATTTCGGACAGGTGTCCAAATTTTTTTTTTTTTTAATAATATGGAAAATTTATCTAAGATTATTATTCTTTTTACAGAATATAAAAATCTTATTTTGTTCTTGAGATATCCTGTTTTAACTGAGAGGGTAAATCGAATTATTTTTTCGTAGCATTTTTGTCCGCTACGAAACAGCCGTGTGCTGTTGTTGTTGTAGCTCTGGGTACTAGAATGCTTATTCTGCAAACTCTTTAATAAGCGCTTTGTGGATTCAGTTTAAATGAGCGTAGCCCAGAGTAAATATAGTTCAAAAATTAAATATTTAAATTCTTAAACCAAAAACATGGAAGACGGAAGAAAGACGCAGTTATGTAGAGAAAACCTAGAAATTCTCTTTGTAATGTTTTCTATAAATAATGTTTTTTAACGCGTGTATGCCGTTTGTACTTGCTAAAAAAACATAATAACTTGTACGGGAACAGAAGTGCTCTGCACCTTGACTCCCATTGCAAAAAGAAAGAGCCCTGGGTCGAGGTTGCCACGGCTGTTTCGCTACGGTCAAACCGCGGACAAAATTAAAATGGCTTCCACAATTTTTTTTGAAATTTTGTATTTTTATCATTTTTTAAGTTATTGAAACTTTTTTTGTATTGTTTTAATTTTACTGAAATAAAAAGTATTAAAACGATCTACTTTTCTCATTTTTAAATATATAAATATGTTATACATGTGTGTTATGAATTTCGAGTTATTTCGTCGAACAAAACACACAAAATTAAAAAAAACATTATTTTTGGCGAAAGTATACCATCTTTCCAACCTCGTGGCAACGCCGCGCTACTAGCTACGGACTTGACAATTGGTATGGGGGCCCTGGAAACAAGGTTCTATCGGCCAGTACCGTGCACCGTTCGTCTCACAAACTATAAACTACTTAAATTTTAAGTTAAAGTCTTCTTCAGGCGCTAAAAAAGAGGAGAAAAAGTTTCCAAAGTGGTGCTCGGGAATTTGATTAGTGTGATCCCTTTTCTGTCTAATTAAATAAGTATCTAAACTTCTAAGAGATTCATAGCGATGCCATTTAATGTTTTGTTAGGTATGGTTTTTCCCAGCAAAATTACGGCAACCCGGTGTTTACTTTTGACTTGATTGCTCGACCCGGGAATCCTAGTCCGAAACCGGGATTTTTCGAAAATGTTGGAATAAGCGAGACAACGGTGTCTTAGCAATTTTGAAGCTAGCTAAAGTTTGGCAGAGCATGAGGTAAGGGACAAAACAGTAAACTACTTTATTTTGCAGGGATTTTAATATTATTTTTTTGCTACAAGATCACCCTTGATTTTAAGAAATTGTTTTATAGCTTGTAAAACTTCAAACGTGGCTAATTGTTATCTTTTTTAATCTTTTTTCTTCTGTTTTGTATTTTTCTGTAAAGAGTAGCTATTTTTTGGTCCTACAGTTTTGCATTTTGCATCGTGTTTTGTAGCTAAGTCACTTAATACTTCTTTTTTATATTTAGTTAAGACTTTGGTGGGCTTTCTCAAGATGAAATTGTTGAAATCAAAGATGTTTATGGCTAGCTAGCTAGCTAATCTTGGCTTTATCACAAGATTGGGTGCTATTTTATACAATTTATAAAGAAACACAAAATGATTGCTTTGTATATATTTAATGTATATAATAAATAAACTATTTATGCACAACTTGAGATATTTTCTACTAGCATGATAAACTAGAATGTTGAAACCATAGACTCTGAATGACGTTTTATTTAATGTATGATGTCACATATTTGGCCCGAAAACCCTTAGGACCAAAAGTGACCCTTTGGACAATTTCGGACAGTTAAATATTACATCTACATCATCTTTAATAGCCTCAGAATCCAAAGTAATGTTTTTTATTCAGTTAATAAACGAATTTTAGCATACATTCAGGCTCTAAAGGCCGTTTTTCACATAATTTCTCACATTTGGCCCAAAATTAACCCTTTGGACAATTTCGGACAGACTAATATGTCATCTACATCATCTTCAATGGCCTTAGAATCCAAAGTAATGTTTTTTATTCAGTTAATAAACGAACTTTAAGCATACATTGAGGCTCTAAAGGCCGTTTTTCACATAGGTCTCACATTTGGCCCAAAAATAACCCTTTGGACAATTTCGGACAGTAAAAAAATTAAGTAATTTTCATTCCAGATATTTAACCTAACCTGTGGACCATAAAAAACATGTTTCCTTAACTTTATTCCAGAGATATTGTGGAAGACATTCATCTAAATGATAATTTTTAAGTCATTTTTAGACATTTTGGCCTAAATATACCAATTTCGGACAGGTGTCCAAAAAATTTTTTCTTTTAATAATATGGACAATTTATCTGAGATTATTATTCTTTTTACAGAATATAAAAATTTTATTTCGTTCTTGAGATATCCTGTTTTAACTGAGAGGGTAATTCGAATTATTTTTTCGTAACATTTTGTCCGCTTCGAAACAGCCGTGTTGCCTGGGGACTTGTAAATTGTTATAAGAATTTTCGCTTGCGAACATAGGGGACCTCTTCCTGCTCCACAACCCTTTATATATTGATTTTATCAGCTAGCTAGTAGCTAGCTAGCTATTTAGTTTCACAATTTTTTTCATCAACAAACAGGACAAACGTTAGCTAATAGCAGTTTTAATGCAGCTACATACTGTTTGTATATATGACTGAAGTTTCCATCCTGTTTTAATATTCATGAAATAAAAATAAAAAAATAAATGAATATAACAAAAACTTCTCACTGTACTCAACTACACTGCTTACTCCATTCCATCCATGATCCAATTGCCAATCTCCCGCTGTTTTATCGCCACTGTTCTACCATATTTGATATAATAAGCAAATCAGTTCGCTGTATATACGGAGAGATGGTTACTAGGTCGTGTGTACACTAATTTTGCTTACCACAAAGACGTTTGAGAAATACAATAAACCAATAGTTGAAATAACTAGATGGGTAACTAGGTAGTTCTAAAGTAGTAGAAAACTATTTTTATATGTTACGTAGCACTGAATCTCAACTTTTTGCAAACTCTATTTCCTTTCTCTAGTCCGGGATTTAAACTTTTAAGCTGAAATACGTCACTTCAGGACCCAATTAAAGATCATAAGCTCAACCAACTCAGGCAATGTTGCTCAGAGCGGAAATGTGGCGGGGCAGAGAACATTGACCTGGGTCACCTGAGATAGATAGATGTGCATATTTTACATGGCTAGCCTCACAAATATCGAGGGATATACCCTGTCTATTATTTCCAGGAGGGGCCATGGCTTAGATGGAGAGTCCTAGAGTATTTAATGCTCATTTTAAGCTACACAGACCCAATTAGGGCCCGTGCTCTACTAGACAACTCCCTACACTACTGCCAACATCCAACGGATTTAATGTTTGTACATTGCCGTATGAGGCCACTGGACAATTTCTTTTTTTCAATGTTATATCTTTTTCGCAAGTGTGATCACACAACTCCTACAGACTTCTTATGTGTGATTTTACCATGGCAAAAAATTACTGACGCGAGGTTATATTTTTTTAATTACGCTAGCCATTACAGTACCTTGGCAAATGCTGAGTGCTGTCTCGAATTACAAAGGCTGCAACGGCCCTTAATGGTGCTATACTGATACTCAAACAAAAGACAAAAGATCATTTTGAAACATGCCACACAGTCAGTCTGACCTTCATTGACAAAGAGAAAATTGAACGTGGCTAGTGCACCGGTATCGGTTCTTTAAGCTCAAAATCGCTTAAGGATACGGTAACCCCCTGAGACACATACTCAGTATATTTAAAATATCTCCTCTGCTCGCTATATTAACCCTAACAAATACAGTACAGTCTGAATGTAATCTACCGCGTACACGCTAATATCACACCTTTGCGTGGAGGACGGCAGTCGTTTGTCTTTTGTTATAGTTAAATCCCTTAAGGGTTTTGCGAGTTTATATTTGCGTGTTAAAAAACAATGCGCTCGCAAAGAAATATCGGAGCAATTATATTTCTTGTAATAGCGAGATGCATTGTGTAAAATGTATTGATAAGCTATTCCCTTAAGTATTAGCGTGAAGTAATTAAATAATAAAAATCTTTCGCGAAGTTTTATAATACATTGCGCGAGAATGTATTGTTGATTTAATTACTTAAAAAGATTCCAGCGCGTTTAATTTAAGAAACATATGAGAAGCATTGTTCACAACTATTAAATGCCGCTTTTTGTTTTTAAACTTTTAAAATGCGATCTAAAAAAACATTTCTATCGCCGCTTTTCGTTTATAAACTTTTAAAATGCGATCTAAAAAACATTTCTATCGCCGCTTTTCGTTTATAAACTTTTAAAATGCGATCTAAAAGAGCATTTCTATCGCCGCTATTCGATTTTAAACTTTTAAAATGCGATATCTAAAAAAACATTTCTATCGCCGCTTTTCGTTTATAAACTTTTAAAATGCAATCTAAAAAAACATTTCTATCGCTGCTTTTCGTTTTTAAACTTTTAAAATGTGATCTTAAAAAACATTTCTATCGCCGCTTTTCGTTTTTAAACTTTTAAAATGCGATTTAAAAAAACATTTCTATCGCCGCTTTTCGTTTATAAACTTTTAAAATGCGATCTAAAAGAGCATTTCTATCGCCGCTATTCGATTTTAAACTTTTAAAATGCGATCTAAAAAAACATTTCTATCGCCGCTTTTCGTTTATAAACTTTTAAAATGCAATCTAAAAAAACATTTCTATCGCCGCATTTCGTTTTTAAACTTTTAAAATGCGATTTAAAAAAACATTTCTATCGCCGCTTTTCGTTTATAAACTTTTAAAATGCGATCTAAAAGTGCATTTCTATCGCCGCTATTCGATTTTAAACTTTTAAAAAGCGATCTAAAAAAACATTTCTATCGCCGCTTTTCGTTTTTAAACCTTTAAAATGCAATCTAAAAAAACATTTCTATCGCCGCTTTTCGTTTTTAAACTTTTAAAATGTGATCTTAAAAAACATTTCTATCGCCGCTTTTCGTTTTTAAACTTTTAAAATGCGATTTAAAAAAACATTTCTATCGCCGCTTTTCGTTTATAAACTTTTAAAATGCGATCTAAAAAAACATTTCTATCGCCGCTTTTCGTTTATAAACTTTTAAAATGCGATCTAAAAAAACATTTCTATCGCCGCTTTTCGTTTATAAACTTTTAAAATGCGATTTAAAAAAACATTTCTATCGCCGCTTTTCGTTTATAAACTTTTAAAATGCGATCTAAAAAAACATCCTTTGTGGAGATAACTTTTATATTTAATTACTGCAATTAAAAATTTCAAAAGAGTTCGCGCAAAATAGATTGCTAAAATTGATCTTGCAACCTATTGTGATTTAAACAATCGATCGCGTGGGGTCATTGTTTATCAGCGAGGCAATTATTTTCTTAAAAAAACAAAAGCTATCGCGATGTTATTGTTCTGTGTAACTACTCATGCGAGTTTCGCGTACGCGGTAGATTACATTCAGACTGTACTGTATATATATTCTGAAAGCCAAATAAATTATCTCTAGAGTGATGATAAAATATTTCCATAAAAAAAATCCAAAAAGGAGAAATAAAATTATATTAAAAAATTCACCCTTCCAGTTCATTTTGTCGAACACTCCCCTCAGTAAAATTTTTGTTCGTTGAAAAAAATATGATTGCGAAGCTCTTATTCAGCTCTAAAAAACTTTGCTTTTTTTACTCAAAACAACACGTGGTTCTGAAAATATAGCATATTTTGTGTTACAATAGCTGTTTTATAACTGATTTATCTATTTTTAAGCATGATAGATCGATAACTCGATATTTCCTCACTTTCTGCGTTAGAAAAAGCAAAGTTCTGTAGCCAAAGATAAAATTATCGCAACAAAATTGTTTTCGTAAAATTTCGACAAGATGGAGGGGAGTGTGACAAAAATAGATACCGTTACGACTGAAAATTTTATTTCGAGAAAAAGCAAATCAAAGATCTTTGCTTTTACCTGCAAAAATCATGAGGAAGAAATGTTACACCCACTTAAACGTTATGAATAATTAATAACTCATGAATATTTTATTTCATATTAAAGGTAAAGTATTTTCGCAGAACTTTGGGTCTTGTTATTGTTAAACAGACAACAGGATAACATAACATACCAAGATAAAAACGAAAAAAATAAATAAATAAATTAAAAAGGCATAGATAATAACTAATAATAAATTTGTATAGATTATTGTATAGAAGTGTGAACGTTTCCTATGTTATATGTAGAGATGCAATTTTTTATTCGTTCTGCATAACTCTCTTTAATTATTTCATATATTTTATATTTCAACTACTGATCCTCGGCATGGGCTTGTGCCACCCAAGGTAGATTGGGAAAACTAGAAAAACGATTAAAATGTGTCCGTACCTTTCTTGGGAAAGAGAGGGAATATTCAATGAATAATTTACTCATCAAAAACGATGCCATATTAGTTTTCAAAGCCATGAATCACATTGCTCCTGATTACATGCGCTCAAAATTACTTTTGACAAAAAACTGTCATAATCATCAAACAAGATGAGCTTCAAAAAACAGGTTCACACTTCCCTTGGTCAACACGGAATTTGGCAAAAAAGCCTTCCCATTTAGAGCTACAAAAGTGTGGAATAATCTTCCAGACCAAGTGACCTGTGATGGAAGTCTGCTTTCGTTTAAGACTTCCATCTCTAATGTATTTGGCAAATTCTAATGGAGATCACTTTTTAACTTTTTAATTTTTGTTTTTTATTCTTTTTCTTTTCAATTTTCACAGATTATAAATGTTACTATGTTTGATTGAGCTGAGGCAGTCTAAGGTTTATCATTTTTTGTTTCTTTTTTGTTCTAGTGGCCCCCAGTGGAAACAATCCACTAACTATAGGTTTTTGTGATTTTCTGGGCTAGCCACTTTAAATATTTATTATTATTATTATTATTATTATTATTATTATTATTATTATTATTATTATTATTATTATTATTATTATTATTATTATTATTATTATTATTATTATTATTATTATTATTATTATTAATTATCATACAGATTAAATATATTTAAGGAATTTTAAACTTTGAGCACACTATTGCAAACACTAAAAGATAAAATAGATTTTTCCTCATTTTATCCCTCTTAACAATAAATATTTTTGATTCTTTTTTTAAAAATATCAGAAAAATATGCCAAAGAATCAAAATTAAAAAAAATAATTTTTTAAAAAAAAAATGACCCTAAAGGGGGTTACCGTATCCTTAAAGAACCGGTAAATTTAAAAATGGCATGTGCGCAACGATATTTAAGAAATTGACATGATATTTGTTAACTGAATGAAGTATTACACCTTCTGGATCTCAACAATGCAGTTTTTTTGCTAAATAATCAACGTGAATGGCGTATAAGAGCTACCGGTGCTTTAAGCTGAAAGCGTTCTGAAGCTTAGAGTGCCGGTTTTTTTACAGTGATACTTAGAGAGCCGGGTTTCTTCGTAAAAGTTAGAGTGCCGGTTTTTTTGCAGTGATACTTAGAGAACCGGTTTATTTCGTAAAAGTTAGAGTGCCGGTTTTTTGTAAGATACACATAGACTTAGAGTGCCGGTTTTTTGTAGGAGACAAGGTTACCTTAGAGTGACAGTTTTTTTGTAGAAATATTAGAGAACCGGTTTTTTTCGTAGGGACAGTGGACGACTTAGAGTACCGTTTTTTTCGTGAGACTCATTAGACTTAAGCACCGTTTTTTTTCAGAAAAACTTAGAGTGCCGGTTTTTTTCGTGTGATTCAATAGACTTAAAGCACCGGTTTTTTTCAGAGATACTTTGAGTGCTGGTTAAAAGTTTCTTTAAAGAAGACAAGTAATCAGTAACTTTATGAAATAAAAGTGGATATTGGAGTAATATTTGATCAAAAAATGCAATGGGAAGAGAATTATAAACACTTAAATATATATTTATTCACTTGTCATGCCATATTTCCAAATACTGCTTTTGCACACTGTATCTGCAAAAAGCAAAGTAGCATGACCAAAGAGAGGCATTACCTTTGGCCCTATTAACTCCTGCCAGGATTTGAACCTGGATCTCTTATGAAATTCTCCACAAGAATCTTGCTTTTAGACCACAGGGGTTTCATACAATTCCTAACGAACTGTGAGAATTGCATTACTGTAAAAACTTATTCAAAAACATTTAGCGTAATAACAGCCCTAATTATTAAATTCTGTGGTGCGTTATTTGTCATGGTCATAAACCCCCACCTCAAAACATCCAACGTTATGTAAATGGCAGCATGAGTATGAAAGAAACCCTCTTAGTTCACTATACCAGACTGACTAAAAACAGGGAAATATGCCTCTTGTTCTTTTTATTTAAACTTGAGAAAATTATACAAAAGACCTTTTACTGCAGATGGACATCTTCTAATTATTAAAGGCAAAGGTTAACCAAGAAAAAATTTAACAATTTGAATAGGTAGATGTGCATTGAATAAGGCATATTTACCTCACTGACAGGATGGTTGTGATCCTCTATAAATGAATTTACTTGCAAGTGTTTTCCATCCTTAGACACTTTTACAGCTATGGTAAAGGGGCATCCTTGTTGCATAGTTCTATGGAAAACATTATAAAATAAAAGAGCTGACAATTTAGGATAAGCATCAATAAAAAATTACTCACGATGACGTTCGCAATCCTGACCCACAAGATTTGAACGACCTTCCTCCGTAAACACATGCATACTTTAACTCGTAATATTTCAAATCAGGATTTAATTCTTTTTTAACCCTTCCCTGTGCTGCTTTTATGGTTCTACAATCCCTTATCTACAATTCAGTAAAATTTATAATTTTTTGTTGTAGTTCTTCGAACGAAGAGCACAACTGACCTTCCGCAATGAGAGCCATTTTGGAAAGAGCGCGCATAGGGAATGTATGCCGTATAGCATGGTGGTCCAGATGAATCACGTGACCTAAAAATTTACCGGTTCTTTAGTTAAAGAGCCGGCTAAAAATTTACCGGTTCTTTAGTTAAAGAGCCGGTACCGGTTCTTTAGCCACGCCGGAGAAAATTTAAAAAAAAAACTTCTGCTGAACCTCATTTTTTATAAAATTTTCTTCTGCGAAACCCACCTAAGTTGCTCAACTGCGAAAGTTTATTCCTGTGAAAGTTTCTTAAAAAACTTTGCAGCAGTTGTTTTTATACTGTGAAAGTTTCTCCTGTGAAAGTTTCTTTCCGAGAAGAGTGTGTACCCATGTAAGTTACATAACTGGACATGGGACAGATTAGATGTTTAATTTTTCTCTTTCGGGGCTGAAGACTTAGTTTTAGTGTTTACCTATCCATAATATAATAATAATATTCATAATAATATACTAACCAGGCTTTCAAATCCGGCCTTAGCTACTGCAAGTTTATTTAAATTCTCGCAACTACAACTTCGTGAATCAACCAAATCTAGTTGGATTCTCGTGATTCTTACCTCTTGCGAATCCAATTTAGATTCTCATAATTTCACTATGCGAATCCAATTTTTATACAGTATACTCTCCTTAAGTGGGACCCCAGAAAAGTAGGATGCCCACTATATAGTATGCTTGTCCCTTGAACTTCCTTACCCTTTTCAAGCAAGAAAACGTCACTTAAGTGAGACCCCGGATAAGTAGGATGCCCACTAAGTAGAGGCTGAAGACATTGCAATGATTCGAAAGAAAAATTTTGTATGTAAATTTTAAACAAAACAAACTTTTCTCGACTTCTCTTCGTGAGAGTGCTGTCATGTCGCAGCTGATGAGATATAGAAAGAGATAGAAAATTAAACACAATTACTTATCACCATATTGTGATTATGAATTTACGAATCCCTCTAAGATCTCTCAAGTCTCTCAAAAAATCCCTCGATAACTGATAACTTTTGCTCAGTTGAAACTTGCGCTCAAAGAAATGCGCCATTTTGATATTTTCTGCTTTGAGATTGAAGACAGTAAACATATTATTGAAACGAGACGCCATTTATTTATAAAAAATTTTGAAAAGTTGATAATGAAAAACTCGCACAACAAAAACTCATGTGAAACAAATTATGTTGCTCCTAGTTGCATAATTACAGTATTGTCTTTTTAACATGGCATGTGTATATTTCAAAGGATCAAAACTAACGTGATAAACAAAGAACCTTTCGAATATATAAGAACATGTGAGTTAGAAACAAACATATATTTCTAAATTGAAGTTTGCTTGTTTTGAACATTGACACTAAGGGACAAAAATTTTTAACCCTGGGATCAAGATTAAAACAAACAGTTTTTCTTTCATCGCCAGCAGTTATCAGTCCATCCGAGTTGTCACATTAAAATTACGTGTGTGGTCATATCATCATGATCCTTGACCAGCGAGCGGGAGAACATCACTAAGTACATGAAATAAAAAAATTAAATTAGACTTGCCTTGATATGAATAACCAGACCCGTCTTAATAATTAGTTTCCCGAAAAGCTGTGTATGGGGGCCGGTTCTTTAGGATCGGTAACTGTTCTGTTAAGTACTCAACTTTAATATAGGGGGAAAAAGGGTACCATTGTTGGCGAATGGTGGACCTTGACAGCGAATGAAGTGTTTGTAGATGATTCACCAATATTGGATGAAACTGCAAGTAGAAATGTGGTGACTAATCTTATTAATAATCCACATCAGATTCACGGGTTCACGTCAGATTTTACAGCCTGCCAACTTGTGTCTTTCAAAATTGTTCACTACTTCAACTTGCATGAGGATGCAATTCCATTTAAACAATTCAAATTTGAAAAAGGAAAACCTACAGTTTTCATTAGCCTATTTAAATTTGTTTAGACTGACTACTGTATATCAAAAAGACAAAAAGCCCTGGAAACAAGCGTGAAAAATAACTCTTGCAAAGAGTTTTATGTCTAATTTGTTTACTGACAAATTGGTTATTGTTACTTTAATAAATTAGTTTGATGTCAATAACTTAATTGTGAGTAATGAAACCATTGCATTGCGCTTTTAAGCTAAATACATTGGAAACAAATGAAAATAACTGAGGTCATCTCCTGCTTGGGTAATTAGAGATCACCTGAGACCAAAATTAAGCCAATTTTTCCAATTTGGTCAACCCACCAGTTTTGGAATCAACAGATTGATGACGTCATGAAAAACCTTTAAATCTTTATCTCTTTAACCAAAAGCACATGACCCTACATTTTCTTGATATGTGGTCTAAGCTCTATTCAAGGAAGGGAACAGGTAAAAGAAGAATTTCTAAATTACAATTTGTATACATCAGGTCTTTGCTGATATCAGCAAAATTAATTAGGTTGTACTGAAATATTACCACGTTCCTGCATCAAAATGTTATAAAATTCTTGATGTTCTTTTCCCTTTGACACAGTTTCCAAAATCAAACATTATTTTCATTTTATTAAAAGAGTAATTAAAACAGAAATTTTTTCTACATGTGGAAACTGTTTCCATATCTATAACTTTCTCCAAGCTGTCCACATAGTATAGAAGATGTCACAATTTTTTTTATTGCTGGAGTCACCCAATCAAGATTGAATTTTTTATATAGGGTGGGGAATATAAGTGTTGGTGTAATGATCAGATTTTTTTTAGAATTTTTTAGTCCTTATATGCCAATCAACTGACCCCATTTTTGGTGCTCAAAACTCTAACACCAGGTATTT